>OY856367.1:15443463-15770963 GCA_963693475.1 Ectropis crepuscularia
TTCAAAGTGCAGTGTTGGCACAATTTAGATTTATAAATATTATATACAAAGTACACATGAACGAAGTGACTTCGCCTTAATAGAGACAATAAGAAAAGTGCTTATGGGCACAATCTTACAATTATTATTATTTATCAAACTAAGTTATAAAAAAATTACTCATTAGCCTAGACTTTCCGAATTAGGATTGTAATAAATGTATTAGTCACCAAATTGGTTGCTGAAAAATCTTAATCTTAATAATAATATAATAATATATTATATATAAATCTCCTGTCACGATGTTTGTCCGCGATGGATTCCTAAACTACTTAACCGATTTTAAATTAAATTGGCACACCGCGAGCAGTCTGGTCCAACTTGAGAGATAGGATAGTTTTTATTTCGATTAATAGTCTTTAAATGACAATATCCGAGCGCAGCCGGAATGGGCCGCTGGTTATTAAATAAATAAATAAATAAAAAACTTTAATTTGTGTGTTGTAGGTACTGCGCCACACGGAGTTGATCCAGGAGGTGGTCTCCCAGGCGCGCGGCTCGTTCGCTCCGTCGGTCGCGATGATCAAGAAGTGCATCGAGGCGCTCATCGACAAACAATACCTCGAGCGCACGCCGCTAGCCCTCGACACCTACAGCTACCTCGCCTAGCGCGCCGGGAGCGTGAGTACCGCGCACACTACTACCCGCACCTACAGCTACCTCGCCTAGCGCGCCGGGAGCGTGAGTACCGCGCACACTACTACCCGCACCTACAGCTACCTCGCCTAGCGCGCCGGGAGCGTGAGTACCGCGCACACTACTACCCGCACCTACAGCTACCTCGCCTAGCGCGCCGGGAGCGTGAGTACCGCGCACACTACTACCCGCACCTACAGCTACCTCGCCTAGCGCGCCGGGAGCGTGAGTACCGCGCACACTACTACCCGCACCTACAGCTACCTCGCCTAGCGCGCCGGGAGCGTGAGTACCGCGCACACTATTACCCGCACCTACAGCTACCTCGCCTAGCGCGCCGGGACCGTGAGTACCGCGCACACTACTACCCGCACCTACAGCTACCTCGCCTAGCGCGCCGGGAGCGTGAGTACCGCGCACACTATTACCCGCACCTACAGCTACCTCGCCTAGCGCGCCGGGAGCGTGAGTACCGCGCACACTACTACCCGCACCTACAGCTACCTCGCCTAGCGCGCCGGGACCGTGAGTACCGCGCACACTACTACCCGCACCTACAGCTACCTCGCCTAGCGCGCCGGGAGCGTGAGTACCGCGCACACTACTACCCGCACCTACAGCTACCTCGCCTAGCGCGCCGGGAGCGTGAGTACCGCGCACACTACTACCCGCACCTACAGCTACCTCGCCTAGCGCGCCGGGAGCGTGAGTACCGCGCACACTACTACCCGCACCTACAGCTACCTCGCCTAGCGCGCCGGGAGCGTGAGTACCGCGCACACTACTACCCGCACCTACAGCTACCTCGCCTAGCGCGCCGGGAGCGTGAGTACCGCGCACACTACTACCCGCACCTACAGCTACCTCGCCTAGCGCGCCGGGAGCGTGAGTACCGCGCACACTACTACCCGCACCTACAGCTACCTCGCCTAGCGCGCCGGGAGCGTGAGTACCGCGCACACTACTACCCGCACCTACAGCTACCTCGCCTAGCGCGCCGGGAGCGTGAGTACCGCGCACACTACTACCCGCACCTACAGCTACCTCGCCTAGCGCGCCGGGAGCGTGAGTACCGCGCACACTACTACCCGCACCTACAGCTACCTCGCCTAGCGCGCCGGGAGCGTGAGTACCGCGCACACTACTACCCGCACCTACAGCTACCTCGCCTAGCGCGCCGGGAGCGTGAGTACCGCGCACACTACTACCCGCACCTACAGCTACCTCGCCTAGCGCGCCGGGAGCGTGAGTACCGCGCACACTACTACCCGCACCTACAGCTACCTCGCCTAGCGCGCCGGGAGCGTGAGTACCGCGCACACTACTACCCGCACCTACAGCTACCTCGCCTAGCGCGCCGGGAGCGTGAGTACCGCGCACACTACTACCCGCACCTACAGCTACCTCGCCTAGCGCGCCGGGAGCGTGAGTACCGCGCACACTACTACCCGCACCTACAGCTACCTCGCCTAGCGCGCCGGGAGCGTGAGTACCGCGCACACTACTACCCGCACCTACAGCTACCTCGCCTAGCGCGCCGGGAGCGTGAGTACCGCGCACACTACTACCCGCACCTACAGCTACCTCGCCTAGCGCGCCGGGAGCGTGAGTACCGCGCACACTACTACCCGCACCTACAGCTACCTCGCCTAGCGCGCCGGGAGCGTGAGTACCGCGCACACTACTACCCGCACCTACAGCTACCTCGCCTAGCGCGCCGGGAGCGTGAGTACCGCGCACACTACTACCCGCACCTACAGCTACCTCGCCTAGCGCGCCGGGAGCGTGAGTACCGCGCACACTACTACCCGCACCTACAGCTACCTCGCCTAGCGCGCCGGGAGCGTGAGTACCGCGCACACTACTACCCGCACCTACAGCTACCTCGCCTAGCGCGCCGGGAGCGTGAGTCCTTTACTTGAGGGATTTTTTATAGTATAGAGTGACGAGACGAGCAGGACATGTGCCTGGTGGTAAGCCTGCCTGTGGTAACATGCCTGCCACATAACAGGACAGCGACCCACAGCTATTGGATCATGAAGAGTGCAAATCATTACCTAGCACTGCACTGCGATCATCACCCAGAGATCCAAGATATTTTATCTCTAAGCCCTGTAATTACACAAGAAACATTGCCCTTCAAACCGGAACACAGTAATATTTGAACTTTACAGGTTGGCGGGAGAATAACTGTCAAAGGTGTGGTACTTCCCCAGGCGGACACTGCTAAGAATCTCACCACTACTAAGAAGGTCCTTAACACGACGCAACTTTTGACGTGAATACGTTTATAAAATAAATAAATAAAAAATAAAATAAAATCAATTTATTTCAGGTTGCTATGACCCATAATACAAAAATACAATTATAATCAATCAATTTCAGAATTAAATTAAATAGACGCAAACACAAAATGATCAAGAGAAAATAATTAAATTTAAAATCCGTCATCATTACAATAATTATTAGAAATAAAGATCAGTAAAATTTAAATACACTAACACATGAACACAAAACACAACGAACAATACATAGGTCAATAACTCCGCACAAACGGCGCTACTGGAACATGCTTGTTACAGCACCGCCGCAAGTAGGGGCAGTCCAGTCTATCAGCAATCATTGCCAGGATTGTGTTGGAGCTGGCCCGTATCCGTATAAAGGCTCATATTCAAACGCCGACATATTGTGTTCGTATTCACGTACAACAAACGGCTGTGTCCATGTTTTTGAAGTGAAAACTTCTTTTAGCGCACCACAGACAGATTTTTCATGGGCTGTGAATTGAATTCTAGCGTTACGCTCGGGAATGAAAAGAAATCTTTGGGTAAACTCGGGACCATGGTCTTTGGCCATCTAGAAATGAGTCAGCACTTTTCATTGGCAGTCTAGAAATACTTACACATTTCTAGATGACCATGGTAATGGCCACGCCCTGCGGTTTCACCCGCGTAGTTTACAAAGTAAGCTATCAAATTCTGAGTTATTAGCTTTCACTTCTATCGGCAGTTCCTATGACTGACAATTTTTTTGGCGACTGTTGTTCCTTTGTATCGATGCAATCCCGCGTTCGTATCGCTTCTGTAGGGCTTTATGGGCGAATGCGACTAAAGCCCGATTTACATCAGACGAGCGAATGCTCATTCTATCCCCACTGTATCAAATTCATTTGGTGTAAACAAACGTAGAGCATTCTTTCGTTGTTTTGTTTGAGTTCGCAAAGATTCTATGGAATATCTAATATGGAAAACGCTAAGAACGATCTTTCATTTACACTAAAAGATCGAGCAAGAATGCTCTTGTTCCAGCTCTAGCTCTGTGTTCGTTCAGTTTAAATCGGCCTTAACGCGTTATAACATTGCTACAAAAAGTCGCCTTCGACGAAGACCTTTACTACCAACACGTGCCTGAAATTAGTGTCCACATCAAGGGACTATATACTTGCATGTTATATTTCCGGCAGCGTACTAATTGATCTAACGAAAGCTTTCGACTCTCTCTCTCTCAGAAAAGTTTTGGTATAAATGGAATTGTTTGAACACAAACAAATTGTTGTCATACTACCTGTGATATGGACGACTCGATATATAATCCATAAAATAAATTGTTCGAGTGGGTGTTCTTCTTTTGATAAAATCTGTTGAGTGTAATTTAAAAATAAAAAATCCGGGATAGTCGAACGAGCAAGGCGAATGAGTATGAAGAGTTCAAGTTGCTGTGTAGCAATGCACTCCGCTTGTCACTCACCCAGAAATATATAAGATGTTGTATCCCTTTGCCCTGTAGTTTCTCTGAAACCATTACCCTTTAAACTGCATTATATTGACAGGCCTCGTGGCTTAGTTGGTAGTAGCTCTGCCTGCGAAGCCGAGGGTCGTGGGTTCGATTCCCACCCATTGCAAATATTTGCGTGATGAATTCAAATGATTGCACTGTGTCTGGGTGTTTCTATGTATAATAAGTATGTATTTAAAACTGTATTTTAAGTATTATATCAGCTATCTGGCCGCCATAGTATTAGCTTTGCTTAGTTTGGGGTCAGATGGTGTTGTGTGTGAATTGTCCACCAATATTTATTGAAGTGAAAACTTCTTTAGCCGCGCCTAGACAGATTTTTCGTGGGGTGTAAATTTAATTCTAGCGTCACGCTTGAGTATGATAAGAAATCTTTGGGTAAACTCGGGATCAGAGCTATTGGCCATCTAAAAATACGTCAGCCAATGGGAAATGTTGAAAGGGCGTGGACATCATGGCATGGCCATCTAGAAATGAGTCACCATTTCCCATTGGCTCACGCATTTCTAGATGGCAATGCCATGATGATCAAGCCACGCCCTCCGGTTACACCCGCGTAGTTTTCCAAAGTGAGCTATCAAATTCCTATTTTCCTATTACTGACAATTTATTATTATTTATTTATTTATTATGTTGATATTAGCATTACCGTGGTGATATGTGTTTGTGTTATTGGTTTCAGGACGGACACCGGGCAGACTACGACAGGGGGCTGCGGGGAAGGAGGGGGGCACTACGCGGGAAGAGAGGGGGAGAGGAAGAGTGGGGGGGGGGACACACAGACCGACTTCATTACTCTTCTATTGGATCATATGTCAACTGTACTGTGAGGTCGAGTTATCTGTACACAAATTGTTCTACATATGTTTAGCTATGTTTTTTTTTATAAAAGACGCGACTCGCTCTTGGCTGTAAGCTCTGTTCTTGTGTGTAGATCAATTCAGTTTTTAGCGTAAGCCCACTGTGTGTTCCCACTACTGGGACTCGGGGCCTTCTCTAAAGGACCCGAATAACGGCTCACCGATGTTGACCAAGTGCGGGTTGGCACTATAGCAAGATTTTTGAAGTGAAAACTTCTTTAGGCGCGTCCAGACAGATTTTTTGTGGGGTGTAAATTGAATTCTAGCATCACGCTCGGGTATGATAAGAAATCTTTGGGTTAACTCGGGATCTTGGCGATTGGCCATCTAGAAATGCGTCAGCCAATGGGAAATGCTGACGCATTTCTAGATGGCCATGCCATGATGCCCAGGCCACGTCCTCCGGTTACACCCGTGTAGTTTCCAAGGTAAGCTATCAAATTCTCAGTTATGAGTTTTCACTTCTATCGGCAGTTCTTATGACTGCCAATTTTTTTTTTTATATTGGTGGTCACAACACCATCTGACCCTTTTTTTAAGCATGCATGTCGGTTTCCTCGCGATGTTCTCCTTCAACGTTAAAACAAATTTTACTGTAGCTAGCTGTGGTACCTTCAGAAATTAACGTTATATTTTCATCCCTCACTGATACAACTTCACACAACTCATACTAAAAAACAAAATTTGTTGATCCCACAGAATTACATTTAAAAAAAAAATTAAACTTTTTTTTTTTTTATAGTTTCGCACTAGACCACCATCTCACCTGATGTTAAGCGATGATGCGATCTACGATGAGACGTGCTTACCTAGAAGAAACCGATTCACTTTCGATTTCAAGACACCAAGATTGTAAACTATCGGGGAAAACGCACTCAGGCAACTCATTCCACAACCTAGATGTTCTTATCACAAACGTGGAGTCAAATCTCTTCGTTCGTGTTTTTGGAACATTAACATTCTCTAGAGATCACTTTACGTGTTTAAATATGAGCGTCCATTCACTTTAACCCTGAATCAGAGTGTTGAGCTACCATGGTTGTTCACTGCACTAGTTATCTTTTACGGGGGATAATTTACCGTGGTGGTGCTAGTTCCCGATGCTTTAATGCGTAAAAATTTCACCGGTTAACTGAGTAATGGCATGGTGCATGACCCTGTCTCGAAATACCGGGAATCGCTCCACCGTGCATGTGCCATCATCACATGTCCTGTTCGTTTCGTCGCAGACAATAAAAAAAAAGTTTCCATTGAAATAGGCGGCTGGATGCGGTCGAAACTTAGTCGGACTGAATAAACTTTTAGCATACGTGAATTACTTTTTAAGTAATGATTTATTATTAAACATAGTAAATGTTTTACTTTTACTAGAACCAATCGCGCTGTTGCGCAAAAACATTGTTATTTTCTTCTTCACATCAACGGTTCTTCAATGTGTGTTTTTGTGCATATTTTTAATTATTCTATTAATTCAACATTCTTAATTATTCTTTACATTTTTGTTGTCTTTGATTTCTCTATTTTTATTTATTTTGTTTAGTTTATTCAAATACCCTATTAATATTATAAATATATTGATGTTTGTTGCTCAATCACGCTGTAGGAACAGAATGAATCTGTCTTTGGAACTAAAATATAAAATGGAACTAGTTGTTAGGTAACTAGTTTAGACTGTTTTTTATCGCGCAAGTTCTTTAGAGAATAGTCTTTTTTTATACAAAAAATGGTAGTATTTAGTCTGTTCAATACAAAAGTATTTGTTTGGTAATTATACGGTTATTTAGGTAAGAAGTGGTGGTGACGAGGTCAGATCGTTCGTGGGTTCGAATCCCGGCCCAACCTTTTAGAGTATCTTACATCACCTCAGGTTTCGTAACCCGCACTTGGCCAGTGAGTTATAACCTCGACTCCTTGCGAGAGAAGGCGTCTAGTCCCAACATTTGGGCATTCAAGTGGGTTTATGCGTATTAGTAAGACTTCTTCAGAGAATCGTGAGTACAATTCGACCCCTTGCTTTGAATAGAGTAGTAGTGTGCAACCCGCGCCCTGCGCATGCGCTCCCAATACTGTTGTATTATAAATAATAGTGTAATATAATAAAATATAATAATATATCAAATTGGCAAAATTCGCGACGGTGGTATAACACCGCTTTTTTTTCTCAAAAAAAACGAGTCATTGTAATTTCGCATCTAACTCGATAGCAATAAAGTTTAAATTTCTTTGGTTCAGCTCTCTCTCTTTTATTTAATTTCGTTAATGGTGCAATGTTTTTTATGATAGATCAATGAACCAATGAAATTTCATCTCTATGGTCATTGTAATAAAATTGATACTTGTTAGATTTAACAATGTTAAATATTCTTTTATTGTATTTTTCCTAACTTTCATCTTTGTGTCTATTGTAATAAGGTTGACACTTTTGATTTAAAAAAAGTGAAGATTTGTTTAAGAACTGATGAGATTTCATCTCTATGCCTATTGTAATAAAGTTGTTTTATGTAACGGAGGTCACGATTATTTAAATAAATGTATAAAGTATCACTTGAAGTGTATTATTATAAAGCCCATTTTGTTTTGACAGGTGATCCATTGGTTATTTATTTTCAAGGAGTGTTTTACATTGCCTGTAGCTGAAGTACGAACACTAGCGTATCTGTCAAACTCACGTAAACGCTAGCGGATGTATGGAAAGTTAAAACGGTTGACAACAACAACAGTTGACGAGAAAAAGCTTCGAAAGATAAATATACAGGGTTATTGGTAATCAGCCTGCATCCGTTTAAGGGCATGTTCTGTATATTTAAACAAACAACTTTTTCATCCCACCAGCTCGGAAAGAGTACTTTTGCTCCTCGATATCAGGGCGCAAAAGTCGTTTTTACCCTCTAGACTCTAGAGGGTAAACACGACTTTTGAAACATGAAACACGACTCTAGAGTCTAGAGGTTAAAGTAAATTTGAATTTAGAACATCGTGTGTACTGAGGTTTTGAATTCAAAACATAATTTAACCTATTTATTTCTACCTCCTTGGTGCCAAATTCATCATACATTTATTTTTAATTTGTTAAAAACTCATACTCGGAACCTCTTTGGTGTAATTTTTTTAAATGCTTTGCGCGCAATTTTCTTTTCACGTATGGAGGATGGAAGTAAAGAATGTTATTTCAAATGGCAAAACATTTTGAAATGCTATGAATGAATCAATTGTAATCGAATTGAAGTAGGCCGAGTTGCCGAGGTAAATAATTAAATATTATTGACTACTAAAATAGTAACTAATAGATAATTTCAACTACTTGTGCAGTACAAAATAATGTAGTAAATATAACATCAAATAAATAATTACTATTTTGAGAAAACATGTAGGTAAAATATATTTTGAAGTCAAAACTTCTTTTGGCGCGCCAAAGACAGATTTTTCGTGGGCTGTCAATTTAATTCTAGCGTCACGCTCGGGAATGATAAGAAATATTCGGGTAAATTCGGGACCATAGCCAATGGTCATCTAGAAATGCCTCAGCCTTTCCCATTGGTAATTTAAAAATGTGTCAGCATTTCTAGATGGCCATGGTCATAGCCACGCCCTCCGGTTTAACACGCGTAGTTTCCAAAGTAAAAATCAAATTCTGAGTTATAAGTTACCACTTCTATCGGCAGTGCCTATGACTGCCAAAATTTTTTTCATGAATTCTGAATAGTACGTTTATTAATTTCCTTTAAAATGTACCCTGATGCAAATTTAGCGCTACTGTAATTTAATGCATTTGGGCGGACACTTTTTCATGTACACATGAAACTCCTTACCTCAATCGGTCAACTCTCCATATTTTCACGTCATATTGTTATTGTTAAAACCATGGCTAAATAAACAGTTTAAAACTTATAAAATTGAATACAAGTGAAAAACCGAAATACCATAATAATAAGTGATTCTAGCGACCAAGAAGTTTATTTAACGCCAACAGAATCGACTGAAACTGAAAATGCGCAAAGCGTTTAGTAATTTCCTCGCTTAGGGGGGGGGGATGAAAAATTACGTGTTACACTCGAGTGCAAAGATTTTTCACCTTGTGCCCTTTTGATTCCCTTGCTACGCTGAGGATTCTAATTTTTGAATCCCTCGCTACGCTCGTGATTCAACTTTAGAATCCTTCGCTTGCTCGGTCATCAAAATTGAGCACGCGGTTAAAAAGCCACTTTGCACTCTTGTACAACAAATAACTATTGTTCTACAACTTTCGTTAAAACTTAATAGATAACCCAAAAAAAATTGTATTTGTTGCCCTTTTTTGTACTGTTTAGCGACTTTTTAGTGTTTATTCACTTCGGTACTTCATTTTTTGCGCGTTAAAGAGCGTTCGCGCTCTCGTTACGAATTGTTACGAAGAGATCGATACTTTTAGACCGTGCAAATGCACTTTTTATTTATTTTGTAAAAGAAAAAAAAAACATTTTTTTTTTAAACTAGAACAAAAGTTGACGTATTGAATGTAACTAACATCCCCTTAAAAGGATGCAGGCTGATTACCAATAACCCTGTATATTTATTTGGAGACAACATGAGTGAGTTTTGTACAAGATGTGCATATGGATGTTATGATACATTGTGTTGCCATTTATGCTGTGCCGGCTGTACAGAGATTTATATCAATCAATAATTTATTTCAGAATTTACATTATTCCATATCAATTAAATTACATTGGGTACACAAACAAAAAAATAATAATTAAAAATATTAATAATTAAAAAAAAAAAAGTGTAGAGTGAAGAGACAAGCAGGACATGACTGTGTCTAATGGTAAGTAATAGGCTTGGTCATAACAGCTGTGCCACGCCACTGTAATTGCAACATGAAGAGTCCAACTAATAACCTAGCACTGCACAGCGTTCGTTACATCTATAAAAGATGTTTTAACTCTATGCCCTGTAATTTCACTGGAAACATTGGCCTTCAATTCGGAACACTGGAAGATGTTTTCACATAACTGCTTGGTGGTAGAACGCATCCTACAAAATAATATACAAATAATATATGCTGTAGGGACTTTACGTCATCATCATCATCAGCCGCAAGACGTCCACTGCTGAACATAGGCCTCCCCCCTAGATTTCCACAACGAACGGTCCCGCGCAACCTTCAACCAGCGGTTTCCAGCGACCTTTGTGAGGTCATCTGTCCATCTAGTGGGAGGCCGTCCAACACTGCGTCTTCTGGTTTGTGGTCGCCACTCGAGAACCTTTCTTCCCCATCGGTTGTCAGTTCTTCGAGCTATGTGGCCTGCCCATTGCCACTTCAGCTTGCTTACTCTTTGAGCTATGTCGGGCACTTTCGTTCTTTTGCGAATATCTTCATTACGGATTCTGTCGCGCAAAGAGACTCCGAGCATAGCTCTCTCCATAGCTCGCTGTGTGACTTTGAGCTTTGTTATGAGGCCCACAGTTAAGGACCACGTCTCAGTTCCATAAGCCATCACTGGCAACACGCACTGGTTAAATGTGACTTTACGTCACCGGAGCCCAAGCGAGTGGAAAGACAAACACACAGATTTGTGTGTTTGTCTTTCCACTCGCTTGGAGTTGCGTTGCTTATTGCTGTTTGCAGATAAGATGATACAACAAAACGTTGACCCAAACAAACTGGCCTCTTATAGAGACCAAGACCAAGCGCGGATCGTACTCGTAGTCTATGTATGACGTAGTCAGACTACACTGTACAGTACTAAAATTAGTTTAGTAGGTATTATGTTTATTTTGTCGTAGGACTCGATGGGAACTTCTGTGTGGAAACATACAGATGACTAAAAAAATCTGGATTTGAGAAAGATGGCAAGACATAAATAGACATTACAGAAGAAGTTTTGGAGGGTAAGGAGTATCATCTCATGATGTAGAAAATAAAAAATGACCAGCTGTACCTATGCAATAAATAACAGTTCAGAAATCTTTCACAATGTATGGTATAAATATATCATGGTAAAGAAATTGAAGTAACTATGCAAAGTTAAAAAAAAAATTGGCAGTCATAGGAACTGCCGATAGAAGTGAAAACTTATAACTCAGAATTTGATAGCTTACTTTGGAAACTACACGTGTGTAACCGGAGGGCGTGGCCTCGGCATCATGGCATGGCCATCTAGAAATGCGTCAGCATTTCCTATTGGCTGATGCATTTCTAGATGGCCATGGCATGATGCCGAGGCCACGCTCTTCAGCATTTGCCATTTGCTGACGCATTTCTAAATGGCCAATAGTCATGGTCCCGAGTTTACCCGAAGATTTCTTATCATACCCGATCGTGACGCTAGAATCCAATTCACAGCCCACGAAATATCTGTCTAGGCGCGCCTAAAGAAGTTTTCACTTCAAAATTGTCGACTGAAATAGTTACTTACTTAAAGAAAATCTCAACCACTTGCGTAGTACAAAATAATGTAGCAAATATAACCTTAAACAATAATTATTATGAGAGAACGTGTAGCTAGAGTGATTTTATTTCGTGAACTGTGAACAGTGATATGTTTATTATATACCATATTAATGCATTTGGATGGAACTTTTTCATGTACTCGCATAAATATGATACTCTTTATCTCAACTTCTCAACCCTTCCAAAGGGGAAATAAAACGAGGGCAAAAACGAAAACACAAACGAAAGCAAAGTAAGGTAAGGAACGCAGAAGGGGGGTGAAGGAAACCAACATATTAATTTGAAAAGTTGAGTTTATTTGATATTATCACAACTTAGAAGTAGAAGGAGGGCGCCAGGCAGGGGGACGGCAGGCAGGAGGAGGGCGGCAGGCAGGCCGGGGGCGGCAGGCAGGCGGGGGGCGCGTACGGGAGGGGGGCGGCGTACGTGGGGGGCGGGAGGAGGGCGCAGGGGGGCGCGGGTGCGCAGGGGGCGGGCAGCAGCAGGGGCGCCGGGGGGTACGCGCAGGGGGCCGGCGCGGGGAGGACGTAGGGTGCCGGGGCGGGGAGGGGGGGCAGGACACAGGGGGCGGGTGCGGGGAGGCACGGCGCCGGGAGAGCGTAGGGGGCCGGTGCGGGGAGGGGGGGCAGGGCACACGGCGCCGGGAGAGCGTAGGGGGCCGGCGCGGGGAGGCAGGCGGGGGGGAGGGGCGCGCAGGGGAGCGGGAAGGGCGCGGGCGCGCAGGGGGGCAGCGCTGCTTCAAGTAGCGGTCCCGCCGCGGTGAGTGCTGACGTCATGACCGCAGGCAGCGCGGCGGCGAGCAGCGGCGGCAGCGAGCACGCGACCGACTGCGAGAGCGAGCCCGCCAGCAGGGGGAGCACGGCGGGGGGGAGGGGGGAGCAGCCGCAGGGGGGGAGCGGGGGCAGCGGCGCGGGGCAGGGGCCCGCCGGCACGATGTACGCGTACTGCGCGGACGCGCACTGAAACACAACACAAACATATCTATATCTGACAATGACATACATATTCATCTGATAGTCACATATGCATTAGACATTGCGGTACTCATCTGACAATGACAATAATGATAAAACGTTCGTTGGGACTAAAATTGGGACTTAATATAACATTAAAACTTAAAACTAATGTTGTACCCCATTCTGAAGATACGGTTCAAATATTAAGACCAAACCAAGCTTTGGGGTCAGATGGTGTTGTGTGTGAATTGTCCACCAATATTTTTGAAGTGAAAACTTCTTTAGGCGCGCCTAGACAGATTTTTCGTGGGCTGTGAATTGAATTCATTCGTCACGCTCGGGTATGATAAGAAATCTTCGGGTAAACTCGGGACCATGGCTATTGGCTATCTAGAAATACGTCAGCCAATGGGAAATGCTGAAAGGGCGTGGACAGGCCATCATGGCATGGCCATCTAGAAACGCATCAGCCAATGCTAAATGGCCATGCCAAGATGGGCAGGCCACGCCCTCCGGTTACACCCGTGTAGTTTCCAAAGTAAGCTATCAAATTCCGAGCTATAAGTTTTCACTTCTATCGACAGTTCCTATGACTGCGAATTTTTTTTTTTTTATCCAGACTCTCCTATGACTTTACCATCATATTCATGCTCATTAATTTATTCCAATCCCGAGCCAAATGCCCCGTCGATATCTTGCGAGGTGCTACAATTCAACGTTGCCCGGGAGGACACATAAAGCTTATTACTTATGTGTGTGTTGCGTAAGAACAAAACTCAAAATCTGTGTACTACTGTCCCGTCTGTCTTCCACGGGTTTTCTTTGTCGGTATTGCGCTACATATACCTCGTCTGGAGAGAACGGTTGTCGAGTGTGGCGCGTGCGATGCTCGATGAAACATATGCGTCTATTCTTTTTGTCACGCAACGCCTCTTCTTAGGGCAGGGGTTCCCAACCAGTGGTCCGTGGACCACAATTGGTCCCCAGAAGCTAAAATATGGTCCGCTAATTATTTTAAATTTATTTTAATTATCCCTTCACAGTGGTCCCTGCTAACAAGAATAACATAAAAGTGGTGCCTGATCAAGAAAAGTTTGGGTACCCCTGTCTTAGGGCGACAGCGTGATGTGATGTGATGGTAACGCCTGACATCCACCTCGCTAAAACCTCTACGATATAGCTGATGCTATGCACATTACTCCTTGGCGGTAGAATAACTGGCAAAGGTGTGGTACTTCCCCAAGCGGACTCTGTCAAGAGTCCTACCACTACTAATTGAGATTGATTTGATTTGATAGGCTGGTCCTCGACAAACACCTTAGAAACTGGGCTACTTTGACTAAAGAGAGATGAAAATAGAAAGAGTAGTAGTATGAAGACCTTTACTCAACATTTGGACACAATAAATAAATAAATATTGCATGACATTTACCATCTGACCGCAAACTAAGCAAAGCTTGTTCGATGGGATCCAGATAGCTGATTCAATACTGAAATGTAAGTTGTAGATACTTGTCATACGTAAGAACACCCAGGCACATAACAAATATTATTTTGTATTCATCACACCAATATTTGCACTGAGTAGGAATCGAACCACCTCTCAAATACCTCTACTAATCCATTATTCCGCAACGCCGCGCCGTACAAAAATCATGCGACAAGGAGAAAAGATCGACGGTTCCAACCCACTCTCTTCACCTGCACTCAGTTGGACAGCTTACAAGTGACGGCATAGTGCTGAATCTTATTACTTTATACCCTTCTATCATCCTACATAGGTCTTTGGTGGTTCAAAGTTCAAATGACCCATAAATTATGTACACGGTCCTGTAGTCTATTATTTATGTAAGTAGGATTTTTAAGAACGAGATTATAGGACATGCGCTTTAGACGCTTTGTAGATCGGTATAATCTTGTGAGTCCGCGTCACTCGACATACGTTATTGCATTATATCTGTAGCTATATAGATGCTGGTGACGTATTGTGCAACATTAGTAAATAAAATAAATGAATAAATATTGGTGGACAATTCACACACAACACCATCTGACCCCAAACTAAGCAAAGCTTTTATGATGGCAGCCAGATAGCTGATATAATACTTATATAGATTTAAATACATAGGTACTTATTATAGGAGAAACACCCAGACAGTGTTTCACACTACTAGTTGTTTAATAATTCGTCTTGAAACAGTTTAGTGATGCATTGAAAACAAATTAAATTCAATACAAAATCAACGTAACATATTACTTAGTTAAAGAAAGAAGTGTTACCTGTGCGATGGCGAGCGCCAAGAGAGCGGAGAAGTGGTTCATGTCGGAGCGGGGAGTGCACTGTGACCCGCCCCGGCGCCCGGGGCCTATATCCCCGCCTTATCTGCGCCGATACGGGCCTTATCTCCGCCGCGTAAGGACTAGATTGCGTTGAGAAATATTTGGACTTGTTTCCTAATGGTTTGGGAAATAGTTGCGATGCGCGTGACGTCACGCACGTGCAGGTGCTTGCACAGTGATGACGTAGCACTAACATTACTACAGTACTGGATAAGTTAATTATGTTAAAATCTTATATATAAAATTCTCGTGTCACAGTGTTTGTTTCCTTACTCCTCCGAAACGGCTTTACTGATTTTAACCAAAATTTATATGCATATTCAGTAGGTCTGAGAATCGGCTACTAGCTATTTTTCATACCTTTATTTATATGGCAAAACAACGTTTGCGGGGTCAGCTAGTATTAACTATATATTGCAATTCTATATTTATTATTTTCAACCAACTTGAAATATTTTTTTTTATATTTATTGAAATATGAAACACCCTGAAACACAAGACGTTGGTGGTAGGTAAGTAACTATGGTCACCAAATATTTATCATATTTTATAATACAGGTAAGTAAGTAGGTATAGCACAATCAAATAGAAGATGAAGATGCGCATGAATTAAATACAAATACGACGAAGACTTTAAACATACTATTTTTATATTATAGGTACATACATTTTTTTTCATTTATTGAGTAACACCAAAAATTTTCTTGCAAAACAAAATTTGCCTTAAAATATACTTAATTGATTTGTCTAGGACAACGAACTCTCGATACAAATTAATTATTTTAATTACCCTGAAAAATGATTAAAAACAAATCATTCAAGATATCAGCCTCATACTTGCGCAGTACTTGCGCAAATTACCACTGACAAAAGTGGTCTTCATACGTCGATCATCCTACTAATAATAGGTATAATTATTATAAATGTCAATGTATGGATGTTTGGATGTTTGTTGCTCAATCACGTCCTAACGTAAGAACGGATCAGGCTGAAAGAAACACAGATAGATTATAGTCTGGAAAAACACATAGGCTACTTTTTATCCCGAAAAAAAAAACAACGGGAACGAGAACTTCGCGGGTAACACCGCGGGGCGCTGCTAGTTTGTGATATAACCAAGATTGAATTATGATCTACAGCTATGACGTCTAACAGACGTAACACAATTAAGTACAATACTGATAAAATTGTATTAATTTACATTTATCTGGCCATACAGCGTGGTAACGCCGCCAGTCTGATGGGCACTTTTCGTCGGCGATTTAGCGACCGCGGAGACTAAATTGATGACTCCAAACTAGTGTTAGTAGTATTTAGGGATTTTAAGAGACGAGACGAACTTCTTACCATTCCATGGATTCACCGTGCAGGTGCCGGGTCCATCGTGTGGCAGAAAGAGAAATCTCGAGTAGACCCCGAGACTTGTGACTCGGGCGTAGGTTTAAAGGGCCCCTTTGTGACGTACGTCAACACTCACCTTCACTACTCGTATTTCTCTCCCTGCCCAGCCAAAGCCGATATTTATGATCCTACTAGTGCAGCTTTAGATACTCGTTCTAGTATAGAACTTACTTATTTTAAATTGTATTTTTTAAGTAAACATTTGAGTTGTAATCCTACTATCTATACAACGTGGTGGATTTACCCCCAACAATATTTTAACAGTCCATTCTAACACTGATGTACCCTTCATCACCCAAGGTCGCTTTCCCCTCAGCACGGTAGATCACGAGATAATTCGAGTCAAAGTTTGACGTAAAATTCACACCAAATCACCAGTTTCAACCCTAAAGCATGTACAGCAGACAAACGACCTTGCCGCCGACGCCGTGACATCGTACAAAAATCCGTGCGGAGATCTGGCCATTAGGGGTATGTCAAATGAAATAACAACCGAAAAAAAATTTTTTTTATGGAAAAAAAAAAATTTTGAGCTTTCATGCCTAATTTTCACATACATGATTCAAAACTTAATGTAGATGAACTACCATAAATATTGTTGCACCTTTCTGCAACACCTTATATAAAAATCAATGCCACTTTTCGTTGTCATTGAACTCCTCCTAAACGGCTAAACCGATTTGAATGATTATTTTCTGTATGCGTTTGGGTAGGGCCCTTGATGGTTTAGATTCACAAATCAGCCCGGCAGATGGCGCTGCAGTTGATATCTAGGTTATTAGCCGAGCAAAGCCGGAACGGGCCGCTAGTAATATTATAAATGTCAATGTATGGATGTTTGGATATTTGGATGTTTGGACGTTTGTTGCTCAATCACGTCCTAACGTATGAACGGATCGGGCTGAAATTTGGAACACAGATAGATTATAGTCTGGAAGAACACATAGGCTACTTTTTATCCCGGAAAGACAACGGGAACGGGAACTTCGCCGGTAACACCGCGGGGCGCTGCTAGTATTCTATAAGACTGTTAATTAAACGTTTGTAATAGTTATATCTACATAAAAAGAGATTAAATTAAAATCTAATGTGATACCTTTAACTTTAAACGAACAATTCTTATTATGTAGTAGTAGAACTGTAGGCTGTAGCGGTAGGACTCTTGGCAGAGTCCGCTTGGGGAAGGAACACACCTTTGCCAGTTATTCCACCGCCAAGCAGTAATGTGCAAACATCTTGTCCATCCATTTACTTTTGAGTTTGTTTTCAATGTGTGCAGTGTTTTGTGTGGAAGTATTTTAAGTTTTGTGCTGTATGTGTTGGCTTCGCTCATCGTTTTCCATTTTGGCTCCCAGGTGGCACCGCCCCTGCTTTTTCTATGGTGGTGTTACGTTTCGCGATATCGTCTGTCCGCCGCGACTTTATGAGTGGATGTTTGTGCAATGTTTCATGTGTTTCGTGCATGTTTTTATGTGTGGTTGCTTGGGTGCTCGTGTTTCTTGTTTTGTTTGCGCCTGCGTAGTGTTTATTGTCTGTTCGTGTGTGTTTATTTTTGCTTGAAATTTGACACGTTTTCGAATGAAACCATGCCTCATTTACTTGGTATATATAGTGAGATTGTGTATTTGATGTATATTGTCTGTTTTCTATTGTGTTTCTGTGTGTGTTGTGGAAGAAGTCGCCACGGACAGAGCCCACGAAAGTTTGAGTCTCAGTAATGTTGCCTTCAGTAGTACGCCACAGTGGACCGCGCAAGCGCATCCCACTTTTTTCGTACGGGGCATTAACCGCTGAAGGCATTGTGCTCAAGTTTCTCAAGCTTTGCCTTAGCGCAGTTTACGCAATGTGCGGGGCCATCTGCGAGCCAAACCGGGCATCCGGACCTAAGGTGCTTCCCTCCGCAGTGGCCGCACACGTCGACTGAGTCCTGGCAAATTTTTTGCCGTGGCCGTACCCGAGGCAGCGCGAGCACTGCATGACTCGCACGCGCTGGATGTCGAAGTGCACCACCACGTTTGAGGTCAGGGGGTTCCTCGCTCTTGCCCTATAGTAGATCTCGAGCTGGGCTTCTTTTATCTTTCAATTTTTAAATAAGGGTGCGTTTTGATTTTTTAACGACTTTACGATGTTCTCATCGGAGTTACTACTGAGGACACCGTAGAGCTTTATTAGGGGATTTTTGTTTTTCATTTCTAAGACGGTGAAATTCTGTTTTTTCTGTGCTATTTTCTCTTTAACCCTTTCAATGTAATCTCGATCCCTACACCCTACAATAATCTTCCGGTCCCTTGCCCTTCTAATCTTGTCTATCCGCGTTCCCTCCTCCTTTGCGTTCAGCACTTTCCTTATCCTATCAAAAACTTCCTCTCCCGTCTCGTTCTCGTCTCTCGATCCGATGTTCACTGAGTGCATCGTAGGCTGCAAGGCCGCCGTTACACTTGCGTACGTTTGTCGGTCTGTTTGTGTGTCTGTTTGTACGTCCGTATGTTGCGTCTGTAAGAGTACGGAGAGTTCTTCTATTGTAATTTATTTTCCTGTAGTGTTTCGTCCTATTTTTCTACTAAGAATTTGTGTTGCATAGTTTGCGTGTCCGTTTGTATGTTTGTTTCTGTTTTCGTTTAATTTTCCGTGTGCATTTCGCTATTCCGTGTGGTTTTCTGTGTGTGTTTCCTGTTTCAGTTCTGGAGTCAAGCAGAAGCCCATGTCAACTGGCATTCGTCAAAGAAATTGTTAGTTTTGTGTATGTGCGTATTAGTGTGTGAGTAGTTTGGTGAGAACGTTTGTGAGTCGTCTGTTGGTTGTGCATGGTTTGTATGGGAGAAAGATTGGTGTGTGTTAGGGTGTATGTGTCTGTGTTATGTTGTGTGTGTATAAGGGTATATGGCCGCGGTGGTGCGGAGTGTGGATATTAACACCAAACAGCTGAATCTTCTTGTACAATTTTATTTGGTAAAAACTCCTCACACACTGTCGTCCAATATTTAATTTTAGTATAATATAATATGTAGTATATAAAGGTGCAATACAAAAGCGCGAGTGGCGCTGCACAGTACTCTGCGATATAATGTAAGGTATTAACGAGGTGATGAACTACTGACGGTTTGCATCGTACTGGCGTAGCGCGTGCGAGGCTCGCCGGCCGCGGCAGGTTAGTGCCGTAGAAACTAGCGCGTAAGCTGTGTCGCGCCCGAGCCCGGCCGCTATTGAAATCAGAACAAAAGGCTCGGCGCGTGCGCTTGTTTCCAATGACTCCGTTGCATTGGTAATAGATAAATACGATTATTTAAACGGCAATTTGATTAGAATAAATAATATAAGTATTTATAAAGTAAATAGATATTCTTGGAGTGTTTATGATATATATTGTTGCTAAATTATAGGAGTTATTTATATGTATTTATAAATAAATATTTATTTATATAGGATTGCTAAATAAATATAATATTAAATTTAAATTAGTTATATTATATTTATGTGTGAAATATATGTGTGTATAAAATGTATATTTGTATGTATGTAGGTATGTAATGATGTATGAATGCCCACATCACTCCCCTCCAGACCGTTAGTGCGGTCGATAGTAGTTGGGAAATCGTACTACGCGTCCAGAACGAGTCTTTTTTACGGCCTGGTCCGGGACCGGGACTGGTATAACAGACGGGACTGTGACATTTTGTTGTCTTATTAGCCTGGGGTCAGGTTGGTCCGGGGTAGTGAGGGTAGAACCGGGTGTAAGGGTTGCGTCTGTCAGAATATAGGCTGGTTTCAGCCTATCGATTGAGACAGTGACGATCTTTCCTTTTACCCGTATTTTAAAAATTTTGTCGCTCCGCTCGAGCACTTCGTGAGGGCCGGTAAAGGGAGGTTTTAGTGCACCTCGTACTGTATCGTCCCGTAAAAAGACATGACTCGAGCTACTTAAGTCTTTGAAAATGAAGATCTTGTTTTTGGTGTGTCGTGAAGCTGGTCTAGGTTGCAGCTTGTTGACGAAATGGTGTAAGCGAGTCGTAAAGTCTGAAATGTCAGTACTGCCAGAGGGAGTTGGTTGCAGAAACTCTGATGGTAGACGTAATGGCTCGCCATAGACCAGTTCTGCTGAGGAAGCCTGTAGTTCTTCTTTGAACGCGCTTCTTATGCCTAAAAGTACTAAAGGCAACGTATCAACCCAGTTACTGTCGGCGTGACACATTATTGCCGCTTTCAGTTGACGGTGAAAGCGCTCCACTAAACCGTTACACGCTGGATGGTACGCTGTTGTTCTGCGATGTTTAAATCCAGCCATTTTTCCAAGATACTGGAACAGGGCTGATTCGAACTGAGCCCCACGGTCGGTCACGATATCGGTTGGTGATCCAAATCTGGATATCCATGACATCAACGCCTTACCGACAGTCTCAGCTGTCATGTCTGGCATCGGCGTTACCTCCGGCCAGCGCGTAAATCGGTCTACTGCTGTAAGGCAGTATTTCTGGCCTTGGGATACTGGTAAAGGTCCGATAATGTCTATGTGGACGTAAGCAAATCGAGCTCGTGGTAAATCGAAAGTGCCTAAAGGAGATGTTACATGTCGACTTACTTTAGCTCGTTGACAAGCTAGGCATGTTCGTGACCATTGATGACAGTCTTTGCGCGCCCCAGGCCAAATAAAACGTTCGGCTACTAATTTCGCGCTGGCTTTTGCGCCTGGATGGCTTAGATTGTGGAGGCTGTCGAAGACTTGTTTTCGAAACGATTTAGTCACAAATGGTCTTGGTGAATTGAGACTTACGTCACAGTAGACTTCAACACGGCTGTGGGGCAATTTCAACTTTTCCAGGCGAAGAGAGGATTCGCCTTTCAGAAGCTGTGCCATTTCGGTGTCAGAAGCTTGTGATGCAGCCAGCAAGTCCCAGTCAATTGGCATCTGCAGTTCCTCGATCCTCGAAAGCGTATCGGCAACGACGTTGTCACTGCCAGATATGTGTCGGATGTCGGTAGTGAACTGTGAGATGTAATCGAGATGTCGAAATTGACGACACAGTTCGCTTTTCTCTCGCTAAAAGCAAAACTGAGGGGCTTGTGGTCTGTATACACCACGAAGTGTCGAGCTTCTACCATGTGCCGAAAGTATCTAATACTTTCGTAAATGTCTAAAAGTTCACGGTCGTATGGCGAATACTTGCTCTGAGCAGAACTTAGCTTGCGAGAAAAGAATGCAAGTGGTTGCCAAACGCCGTCAACTAGTTGTTGTAAGACAGAACCCATGGCAAAGTCTGACGCATCAGTGACCAAGGCAAGTTTTGCCTGACAGTCTGGATGTGCCAGTAGTGCAGCATTTGCGAGGTTCTCCTTACTCTGGTCGAAGGCTATAAGAGTGTCTCCAGATAGGTGAACTGGGTGAGACGCTTTTACTGAGCCAGTTAGCAGTGTAGTTAGAGGTGCTTGAATTTTTGCGGCGTTTGGTAAGAATCGTAGGTAAAAATTTAGCATTCCTAAGAAGCGTCTCAGTTCCTTCACAGTCTTTGGAGGGGGAAAATTCCTTATAGCTTCGACCTTCGCTTCCAAGGGTTTCGTGCCAGTGGTTGATATGCGATACCCTAGGAATGATATCTCACTAACTCCGAAGATACACTTCGATGTGTTTAGTAAGATACCATATTTTTTCATACGTGTGAAGAGCTCCAGAAGATGGGCTTCATGTTCTTCTTCTGTTCTAGAAAATACTAAAAAATCATCTAGATAACAGAAGCAGAAGTCTAGGCCTCTGGTTAACTCATCCACAAATCGCTGAAAAGTTTGTCCAGCATTTCTCAACCCAAAAGTCATGAAGGGAAATTCATAGAGACCAAATGGGGTAGAGATGGCGGTCTTGGGGATGTCCTCTTCGCACACAGGGATCTGATTATAGGCCTTTACGAGGTCTATTGTAGAGAATACTCTACAACCAGAAATACTATGCGCGAAATCATGGATGTGTCGGATGGGATAACGGTCGGGGATAGTGCGGGCGTTAAGTAGTCTGTAGTCGCCGCAAGGTCTCCAGCCGTTATCTTTTTTAGGTGCCAGATGTAATGGCGAAGCCCACGGGCTTTCAGATGGTCGTGCTGTTCCGTTACTTAACATGAGTTCGAATTCCCGCCTAGCTATCTTGAGTTTATCTGAAGCTAGTCGGCGGGGAGTACATGATACAGGTGGGCCTGGTGTCGTTCTAATGTGGTGTTTGGTATTATGCAACGGGGTCATTGGTGTGCCAGAGGGGCGGGTAATTTCTGGGAAATCATTTAAGATCGCATGGTACTTTGAGTCACCTGACCAAGTTTTAACAGAACAAACATTAGTGTGAGCCCTAGTTGCCACAGAAGTTAACGTCGTAGTATTGTCGATGAGTCGTTGATTTCGACAATCTACTATTAAGTTGAAGTTGCTTAAGAAATCTACACCAATGATTGCTTTAGTAACGTCAGCAACAGTAAAACGCCAGTTAAAATCGCGCCTTAATCCTAAATTTAGTCTTAGTTCAACATAACCGTAGGTGTCGATGTTAGTCCCGTTTGCTGCACAAAGCTGGTAGTTCGTCTTGCTTCGCCGCTCCCGTAGTGCAGATCGAGGGTAAACGCACAGGTCACTGCCAGTGTCCACTAGGAACTGAGTGTTGGAGCTGCGATCGGTGACGAAGAGGCGACCTGATGACGTAGGGCAATCGTCAGCCGCCATTAGCGACTGCCCGCAGCGTTTCCCGACTTTTCAAAGTCACATGGCTTGATACACTTCCGAGCGTTGACACCGTGTCTTGAGTGGTACCAACACAAGGGGTACTTCCGGTAGCTGGAGTGTGACCTTGACCTCGGGCGGGATGGCGGATGGTGCTGCTGCTGCGGTCTGGATCGGTTGCTGATGTTGCACGCTCCGCGGGTGTGTTCGTCGAGCTTCATGGAGAGGCGCTCCACCATCTGCTTCAGTTCCGCGATTTCGCTGGACGGCTGGGCATGTGTGGTGCTTGTTGAGGCTGCTGCGATATTATTCGGCTGCGTTATCTCTTGGATCCGATCAGCTAGGTCCGAGAGTTCTTCCATATTCTGCGACGTTTGCGACGCTAAGACAGTCTGGATACAGCTGGGTAGGCGGTTGCTCCATATAGTTCGGACGAATTCTTGCGGGACAGCTGGTCCGGCTAGGTCTTGCAGGTGTCGAAGAAATTGGGAAGGCTTGCGGTCTCCTAGCTGTTCATGAGACAGTAGCTGTTTGACCTTCTTTTCGTGTGATGCTGATAGACGTCGAATAAGCTCATGTTTTATTTTATTATATTTGTTACTGGGCGGCGGGTTGATGATAAGGTCTTTCACTTCCTTGGCGTGGTGTAAGTCAAGATTTGATATTACAAAATTGAATTTCGCTTTATCGTCCGTCACGCCAAAATTCTCGAACTGACCTTCCAAAAGTGCGAACCAAATCTCGGGATCGTCCGGTGAAAATGACGGAACTTTAATTCTCGTGACGTCTAGATTTGGTACAATGGGCACGCGCATTTTGCGGGATCGCCGCGTGGTAATATTGTCTTCGCGATCGTGCGATTTTACAGTGGAATGATCAGACTCACCGCTGGTTTCGTCACTCATCTTTGTTGTGTTCCTTTCGATGGGGTCACCAGTATGTCGTGGTGGTGCGGAGTGTGGATATTAACACCAAACAGCTGAATCTTCTTGTACAATTTTATTTGGTAAAAACTCCTCACACACTGTCGTCCAATATTTAATTTTAGTATAATATAATATGTAGTATATAAAGGTGCAATACAAAAGCGCGAGTGGCGCTGCACAGTACTCTGCGATATAATGTAAGGTATTAACGAGGTGATGAACTACTGACGGTTTGCATCGTACTGGCGTAGCGCGTGCGAGGCTCGCCGGCCGCGGCAGGTTAGTGCCGTAGAAACTAGCGCGTAAGCTGTGTCGCGCCCGAGCCCGGCCGCTATTGAAATCAGAACAAAAGGCTCGGCGCGTGCGCTTGTTTCCAATGACTCCGTTGCATTGGTAATAGATAAATACGATTATTTAAACGGCAATTTGATTAGAATAAATAATATAAGTATTTATAAAGTAAATAGATATTCTTGGAGTGTTTATGATATATATTGTTGCTAAATTATAGGAGTTATTTATATGTATTTATAAATAAATATTTATTTATATAGGATTGCTAAATAAATATAATATTAAATTTAAATTAGTTATATTATATTTATGTGTGAAATATATGTGTGTATAAAATGTATATTTGTATGTATGTAGGTATGTAATGATGTATGAATGCCCACAGGTACGTGTGACTGTCTGTGCTTAGCGTGTTCTTGTACTGAGTGTAGAATATGAATATTTTGAGTTGTGACTGTGTATATGGATGTATATTGTGTGTATGTGTGTGTAAATATCTTAGTAATTGTGCTCTTGCACTCCACAGGCTTGTTCTATTAATAAAAGCACATAAGCGCACAAGTACATTGATTTACCCACAAAAAAGGGTCTTAAAGCTAAGTTTTGTCACAGAAAACTGGAAAAACCAGTATAACGTCAAAAGTTTAGTTAAAATTACTATTATTATAACTTAAACACTCGCATCTGTTGCGCCCGCCGCCACGCCGGCTCACGAAAGAATCCAAGCAGGTCCACGTTATGGTTCCGGAGGTGTACAATCGTCTCCCGGACGAAATAAAGAAATCGCCATCCAAATGCTCTTTTAAACGCAAATTAAAAAATTGGCTGGTAGAAAAGTCATTCTACAGAGTAGATGATTTTTTACCCAGATCGATAGAGTAGGGCATGACACATGACATTAATGTCACATTTCACCGGATGGTGTTCGTGCTCGTGGCTAATTTTAAACCTAATAAAGTGGCCAAGTGCGAGTTGGACTCGCCCATGAAGGGTTCCGTTGCAGCAAGTAACATTATATACATAGTACACATAGTTCTTGTAGTTCGTTGTAACTTTGATCGAAGTTTCAATAATAGTGTATTTATGACGTACTAAAAAAAAACTACTCATCAGATCGAGTTCAAACTAATTTTCGTTAGTAGTTTACATAGTAATGTACATCATATTTTTTTTTTAGATTTTTCATTCTCTTACTTTAGAAGTTAGAGGGGGGGGGACACACATTTTACCACTTTGGAAGTGTCTCTCACGCAGATTATTCAGTATAGACAAAAATTATAATAGAAACCTCAATATTATTTTTGAAGACCTATCGATAGACACCCCACACGTGTAGGTTTGAAGAAAAAAAATTTTTTGAGTTTCAGTTCTCAGTATGGGGGGCAACCCTAATTTTTCTTTTTTTTTAATTTTTCTGTTCAAATCTTAATGCGGTTCACAGAATACATCTACTTACCAAGTTTCAAAAGTGTAGTTCTCATAGTTTCGGCAAAAAGTGGCTGTGACATACGGACGGACAGACAGACAGACAGACAGACATGACGAAACTATAAGGGTTCCGTTTTTACGTTTTACGGAACCCTAAAAATGTATGTCGTTACTTAATTGTTACTTAATTGTATTTTATTTCTTATTTCAAATATTATTTTTTGTGTGAGACTGGTATTGGGATCAGCAATACCTAATTATTTATTGAATGTATAATGCATAATACTCATTTTGGACTTTTTTTTTTTTGTTTAACTTTAATTATGATTCCTATGTAAACAACGTGACGTGCAACCCCTGGTTATTAATAAATGAGTATATGAGTATAAACGGGCTAAGCAGGCCACGTTCCTATCACCCACCAAATTTCAGCGAAATCGGTAAGCAAACAAAAAAGTTACCAAAAAATGGTGATCTATAAAACGATTTTGTTCACCTACCAAATTACCATAAGGGAGGGTGGGCGTTCAAAAATTTTTGGTTTTTCCCCGTTTGTGGCTAAAGTACTGGTCCGAATGCGATGAATCAAACGGGTAAATAATTGCAGTCGCCCGATGCACATCTTATCAAGTAGCGTATGCCGTGGGCTCAACGGCACGCTCACAATTTGAAGGTTTGAGTGACGGATGCAAAAACCTCACCTAGCTTCGACTCGTGGAGCAATCCGGTTAAAATATCTTTTTTTACTGCTTTCAGGTTAACATTTAGTGTGACGAGAATCGTATGGTTACTTCCAGAGTAATTTGATGCCGTCTCGTAAAATAATTTGAATTTTTGTAAAAATTTAGAATTCCTTTTTTCTGCCGAAGCCAATCATATCGCGCCTTTAACGATTGTTTCAGGCATGCGCTGGGATGTAACAATTATTTAACATTTAGTGTGACGAGAATCGTATGGTTACTTCCAGAGTAATTTGATGCCGTCTCGTAAAATAATTAGAATTTTTGTAAAAATTTAGAATTCCACTTTTCTGCCGAAGCCAATCATATCGCGCCTTTAACGATTGTTTCAGGCATGCGCTGGGATGTAACAATTATTTAACATTTAGTGTGACGAGAATCGTATGGTTACTTCCAGAGTAATTTGATGCCGTCTCGTAAAATAATTTGAATTTTTGTAAAAATTTAGAATTCCTTTTTTCTGCCGAAGCCAATCATATCGCGCCTTTAACGATTGTTTCAGGCATGCGCTGGGATGTAACAATTATTTAACATTTAGTGTGACGAGAATCGTATGGTTACTTCCAGAGTAATTTGATGCCGTCTCGTAAAATAATTAGAATTTTTGTAAAAATTTAGAATTCCACTTTTCTGCCGAAGCCAATCATATCGCGCCTTTAACGATTGTTTCAGGCATGCGCTGGGATGTAACAATTATTTAACATTTAGTGTGACGAGAATCGTATGGTTACTTCCAGAGTAATTTGATGCCGTCTCGAAAAATAATTTGAATTTTTGTAAAAATTTTGAATTCCATTTCTCTGCCGAAGCCAATCATATCGCGCCTTTAACGATTGTTTCAGGCATGCGCTGGGATGTAACAATTATTTAACATTTAGTGTGACGAGAATCGTATGGTTACTTCCAGAGTAATTTGATGCCGTCTCGTAAAATATTTTGAATTTATTTTTGTAAAAATTTAGAATTCCTTTTTTCTGCCGAAGCCAATCATATCGCGCCTTTAACGATTGTTTCAGGCATGCGCTGGGATGTAACAATTATTTAACATTTAGTGTGACGAGAATCGTATGGTTATTTCCAGAGTAATTTGATGCCGTCTCGTAAAATAATTTGAATTTTTGTAAAAATTTAGAATTCCACTTTTCTGCCGAAGCCAATCATATCGCGCCTTTAACGATTGTTTCAGGCATGCGCTGGGATGTAACAATTATTTAACATTTAGTGTGACGAGAATCGTATGGTTACTTCCAGAGTAATTTGATGCCGTCTCGTAAAATAATTAGAATTTTTGTAAAAATTTAGAATTCCACTTTTCTGCCGAAGCCAATCATATCGCGCCTTTAACGATTGTTTCAGGCATGCGCTGGGATGTAACAATTATTTAACATTTAGTGTGACGAGAATCGTATGGATACTTCCAGAGTAATTTGATGCCGTCTCGTAAAATAATTTGAATTTTTGTAAAAATTTATAATTCCACTTTTCTGCCGAAGCCAATCATATCGCGCCTTTAACGATTGTTTCAGGCATGCGCTGGGATGTAACAATTGTTTAACATTTAGTGTGACGAGAATCGTATGGTTACTTCCAGAGTAATTTGATGCCGTCTCGTAAAATAATTTCAATTTTTGTAAAAATTTTGAATTCCATTTTTCTGCCGAAGCCAATCATATCGCGCCTTTAACGATTGTTTCAGGCATGCGCTGGGATGTAACAATTATTTAACATTTAGTGTGACGAGAATCGTATGGTTACTTCCAGAGTAATTTGATGCCGTCTCGTAAAATAATTAGAATTTTTGTAAAAATTTAGAATTCCTTTTTTCTGCCGAAGCCAATCATATCGCGCCTTTAACGATTGTTTCAGGCATGCGCTGGGATGTAACAATTATTTAACATTTATAGTGACGAGAATCGTATGTTTACTTCCAGAGTAATTTGATGCCGTCTCGTAAAATAATTTGAATTTTTGTAAAAATTTAGAATTCCACTTTTCTGCTGAAGCCAATCATATCGCGCATTTAAAGATTGTTTCAGGCATGCGCTGGGATGTAACAATTATTTAACATTTAGTGTGACGAGAATCGTATGGTTACTTCCAGAGTAATTTGATGCCGTCTCGTAAAATAATTAGAATTTTTGTAAAAATTTAGAATTCCACTTTTCTGCCAAAGCCAATCATATCGCGCCTTTAAATATTGTTTCAGGCATGCGCTGGGATGTAACAATTATTTAACATTTAGTGTGACGAGAATCGTATGGTTACTTCCAGAGTAATTTGATGCCGTCTCGTAAAATAATTTGAATTTTTGTAAAAATTTAGAATTCCACTTTTCTGCCGAAGCCAATCATATCGCGCCTTTAACGATTGTTTCAGGCATGCGCTGGGATGTAACAATTATTTAACATTTAGTGTGACGAGAATCGTATGGTTACTTCCAGAGTAATTTGATGCCGTCTCGTAAAATAATTTGAATTTTTGTAAAAATTTAGAATTCCTTTTTTCTGCCGAAGCCAATCATATCGCGCCTTTACCGATTGTTTCAGGCATGCGCTGGGATGTAACAATTATTTAACATTTAGTGTGACGAGAGTCGTATGGTTACTTCCAGAGTAATTTGATGCCGTCTCGTAAAATAATTTGAATTTTTGTAAAAATTTAGAATTCCACTTTTCTGCTGAAGCCAATCATATCGCGCATTTAAAGATTGTTTCAGGCATGCGCTGGGATGTAACAATTATTTAACATTTAGTGTGACGAGAATCGTATGGTTACTTCCAGAGTAATTTGATGCCGTCTCGTAAAATAATTAGAATTTTTGTAAAAATTTAGAATTCCACTTTTCTGCCAAAGCCAATCATATCGCGCCTTTAAATATTGTTTCAGGCATGCGCTGGGATGTAACAATTATTTAACATTTAGTGTGACGAGAATCGTATGGTTACTTCCAGAGTAATTTGATGCCGTCTCGTAAAATAATTTGAATTTTTGTAAAAATTTTGAATTCCACTTTTCTGCCGAAGCCAATCATATCGCGCCTTTAACGATTGTTTCAAGCATGCGCTGGGATGTAACAATTATTTAACATTTAGTGTGACGAGAATCGTATGGTTACTTCCAGAGTAATTTGATGCCGTCTCGTAAAATAATTTGAATTTTTGTAAAAATTTAGAATTCCACTTTTCTGCCGAAGCCAATCATATCGCGCCTTTAACGATTGTTTCAGGCATGCGCTGGGATGTAACAATTATTTAACATTTAGTGTGACGAGAATCGTATGGTTACTTCCAGAGTAATTTGATGCCGTCTCGTAAAATAATTTGAATTTTTGTAAAAATTTAGAATTCCTTTTTTCTGCCGAAGCCAATCATATCGCGCCTTTAACGATTGTTTCAGGCATGCGCTGGGATGTAACAATTATTTAACATTTATAGTGACGAGAATCGTATGTTTACTTCCAGAGTAATTTGATGCCGTCTCGTAAAATAATTTGAAGTTTTGTAAAAATTTAGAATTCCACTTTTCTGCCGAAGCCAATCATATCGCGCATTTAAAGATTGTTTCAGGCATGCGCTGGGATGTAACAATTATTTAACATTTAGTGTGACGAGAATCGTATGGTTACTTCCAGAGTAATTTGATGCCGTCTCGTAAAATAATTAGAATTTTTGTAAAAATTTAGAATTCCACTTTTCTGCCAAAGCCAATCATATCGCGCCTTTAACCCGTCCAGGGAACGACGCGTAAACAAATGCATGTACCAAAGTGCCACGCTTCCCGCCAAAAATTTTTTTTTGAGGTTGGGAAGATTCTAAATTGGATACATTTTGATGTATTCTTTAATTATATTGTACAAAATATACATCACTGCAATGGTCTTGAACCGCTTTATCATTTTTACGATTAATAGAGATAATTACACTTACCGGAATCTAGTATTTCTGTGTTGAATATGATGTTTACAAATTTTTGGTCGTCACCTCGCACAATTCGCATGAATATGGCACTTTACGATGTAATTATTACACTCACAACACATTCACGACAAAGAAGGACCTTTTATGCACCCATTTTAGTAACACTTTCACCACAAAACGAAAATCTAATCAAGAAAAAGATTTAATTATCACGAAACAAAACGGTCCGCCATTGCGTTACACGGCCGCTACCCCGGCACTGCCGGCAAACCACGTGTCACCCGTCATTCTAGCTAAAATGTACCGTTCGCACAAAACTACGATCCTGACTTGTATTTAATTTTTTTTTCTATAAAAGGTATAGGAAAAATGATACAATATATTAGTGAAACATGATGTATTTATTATATAACTATAACATTTTGGGTACAAAAAAATTGGCATTCGAAGATGCATAAAATCCCAACAAGCTGAAAATCAGTAAAATTGTTCAAAACATAATTAAAATTAAAATTATATTAAAAAGTTCCCCATCATTCCCGTATGTACATTGTACACGCGTACTCACTTAATTCGTTTAATTTATAAATGACAGTGAAAATCTCTGAGCTTACAGGGCGACAAATAGTATACGCAAAAATGAGAAACTGTGACGAATGTCACATGACGATGTTGACGGACCAGTAACGATAGTAAATCTCATGTGAAGTCGATTGAAAACTTATATACATATATATTGCTGCCAAGTTTGAAAGCAAACGCTAAAAATTCTTAAAATTATAACCTCAAAATCAATCGTATAAATTACAAATAGCTTTAGACACTGAAAAACACTAACCACTAGAAATAGCTTGTTTATTTGTCACAAAGATTTGAATAAGATGTTCAAGAAGTTAGTTTTCGTGGCTTAGAAATGTAGACTATGCCTTGAAACTTGGGCCTAATATTAACTTATAATACAATATACAGACTTACAATTTACAATATACATATTTGCAATATACACAATTACAATTTATACACTATTTACATAACTTATCTAGATAAGCTAGCCAAACCTGCCGAAATATTATAAGTACTGTTTTAGTCGGGACAGTGAAGGTAACGCACGAAAAAAACCGATAAACTGAAGATAGCTATTTATATGTTAATGGATTTAACCGCATCATGTCAAAAAGAATAGGTAAAAAAAATAAAAAAAAACTCACAGTAATAGGACAATCCTATCGTACCATCTGGTTATACAATAGAATTCGGATAACTATTGTCCTGAATTTGTCAGTTATTCAACCGCCATGCAGTGGCGTCCAAATATTACTGTGTTCCGGAATGAACATGACAAAAACTATTGAAAGAATTACTTGGGAAAAAAGCATCATAAACCGCAATACCTTCAAATCCCACTTTCACACACTCAATCACTCACAAAAATTGGCGTTTACGCACGAAAAAAACCGATAAACTGAAGATAGCTATTTATATGTTAATGGATTTAACCGCATCATGTCAAAAAGAATAGGTAAAAAAAATAAAAAAAAACTCACAGTAATAGGACAATCCTATCGTACCATCTGGTTATACAATAGAATTCGGATAACTATTGTCCTGAATTTGTCAGTTATTCAACCGCCATGCAGTGGCGTCCAAATATTACTGTGTTCCGGAATGAACATGACAAAAACTATTGAAAGAATTACTTGGGAAAAAAGCATCATAAACCGCAATACCTTCAAATCCCACTTTCACACACTCAATCACTCACAAAAATTGGCGTTTACTCGTCACGTTTCCTTTTACGTCCACGTACTTCTCGCCCTGGAAGCTTTGCCAAAGAGTGCCATTGTTCCCAGCAATCCTCAAAGCAGAGAAATACGTCACAGGTCACGCACTTCGTCTTCACCAATTTTCGTTCCAGCCTTTGGTGAACAACACATAACTTCCGAGTTTTGCTTCCCGCCTCATACTGTGGTACGTGAACGATATCCCTCCTCAGCCTCATGACCTTCCCATCGGGTTCACTAATCTGCAGAAGAGCAGGACGGTTGTGCTCAACGATAGAGTTAGCGAGTTCGTAACGAAAATCACGATGCGTTATCTTAGGTTTACCGACCCGTATCAAAGACGACAGGTGCAAAATGAAAGCGTTATGTATGCTCACGTTCAGCAACCTTTTGAAAATCTTCATATACCACTTCACACCTCTCTTTCGCTCCAACAAATACATTGAGAGTTTTTGATCTTTGAGATCAACCCCTCCCATTGTTCTGTTGTAGTCATCCACACTTACCGGTTTCACTAACGCACGACCAGCCTTCGATCCCTCGAAGGTGTCGTCCTTGTGGTAAGTGGAAATCATCGTCACCACTTTGGAGTCTTTCCATGCCAGAACAGAAACATCTCCACAATGGCGAGCGACAATTGTTCCCTTTGCCACATTCTTCGGCACCTTCGCGATGTCCTCAGGCACGTTCTTGCGATTTACGCGCAATGTTCCCAAGCAATCAAATCCCTGACTTTTAAGGTACCGAGCCAACGATGGCGAATTATAAAAATTGTCCATCGTGACACTGTGCCCCCGATTCTCGAGACCTTTCAATAGTTCGAGTACCACTTGGGCACTCTTGCCACCCAGACTAACACTAGGCGCAACGTCGTCACATCCAGAATCCTTCCCCGTGTAAATTTGAAATTTATATAGGTACCCGGTTTGTGACTCGCAGAGCTCGTATGATTTTATGCCAAAACGTGCAGCTTTTGTCCTTATTGCTTGGACCCAGGACAAGCGACCTTTGAATAAGGTCAAAGACTCATCAATTGAAATTTCACGACAACAGTTGTATAGAGACGAAAATTTTGTGTTGAGATGCGAGATCACGGGTGCAATTTTCGCTAATTTTGGTGACAAGCTCGTATCTTCATATTGCAGGTAATCCTGACTCACATCAGAGTTATCCACAAAATGCAGAAATTTGCTCAACAAAACATAGCGATTGTAAGTCATGAGGTTTTTTAAATAAGGTAAAGTCAAAAAACCACATGAAGTCCAATATTCTTTTTGAGATGTTCGCGTGTCAATACCCATCAATATATAAACCGCAAAAAGAATCATTATCTCGTCTGCATCAGTGTTCTGCCACTGATGGACACGAGATTTTTCCCCCAACGATTCATGGGCCTTCATAGCGTCGATAGTTTGTTGAGCGTACCTATTAGTTTCCTCGGCGATACGCTCTATGATGTCTCTAGTCCAGATGTCACTAAAGGCATCATAAGGCGTTTCGTAATTATTGAGCGGCCCTGGGGTAGGACCTGAAAACTGTTCAGGCATACCTCGGAACGACTCAAAATTTTTTTCCCAAATAAAAGTATTAGAGTCGCTCAGCAAACTCTCCGCAAATTCGTCCATCGCCTCCTCAACTGTACCTATGATTTTTCGAACAGGTTCTTCTAGCTCATCGTCGTCCGGAATTTCTCTCCCTATGCCATCAACAACAGTGGTTTGGACAGTCTTGGTGAAATCGTACTCCTCGTCGTACTCACTGTCTAAATCACTGTTGTTGCGAGCTCTAATCTTAGGTACTGGTTTTGATGTTCTCGTCACTCCCGAACATGACGGACGAACATCATCTGCAGAGGAAACATTTGTAATGCTTCCTGGCTGCTTGGTAGTGGTCAATGTAGCAATGGGCAGTGACAATGAGCCACTATCATCAACCGAAACCTCACAAATGTTAACCGCTGCGGCAGTGCTAAGATTAGAGGGCAAAGGTGTTGCTAACCCCGGACCATAAATCCATCGTTCGACCTGGGCGTCGTCCTCTTCTTCGTCCGTCAGGTCCATCGCCTCCACCTTTTCCTCAATAGAGCTATAAAAAAAAAACACAGCATTGCTATAAACGATTTAGAAGAATAAAATAGTAGTATTTAATTCGATTTCATGATCGTGATAAAAACTTACGCGAAGATGGAATGCGAATTCGGACGTTTTCGAACATGTCCGCCGGGGGTGCGATGTACGGGGACTACCTGTCCGGTCAAAGTCACCGTGCCCCCCGGAGTGACCGCGACACCCAGTGCTTGGTTTCTAGGTAAGAGCAAAATTCACATTATTTATTTTCATTGTAATAAAGTAAACTCAAAAGTATGCAAAAAGAAATAATTAGCCGGGCAAAGCGTGGTTTTCGAGTTTGCAGGGGGACAAAACGGCTATTTCTCTATTTTTATACGAATAGTTGTTCAACAGGCTTCGTGGCTTAGTCTTCTATTATGAAGGCCGTAGATTCTAATTCCACTCAGAACAAACATTTGTGTGAGTTTGGCTATTATTTACGTTATGTATTTACATAATAATTTCCATGTCACAAACTTTGCTTACTTTATGACTAGTTAGTGTTGTGCAAATTGTCGACCAATTTTTTTTTAATGACTTGAATATTGTTACGCCAATCTTCAAAATTTAAGCAAATAGTTAATACCGATAGATTTTTTACATGCGCATATGAATTGACACCCAAAAGTACTAGTTTGGAATGGATTACTAGTTATATTAGAAACTTACTTGGTGTGAGGAGGAGGGGGCATGTCGAGGTCTATATCCCTCTCCTCCCTAAGTAAACCCATCATGAGGGCTCGGCGGGCAGCGGACGAGCGCTGTACGTTTCGTTCCGAACTGGGCGTCACAGATCGTGAACGCCCAAGTTCGGAACTTAACGATCGCAGCCTTGCCAATCTGAAATTGAAGTACACTATTGATTGGACAGACAGACGAGCTAATCTTAGTGATTCTGTTCTCACTTTTTGGGTACGGAAACATAAACCGACGTTATACAATATTTATATAGATGAAACAAAGATTATAAAGAAGAGATAACAAACAATCAGATGGTTTGCCTGATGGTAAGCTAGATGCCGCCTATAGACGCCTGCAACACAAGTGTTGCGTTGCCAGCCCGGAGAGTTGTTTATAGATACCCTTTACCAAACGATTAACGTTAGGTAATTCCTGTTATAATCTGTGCGCTTCATCTTAGGCCACATCATCGCTTACCATCAGGTGAGATTATGGCTAAACGCGGACTTATATGCGATAAAAAAATGTAGTAATAGTATATAAGTACCCCAAAATAACAAACTTATTTTCAATACATTAGGTTTGAAGCTCAATGCCAGATAGGTTTGATGAAAACGTCACGCATGCAATAGGCAAAACAAAGTTCGCTGGACCAGTTAGTTGTCAAGTAATTCAGTGGAATTCGAGTACCGAAATGTCCAAATTAATTGGTATTGTGACTTCTTTTTAGTTTCCTCAGCATATTTGTGTACAATTATAATATTACATTTATAGGAAAAAAAATGCATTTTTATTTGCATTAAATATAATAAATATTCTAAAAAATATAAAACAGAAAATAGAATATGAATCTTCCTACATAAGTATTGTATCGCTTAGCACTTTTTGTGGCAACGGTACTTTTATGAAGCGGTCGACCCGGCCGTAAACAAAAGCACTCAGTTGACGAAAAAATAGTTTACGTTAGCTTTTATTACTGTAAACTCGACACTATCTGGTATGAAAGTGTTCATAGATATATTATACGTTAGTTTCCAGGCGATATGGAACACTACAATCGCTATATCGAGTATTATTTATCTAAATAACCTGCATGACGGACAATTTCGTACGCTCGACAAAAGTTTTCACATTTTATTTCGAAATATAAGCATCTATCACTAAAAAAAACACTGTTAGTACCTTACACATATATATTTCAGTAGATTACAGCACATTTACTCACCGTTTACGGTTTCCTGCCATTTTCGGAGACAAATAATCTGAAGCACTTGCACTCGAAAAATTGCAAAATGGCGGATCTAAAAATTTATGTTGACGAAATTTCTTTGATAATTATTTTTTTGTAATGTTTGTACGCTTGGACTGGAAACAGATAATAGAAATCGAGATTGTTATGTTGGCAATCGATTCGTGTAACGAAAACAAAGGATTGTCTATAGACGACCGAGACAAAAAAGAACAAATGAACGGCGCTCGCTTAGTATCACCCGTTAGATACTAAAGCGCTCGGGGGATTTGTTCCTTAGTATCACCCGTTAGATACTAAAGCGCTCCAGGGGTTAAAGATTGTTTCAGGCATGCGCTGGGATGTAACAATTATTTAACATTTAGTGTGACGAGAATCGTATGGTTACTTCCAGAGTAATTTGATGCCGTCTCGTAAAATAATTTGAATTTTTGTAAAAATTTAGAATTCCACTTTTCTGCCGAAGCCAATCATATCGCGCCTTTAACGATTGTTTCAGGCATGCGCTGGGATGTAACAATTATTTAACATTTAGTGTGACGAGAATCGTATGGTTACTTCCAGAGTAATTTGATGCCGTCTCGTAAAATAATTTGAATTTTTGTAAAAATTTAGAATTCCTTTTTTCTGCCGAAGCCAATCATATCGCGCCTTTACCGATTAATTCAGGCATGCGCTGGGATGTAACAATTATTTAACATTTAGTGTGACGAGAATCGTATGGTTACTTCCAGAGTAATTTGATGCCGTCTCGTAAAATAATTTGAATTTTTGTAAAAATTTAGAATTCCACTTTTCTGCTGAAGCCAATCATATCGCGCATTTAAAGATTGTTTCAGGCATGCGCTGGGATGTAACAATTATTTAACATTTAGTGTGACGAGAATCGTATGGTTACTTCCAGAGTAATTTGATGCCGTCTCGTAAAATAATTAGAATTTTTGTAAAAATTTAGAATTCCACTTTTCTGCCAAAGCCAATCATATCGCGCCTTTAAATATTGTTTCAGGCATGCGCTGGGATGTAACAATTATTTAACATTTAGTGTGACGAGAATCGTATGGTTACTTCCAGAGTAATTTGATGCCGTCTCGTAAAATAATTTGAATTTTTGTAAAAATTTAGAATTCCTTTTTTCTGCCGAAGCCAATCATATCGCGCCTTTAACGATTGTTTCAAGCATGCGCGGGATGTAACAATTATTTAACATTTAGTGTGACGAGAATCGTATGGTTACTTCCAGAGTAATTTGATGCCGTCTCGTAAAATAATTTGAATTTTGTAAAAATTTAGAATTCCACTTTTCTGCCGAAGCCAATCATATCGCGCCTTTACCGATTGTTTCAGGCATGCGCTGGGATGTAACAATTATTTAACATTTAGTGTGACGAGAATCGTATGGTTACTTCCAGAGTAATTTGATACCGTCTCGTAAAATAATTTGAATTTTTGTAAAAATTTAGAATTCCTTTTTTCTGCCGAAGCCAATCATATCGCGCCTTTAACGATTGTTTCAGGCATGCGCTGGGATGTAACAATTATTTAACATTTAGTGTGACGAGAATCGTATGGTTACTTCCAGAGTAATTTGATGCCGTCTCGTAAAATAATTTGAATTTTTGTAAAAATTTAGAATTCCTTTTTTCTGCCGAAGCCAATCATATCGCGCCTTTACCGATTGTTTCAGGCATGCGCTGGGATGTAACAATTATTTAACATTTAGTGTGACGAGAATCGTATGGTTACTTCAAGAGTAATTTGATGCCGCCTCGTAAAATAATTTGAATTTTTGTAAAAATTTAGAATTCCACTTTTCTGCCGAAGCCAATCATATCGCGCCTTTAACGATTGTTTCAGGCATGCGCTGGGATGTAACAATTATTTAACATTTAGTGTGACGAGAATCGTATGGTTACTTCCAGAGTAATTTGATGCCGTCTCGTAAAATAATTTGAATTTTTGTAAAAATTTAGAATTCCTTTTTTCTGCCGAAGCCAATCATATCGCGCCTTTAACGATTGTTTCAGGCATGCGCTGGGATGTAACAATTATTTAACATTTAGTGTGTCGAGAATCGTATGGTTACTTCCAGAGTAATTTGATGCCGTCTCGTAAAATATTTAGAATTTTTGTAAAAATTTAGAATTCCTTTTTTCTGCCGAAGCCAATCATATCGCGCCTTTAACGATTGTTTCAGGCATGCGCTGGGATGTAACAATTATTTAACATTTAGTGTGACGAGAATCGTATGGTTATTTCCAGAGTAATTTGATGCCGTCTCGTAAAATAATTTGAATTTTTGTAAAAATTTAGAATTCCACTTTTCTGCCGAAGCCAATCATATCGCGCCTTTAACGATTGTTTCAGGCATGCGCTGGGATGTAACAATTATTTAACATTTAGTGTGACGAGAATCGTATGGTTACTTCCAGAGTAATTTGATGCCGTCTTGTAAAATAATTAGAATTTTTGTAAAAATTTAGAATTCCACTTTTCTGCCAAAGCCAATCATATCGCGCCTTTAAAGATTGTTTCAGGCATGCGCTGGGATGTAACAATTATTTAACATTTAATGTGACGAGAATCGTATGGTTACTTCCAGAGTAATTTGATGCCGTCTCGTAAAATAATTTGAATTTTTGTAAAAATTTAGAATTCCACTTTTCTGCCGAAGCCAATCATATCGCGCCTTTAACGATTGTTTTAAGCATGCGCTGGGATGTAACAATTATTTAACATTTAGTGTGACGAGAATCGTATGGTTACTTCCAGAGTAATTTGATGCCGTCTCGTAAAATAATTTGAATTTTTGTAAAAATTTAGAATTCCTTTTTTCTGCCGAAGCCAATCATATCGCGCCTTTAACGATTGTTTCAGGCATGCGCTGGGATGTAACAATTATTTAACATTTAGTGTGACGAGAATCGTATGGTTACTTCCAGAGTAATTTGATGCCGTCTCGTAAAATAATTTGAATTTTGTAAAAATTTAGAATTCCACTTTTCTGCCGAAGCCAATCATATCGCGCCTTTAACGATTGTTTCAGGCATGCGCTGGGATGTAACAATTATTTAACATTTAGTGTGACGAGAATCGTATGGTTACTTCCAGAGTAATTTGATGCCGTCTCGTAAAATAATTTGAAGTTTTGTAAAAATTTAGAATTCCACTTTTCTGCCGAAGCCAATCATATCGCGCCTTTAACGATTGTTTCAGGCATGCGCTGGGATGTAACAATTATTTAACATTTAGTGTGCCGAGAATCGTATGGTTACTTCCAGAGTAATTTGATGCCGTCTCGTAAAATAATTTGAATTTTTGTAAAAATTTAGAATTCCACTTTTCTGCCGAAGCCAATCATATCGCGCCTTTAACGATTGTTTCAGGCATGCGCTGGGATGTAACAATTATTTAACATTTAGTGTGCCGAGAATCGTATGGTTACTTCCAGAGTAATTTGATGCCGTCTCGTAAAATAATTTGAATTTTTGTAAAAATTTAGAATTCCTTTTTTCTGCCGAAGCCAATCATATCGCGCCTTTAACGATTGTTTCAGGCATGCGCTAGGATGTAACAATTATTTAACATTTAGTGTGACGAGAATCGTATGGTTACTTCCAGAGTAATTTGATGCCGTCTCGTAAAATAATTTGAATTTTTGTAAAAATTTTGAATTCCATTTTTCTGCCGAAGCCAATCATATCGCACCTTTACCGATTGTTTCAGGCATGCACTGGGATGTATCAATTATTTATCATTTAGTGTGACGAGAATCGTATGGTTACTTCCAGAGTAATTTGATGCCGTCTCGTAAAATAATTTGAATTTTTGTAAAAATTTAGAATTCCTTTTTTCTGCCGAAGCCAATCATATCGCGCCTTTAACGATTGTTTCAGGCATGCGCTGGGATGTAACAATTATTTAACATTTAGTGTGACGAGAATCGTATGGTTACTTCCAGAGTAATTTGATGCCGTCTCGTAAAATAATTTGAATTTTTGTAAAAATTTAGAATTCCTTTTTTCTGCCGAAGCCAATCATATCGCGCCTTTAACGATTGTTTCAGGCATGCGCTGGGATGTAACAATTATTTAACATTTAGTGTGACGAGAATCGTATGGTTATTTCCAGAGTAATTTGATACCGTCTCGTAAAATAATTTGAATTTTTGTAAAAATTTAGAATTCCACTTTTCTGCCGAAGCCAATCATATCGCGCCTTTAACGATTGTTTCAGGCATGCGCTGGGATGTAACAATTATTTAACATTTAGTGTGACGAGAACCGTATGGTTACTTCCAGAGTAATTTGATGCCGTCTCGTAAAATAATTTGAATTTTTGTAAAAATTTAGAATTCCTTTTTTCTGCCGAAGCCAATCATATCGCGCTTTTAACGATTGTTTCAGGCATGCGATGGGATGTAACAATTCTTTAACATTTAGTGTGACGAGAATCGTATGGTTACTTCCAGAGTAATTTGATGCCGCCTCGTAAAATAATTTGAATTTTTGTAAAAATTTAGAATTCCTTTTTTCTGCCGAAGCCAATCATATCGCGCCTTTAACGATTGTTTCAGGCATGCGCTGGGATGTAACAATTATTTAACATTTAGTGTGACGAGAATCGTATGGTTACTTCCAGAGTAATTTGATGCCGTCTCGTAAAATAATTTGAATTTTTGTAAAAATTTAGAATTCCTTTTTTCTGCCGAAGCCAATCATATCGCGCCTTTAACGATTGTTTCAGGCATGCGCTGGGATGTAACAATTATTTAACATTTAGTGTGACGAGAATCGTATGGTTACTTCCAGAGTAATTTGATGCCGTCTCGTAAAATAATTTGAATTTTTGTAAAAATTTAGAATTCCTTTTTTCTGCCGAAGCCAATCATATCGCGCCTTTAACGATTGTTTCAGGCATGCGCTGGGATGTAACAATTATTTAACATTTAGTGTGACGAGAATCGTATGGTTATTTCCAGAGTAATTTGATACCGTCTCGTAAAATAATTTGAATTTTTGTAAAAATTTAGAATTCCACTTTTCTGCCGAAGCCAATCATATCGCGCCTTTAACGATTGTTTCAGGCATGCGCTGGGATGTAACAATTATTTAACATTTAGTGTGACGAGAATCGTATGGTTACTTCCAGAGTAATTTGATGCCGTCTCGTAAAATAATTTGAATTTTTGTAAAAATTTAGAATTCCTTTTTTCTGCCGAAGCCAATCATATCGCGCTTTTAACGATTGTTTCAGGCATGCGCTGGGATGTAACAATTATTTAACATTTAGTGTGACGAGAATCGTATGGTTACTTCCAGAGTAATTTGATGCCGCCTCGTTAAATAATTTGAATTTTTGTAAAAATTTAGAATTCCACTTTTCTGCCGAAGCCAATCATATCGCGCCTTTAACGATTGTTTCAGGCATGCGCTGGGATGTAACAATTATTTAACATTTAGTGTGCCCAGAATCGTATGGTTACTTCCAGAGTAATTTGATGCCGTCTCGTAAAATAATTTCAATTTTTGTAAAAATTTTGAATTCCATTTTTCTGCCGAAGCCAATCATATCGCGCCTTTACCGATTGTTTCAGGCATGCGCTGGGATGTAACAATTATTTAACATTTAGTGTGACGAGAATCGTATGGTTACTTCCAGAGTAATTTGATGCCGTCTCGTAAAATAATTTGAATTTTTGTAAAAATTTAGAATTCCTTTTTTCTGCCGAAGCCAATCATATCGCGCCTTTAACGATTGTTTCAGGCATGCGCTGGGATGTAACAATTATTTAACATTTAGTGTGACGAGAATCGTATGGTTATTTCCAGAGTAATTTGATGCCGTCTCGTAAAATAATTTGAACTTTTGTAAAAATTTAGAATTCCACTTTTCTGCCGAAGCCAATCATATCGCGCCTTTAACGATTGTTTCAGGCATGCGCTGGGATGTAACAATTATTTAACATTTAGTGTGACGAGAATCGTATGGTTACTTCCAGAGTAATTTGATGCCGTCTCGTAAAATAATTTGAATTTTTGTAAAAATTTAGAATTCCACTTTTCTGCCGAAGCCAATCATATCGCGCCTTTAACGATTGTTTCAGGCATGCGCTGGGATGTAACAATTATTTAACATTTAGTGTGACGAGAATCGTATGGTTACTTCCAGAGTAATTTGATGCCGTGTCGTAAAATAATTAGAATTTTTGTAAAAATTGAGAATTCCACTTTTCTGCCGAAGCCAATCATATCGCGCCTTTAACGATTGTTTCAGTCATGCGCTGGGATGTAACAATTATTTAACATTTAGTGTAACGAGAATCGTATGGTTACTTCCAGAGTAATTTGATGCCGTCTCGTAAAATAATTAGAATTTTTGTAAAAATTTAGAATTCCACTTTTCTGCCGAAGCCAATCATATCGCGCCTTTAACGATTGTTTCAGGCATGCGCTGGGATGTAACAATTATTTAACATTTAGTGTGACGAGAATCGTATGGTTACTTCCATTGTAATTTGATGCCGTCTCGTAAAATAATTTGAATTTTTGTAAAAATTTAGAACTCCACTTTTCTGCCGAAGCCAATCATATCGCGCCTTTAACGATTGTTTCAGTCATGTGCTGGGATGTAACAATTATTTAACATTTAGTGTGACTAGAATCGTATGGTTACTTCCAGAGTAATTTGATGCCGTCTCGTAAAATAATTTGAATTTTTGTAAAAAATTAGAATTCCTTTTTTCTGCCGAAGCCAATCATATCGCGCCTTTAACGATTGTTTCAGGCATGCGCTGGGATGTAACAATTATTTAACATTTAGTGTGACGAGAATCGTATGGTTACTTCCAGAGTAATTTGATGCCGTCTCGTAAAATAATTTGAACTTTTGTAAAAATTTAGAATTCCACTTTTCTGCCGAAGCCAATCATATCGCGCCTTTAACGATTGTTTCAGGCATGCGCTGGGATGTAACAATTATTTAACATTTAGTGTGACGAGAATCGTATGGTTACTTCCAGAGTAATTTGATGCCGTCTCGTAAAATAATTTGAATTTTTGTAAAAATTTAGAATTCCACTTTTCTGCCGAAGCCAATCATATCACGCCTTTAACGATTGTTTCAGGCATGCGCTTGGATGTAACAATTATTTACCATTTAGTGTGACGAGAATCGTATAGTTACTTCCAGAGTAATTTGATGCCGTCTCGTAAAATAATTTGAACTTTTGTAAAAATTTAGAATTCCACTTTTCTGCCGAAGCCAATCATATCACGCCTTTAACGATTGTTTCAGGCATGCGCTTGGATGTAACAATTATTAACCATTTAGTGTGACGAGAATCGTATAGTTACTTCCAGAGTAATTTGATGCCGTCTCGTAAAATAATTTGAATTTTTGTAAAAATTTAGAATTCCACTTTTCTGCCGAAGCCAATCATATCGCGCCTTTAACGATTGTTTCAGGCATGCGCTGGGATGTAACAATTATTTAACATTTAGTGTGACGAGAATCGTATGGTTACTTCCAGAGTAATTTAATGCCGTCTCGTAAAATAATTAGAATTTTTGTAAAAATTTAGAATTCCACTTTTCTGCCGAAGCCAATCATATCGCGCCTTTAACGATTGTTTCAGGCATGCGCTGGGATGTAACAATTATTTAACATTTAGTGTGACGAGAATCGTATGGTTACTTCCAGAGTAATTTGATGCCGTCTCGTAAAATAATTTGAATTTTTGTAAAAATTTAGAATTCCACTTTTCTGCCGAAGCCAATCATATCGCGCCTTTAACGATTGTTTCAGGCATGCGCTGGGATGTAACAATTATTTAACATTTAGTGTGACGAGAATCGTATGGTTACTTCCAGAGTAATTTGATGCCGTCTCGTAAAATAATTTGAATTTTTGTAAAAATTTAGAATTCCACTTTTCTGCCGAAGCCAATCATATCGCGCCTTTAACGATTGTTTCAGGCATGCGCTGGGATGTAACAATTATTTAACATTTAGTGTGACGAGAATCGTATGGTTACTTCCAGAGTAATTTAATGCCGTCTCGTAAAATAATTAGAATTTTTGTAAAAATTTAGAATTCCACTTTTCTGCCGAAGCCAATCATATCGCGCCTTTAACGATTGTTTCAGGCATGCGCTGGGATGTAACAATTATTTAACATTTAGTGTGACGAGAATCGTATGGTTACTTCCAGAGTAATTTGATGCCGTCTCGTAAAATAATGTGAATTTTTGTAAAAATGTAGAATTCCTTTTTTCTGCCGAAGCCAATCATATCGCGCCTTTAACGATTGTTTCAGGCATGCGCTGGGATGTAACAATTATTTAACATTTAGTGTGACGAGAATCGTATGGTTACTTCCAGAGTAATTTGATGCCGTCTCGTAAAATAATTTCAATTTTTGTAAAAATTTTGAATTCCATTTTTGTGCCGAAGCCAATCATATCGCGCCTCTACCGATTGTTTCAGGCATGCGCTGGGATGTAATAATTATTTAACATTTAGTGTGACGAGAATCGTATGGTTACTTCCAGAGTAATTTGATGCCGTCTCGTAAAATATTTTGAATTTTTGTAAAAATTTAGAATTCCTTTTTTCTGCCGAAGCCAATCATATCGCGCCTTTAACGATTGTTTCAGGCATGCGCTGGGATGAAACAATTATTTAACATTTAGTGTGACGAGAATCGTATGGTTACTTCCAGAGTAATTTGATGCCGTCTCGTAAAATAATTTGAATTTTTGTAAAAATTTAGAATTCCACTTTTCTGCCAAAGCCAATCATATCGCGCCTTTAACGATTGTTTCAGGCATGCGCTGGGATGTAACAATTATTTAACATTTAGTGTGACGAGAATCGTATGGTTACTTCCAGAGTAATTTGATGCCGTCTCGTAAAATAATTTCAATTTTTGTAAAAATTTTGAATTCCATTTTTGTGCCGAAGCCAATCATATCGCGCCTTTACCGATTGTTTCAGGCATGCGCTGGGATGTAATAATTATTTAACATTTAGTGTGACGAGAATCGTATGGTTACTTCCAGAGTAATTTGATGCCGTCTCGTAAAATAATTTGAATTTTTGTAAAAATTTAGAATTCCACTTTTCTGCTGAAGCCAATCATATCGCGCCTTTAACGATTGTTTCAGGCATGCGCTGGGATGTAACAATTATTTAACATTTAGTGTGACGAGAATCGTATGGTTACTTCCAGAGTAATTTGATGCCGTCTCGTAAAATAATTTGAAGTTTTGTAAAAATTTAGAATTCCACTTTTCTGCCGAAGCCAATCATATCGCGCCTTTAACGATTGTTTCAGGCATGCGCTGGGATGTAACAATTATTTAACATTTAGTGTGACGAGAATCGTATGGTTATTTCCAGAGTAATTTGATGCCGTCTCGTAAAATAATTAGAATTTTTGTAAAAATTTAGAATTCCACTTTTCTGCCAAAGCCAATCATATCGCGCCTTTAAAGATTGTTTCAGGCATGCGCTGGGATGTAACAATTATTTAACATTTAGTGTGACGAGAATCGTATGGTTACTTCCAGAGTAATTTGATGCCGTCTCGTAAAATAATTTGAATTTTTGTAAAAATTTAGAATTCCTTTTTTCTGCCGAAGCCAATCATATCGCGCCTTTAACGATTGTTTCAGGCATGCGCTGGGATGTAACAATTATTTAACATTTAGTGTAACGAGAATCGTATGGTTACTTCCAGAGTAATTTGATGCCGTCGCGTAAAATAATTTGAATTTTTGTAAAAATTTAGAATTCCTTTTTTCTGCCGAAGCCAATCATATCGCGCCTTTACCGATTGTTTCAGGCATGCGCTGGGATGTAACAATTATTTAACATTTAGTGTGACGAGAATCGTATGGTTACTTCCAGAGTAATTTGATGCCGTCTCGTAAAATAATTTGAATTTTTGTAAAAATTTAGAATTCCACTTTTCTGCCGAAGCCAATCATATCGCGCCTTTAACGATTGATTCAGGCATGCGCTGAGATGTAACAATTATTAAACATTTAGTGTGACGAGAATCGTATGGTTACTTCCAGAGTAATTTAATGCCGTCTCGTAAAATAATTAGAATTTTTGTAAAAATTTAGAATTCCACTTTTCTGCCGAAGCCAATCATATCGCGCCTTTAACGATTGTTTCAGGCATGCGCTGGGATGTAACAATTATTTAACATTTAGTGTGACGAGAATCGTATAGTTACTTTCAGAGTAATTTGATGCCGTCTCGTAAAATAATTAGAATTTTTGTAAAAATTTAGAATTCCACTTTTCTGCCGAAGCCAATCATATCGCGCCTTTAACGATTGTTTCAGGCATGCGCTGGGATGTAACAATTATTTAACATTTAGTGTGACGAGAATCGTATGGTTACTTCCAGAGTAATTTAATGCCGTCTCGTAAAATAATTAGAATTTTTGTAAAAATTTAGAATTCCACTTTTCTGCCGAAGCCAATCATATCGCGCCTTTAACGATTGTTTCAGGCATGCGCTGGGATGTAACAATTATTTAACATTTAGAGTGACGAGAATCGTATAGTTACTTTCAGAGTAATTTGATGCCGTCTCGTAAAATAATTTGAATTTTTGTAAAAATTTAGAATTCCACTTTTCTGCCGAAGCCAATCATATCGCGCCTTTAACGATTGTTTCAGGCATGCGCTGGGATGTAACAATTATTTAACATTTAGTGTGACGAGAATCGTATGGTTACTTCCAGAGTAATTTGATGCCGTCTCGTAAAATAATTTGAATTTTGTAAAAATTTAGAATTCCACTTTTCTGCCGAAGCCAATCATATCGCGCCTTTAACGATTGTTTCAGGCATGCGCTGGGATGTAACAATTATTTAACATTTAGTGTGACGAGAATCGTATGGTTACTTCCAGAGTAATTTGATGCCGTCTCGTAAAATAATTAGAATTTTTGTAAAAATTTAGAATTCCACTTTTCTGCCGAAGCCAATCATATCGCGCCTTTACCGATTGTTTCAGGCATGCGCTGGGATGTAATAATTATTTAACATTTAGTGTGACGAGAATCGTATGGTTACTTCCAGAGTAATTTGATGCCGTCTCGTAAAATAATTTGAATTTTTGTAAAAATTTAGAATTCCACTTTTCTGCTGAAGCCAATCATATCGCGCCTTTAACGATTGTTTCAGGCATGCGCTGGGATGTAACAATTATTTAACATTTAGTGTGACGAGAATCGTATGGTTACTTCCAGAGTAATTTGATGCCGTCTCGTAAAATAATTTGAAGTTTTGTAAAAATTTAGAATTCCACTTTTCTGCCGAAGCCAATCATATCGCGCCTTTAACGATTGTTTCAGGCATGCGCTGGGATGTAACAATTATTTAACATTTAGTGTGACGAGAATCGTATGGTTATTTCCAGAGTAATTTGATGCCGTCTCGTAAAATAATTAGAATTTTTGTAAAAATTTAGAATTCCACTTTTCTGCCAAAGCCAATCATATCGCGCCTTTAAAGATTGTTTCAGGCATGCGCTGGGATGTAACAATTATTTAACATTTAGTGTGACGAGAATCGTATGGTTACTTCCAGAGTAATTTGATGCCGTCTCGTAAAATAATTTGAATTTTTGTAAAAATTTAGAATTCCACTTTTCTGCCGAAGCCAATCATATCGCGCCTTTAACGATTGTTTCAGGCATGCGCTGGGATGTAACAATTATTTAACATTTAGTGTGACGATAATCGTATAGTTACTTTCAGAGTAATTTGATGATGTCTCGTAAAATAATTTGAATTTTTGTAAAAATTTAGAATTCCACTTTTCTGCCGAAGCCAATCATATCGCGCCTTTAACGATTGTTTCAGGCATGCGCTGGGATGTAACAATTATTTAACATTTAGTGTGACGAGAATCGTATGGTTACTTCCAGAGTAATTTAATGCCGTCTCGTAAAATAATTAGAATTTTTGTAAAAATTTAGAATTCCACTTTTCTGCCGAAGCCAATCATATCGCGCCTTTAACGATTGTTTCAGGCATGCGCTGGGATGTAACAATTATTTAACATTTAGTGTGACGAGAATCGTATAGTTACTTTCAGAGTAATTTGATGCCGTCTCGTAAAATAATTAGAATTTTTGTAAAAATTTAGAATTCCACTTTTCTGCCGAAGCCAATCATATCGCGCCTTTAACGATTGTTTCAGGCATGCGCTGGGATGTAACAATTATTTACCATTTAGTGTGACGAGAATCGTATTGTTACTTCCAGAGTAATTTGATGCCGTCTCGTAAAATAATTTGAACTTTTGTAAAAATTTAGAATTCCACTTTTCTGCCGAAGCCAATCATATCGCGCCTTTAACGATTGTTTCAGGCATGCGCTGGGATGTAACAATTATTTAACATTTAGTGTGACGAGAATCGTATGGTTACTTCCAGAGTAATTTGATACCTTCTCGTAAAATAATTTGAATTTTTGTAAAAATTTAGAATTCCACTTTTCTGCCGAAGCCAATCATATCGCGCCTTTAACGATTGTTTCAGGCATGCGCTGGGATGTAACAATTATTTAACATTTAGTGTGACGAGAATCGTATGGTTACTTCCAGAGTAATTTGATGCCGTCTCGTAAAATAATGTGAATTTTTGTAAAAATTTAGAATTCCTTTTTTCTGCCGAAGCCAATCATATCGCGCCTTTAACGATTGTTTCAGGCATGCGCTGGGATGTTACAATTATTTAACATTTAGTGTGACGAGAATCGTATGGTTATTTCCAGAGTAATTTGATGCCGTCTCGTAAAATAATTAGAATTTTTGTAAAAATTTAGAATTCCACTTTTCTGCCGAAGCCAATCATATCGCGCCTTTAACGATTGTTTCAGGCATGCGCTGGGATGAAACAATTATTTAACATTTAGTGTGACGAGAATCGTATGGTTATTTCCAGAGTAATTTGATGCCGTCTCGTAAAATAATTAGAATTTTTGTAAAAATTTAGAATTCCACTTTTCTGCCGAAGCCAATCATATCGCGCCTTTAACGATTGTTTCAGGCATGCGCTGGGATGTAACAAATATTTAACATTTAGTGTGACGAGAATCGTATGGTTACTTCCAGAGTAATTTGATGCCGTCTCGTAAAATAATTTGAAGTTTTGTAAAAATTTAGAATTCCACTTTTCTGCCGAAGCCAATCATATCGCGCCTTTAACGATTGTTTCAGGCATGCGCTGGGATGTAACAATTATTTAACATTTAGTGTGACGAGAATCGTATGGTTACTTCCAGAGTAATTTGATGCCGTCTCGTAAAATAATTAGAATTTTTGTAAAAATTTAGAATTCCACTTTTCTGCCGAAGCCAATCATATCGCGCCTTTAACGATTGTTTCAGGCATGCGCTGGGATGTAACAATTATTTAACATTTAGTGTGACGAGAATCGTATGGTTACTTCCAGAGTAATTTGATGCCGTCTCGTAAAATAATTAGAATTTTTGTAAAAATTTAGAATTCCACTTTTCTGCCGAAACCAATCATATCGCGCCTTTAACGATTGTTTCAGGCATGCGCTGGGATGTAACAATTATTTAACATTTAGTGTGACGAGAATCGTATGGTTACTTCCAGAGTAATTTAATGCCGTCTCGTAAAATAATTAGAATTTTTGTAAAAATTTAGAATTCCACTTTTCTGCCGAAGCCAATCATATCGCGCCTTTAACGATTGTTTCAGGCATGCGCTGGGATGTAACAATTATTTAACATTTAGTGTGACGAGAATCGTATAGTTACTTTCAGAGTAATTTGATGCCGTCTCGTAAAATAATTAGAATTTTTGTAAAAATTTAGAATTCCACTTTTCTGCCGAAGCCAATCATATCGCGCCTTTAACGATTGTTTCAGGCATGCGCTGGGATGTAACAATTATTTAACATTTAGTGTGACGAGAATCGTATGGTTACTTCCAGAGTAATTTAATGCCGTCTCGTAAAATAATTAGAATTTTTGTAAAAATTTAGAATTCCACTTTTCTGCCGAAGCCAATCATATCGCGCCTTTAACGATTGTTTCAGGCATGCGCTGGGATGTAACAATTATTTAACATTTAGTGTGACGAGAATCGTATAGTTACTTTCAGAGTAATTTGATGCCGTCTCGTAAAATAATTTGAATTTTTGTAAAAATTTAGAATTCCACTTTTCTGCCGAAGCCAATCATATCGCGCCTTTAACGATTGTTTCAGGCATGCGCTGGGATGTAACAATTATTTAACATTTAGTGTGACGAGAATCGTATGGTTACTTCCAGAGTAATTTGATGCCGTCTCGTAAAATAATTTGAATTTTGTAAAAATTTAGAATTCCACTTTTCTGCCGAAGCCAATCATATCGCGCCTTTAACGATTGTTTCAGGCATGCGCTGGGATGTAACAATTATTTAACATTTAGTGTGACGAGAATCGTATGGTTACTTCCAGAGTAATTTGATGCCGTCTCGTAAAATAATTAGAATTTTTGTAAAAATTTAGAATTCCACTTTTCTGCCGAAGCCAATCATATCGCGCCTTTACCGATTGTTTCAGGCATGCGCTGGGATGTAATAATTATTTAACATTTAGTGTGACGAGAATCGTATGGTTACTTCCAGAGTAATTTGATGCCGTCTCGTAAAATAATTTGAATTTTTGTAAAAATTTAGAATTCCACTTTTCTGCTGAAGCCAATCATATCGCGCCTTTAACGATTGTTTCAGGCATGCGCTGGGATGTAACAATTATTTAACATTTAGTGTGACGAGAATCGTATGGTTACTTCCAGAGTAATTTGATGCCGTCTCGTAAAATAATTTGAAGTTTTGTAAAAATTTAGAATTCCACTTTTCTGCCGAAGCCAATCATATCGCGCCTTTAACGATTGTTTCAGGCATGCGCTGGGATGTAACAATTATTTAACATTTAGTGTGACGAGAATCGTATGGTTATTTCCAGAGTAATTTGATGCCGTCTCGTAAAATAATTAGAATTTTTGTAAAAATTTAGAATTCCACTTTTCTGCCAAAGCCAATCATATCGCGCCTTTAAAGATTGTTTCAGGCATGCGCTGGGATGTAACAATTATTTGACATTTAGTGTGACGAGAATCGTATGGTTACTTCCAGAGTAATTTGATGCCGTCTCGTAAAATAATTAGAATTTTTGTAAAAATTTAGAATTCCACTTTTCTGCCGAAGCCAATCATATCGCGCCTTTAACGATTGTTTCAGGCATGCGCTGGGATGTAACAATTATTTAACATTTAGTGTAACGAGAATCGTATGGTTACTTCCAGAGTAATTTGATGCCGTCGCGTAAAATAATTTGAATTTTTGTAAAAATTTAGAATTCCTTTTTTCTGCCGAAGCCAATCATATCGCGCCTTTACCGATTGTTTCAGGCATGCGCTGGGATGTAACAATTATTTAACATTTAGTGTGACGAGAATCGTATGGTTACTTCCAGAGTAATTTGATGCCGTCTCGTAAAATAATTAGAATTTTTGTAAAAATTTAGAATTCCTTTTTTCTGCCGAAGCCAATCATATCGCGCCTTTAACGATTGTTTCAGGCATGCGCTGGGATGTAACAATTATTTAACATTTAGTGTGACGATAATCGTATAGTTACTTTCAGAGTAATTTGATGATGTCTCGTAAAATAATTTGAATTTTTGTAAAAATTTAGAATTCCACTTTTCTGCCGAAGCCAATCATATCGCGCCTTTAACGATTGTTTCAGGCATGCGCTGGGATGTAACAATTATTTAACATTTAGTGTGACGAGAATCGTATGGTTACTTCCAGAGTAATTTAATGCCGTCTCGTAAAATAATTAGAATTTTTGTAAAAATTTAGAATTCCACTTTTCTGCCGAAGCCAATCATATCGCGCCTTTAACGATTGTTTCAGGCATGCGCTGGGATGTAACAATTATTTAACATTTAGTGTGACGAGAATCGTATAGTTACTTTCAGAGTAATTTGATGCCGTCTCGTAAAATAATTTGAATTTTTGTAAAAATTTAGAATTCCACTTTTCTGCCGAAGCCAATCATATCGCGCCTTTAACGATTGTTTCAGGCATGCGCTGGGATGTAACAATTATTTAACATTTAGTGTGACGAGAATCGTATGGTTACTTCCAGAGTAATTTGATGCCGTCTCGTAAAATAATTTGAATTTTGTAAAAATTTAGAATTCCACTTTTCTGCCGAAGCCAATCATATCGCGCCTTTAACGATTGTTTCAGGCATGCGCTGGGATGTAACAATTATTTAACATTTAGTGTGACGAGAATCGTATGGTTACTTCCAGAGTAATTTGATACCTTCTCGTAAAATAATTTGAATTTTTGTAAAAATTTAGAATTCCACTTTTCTGCCGAAGCCAATCATATCGCGCCTTTAACGATTGTTTCAGGCATGCGCTGGGATGTAACAATTATTTAACATTTAGTGTGACGAGAATCGTATGGTTACTTCCAGAGTAATTTGATGCCGTCTCGTAAAATAATGTGAATTTTTGTAAAAATTTAGAATTCCTTTTTTCTGCCGAAGCCAATCATATCGCGCCTTTAACGATTGTTTCAGGCATGCGCTGGGATGTTACAATTATTTAACATTTAGTGTGACGAGAATCGTATGGTTATTTCCAGAGTAATTTGATGCCGTCTCGTAAAATAAGTAGAATTTTTGTAAAAATTTAGAATTCCACTTTTCTGCCGAAGCCAATCATATCGCGCCTTTAACGATTGTTTCAGGCATGCGCTGGGATGAAACAATTATTTAACATTTAGTGTGACGAGAATCGTATGGTTATTTCCAGAGTAATTTGATGCCGTCTCGTAAAATAATTAGAATTTTTGTAAAAATTTAGAATTCCACTTTTCTGCCGAAGCCAATCATATCGCGCCTTTAACGATTGTTTCAGGCATGCGCTGGGATGTAACAAATATTTAACATTTAGTGTGACGAGAATCGTATGGTTACTTCCAGAGTAATTTGATGCCGTCTCGTAAAATAATTTGAAGTTTTGTAAAAATTTAGAATTCCACTTTTCTGCCGAAGCCAATCATATCGCGCCTTTAACGATTGTTTCAGGCATGCGCTGGGATGTAACAATTATTTAACATTTAGTGTGACGAGAATCGTATGGTTACTTCCAGAGTAATTTGATGCCGTCTCGTAAAATAATTAGAATTTTTGTAAAAATTTAGAATTCCACTTTTCTGCCGAAGCCAATCATATCGCGCCTTTAACGATTGTTTCAGGCATGCGCTGGGATGTAACAATTATTTAACATTTAGTGTGACGAGAATCGTATGGTTACTTCCAGAGTAATTTGATGCCGTCTCGTAAAATAATTAGAATTTTTGTAAAAATTTAGAATTCCACTTTTCTGCCGAAACCAATCATATCGCGCCTTTAACGATTGTTTCAGGCATGCGCTGGGATGTAACAATTATTTAACATTTAGTGTGACGAGAATCGTATGGTTACTTCCAGAGTAATTTGATGCCGTCTCGTAAAATAATTAGAATTTTTGTAAAAATTTAGAATTCCACTTTTCTGCCAAAGCCAATCATATCGCGCCTTTAAAGATTGTTTCAGGCATGCGCTGGGATGTAACAATTATTTAACATTTAGTGTGACGAGAATCGTATGGTTACTTCCAGAGTAATTTGATGCCGTCTCGTAAAATAATTAGAATTTTTGTAAAAATTTAGAATTCCACTTTTCTGCCGAAGCCAATCATATCGCGCCTTTAACGATTGTTGCAGGCATGCGCTGGGATGTAACAATTATTTAACATTTAGTGTAACGAGAATCGTATGGTTACTTCCAGAGTAATTTGATGCCGTCTCGTAAAATAATTTGAATTTTTGTAAAAATTTAGAATTCTACTTTTCTGCTGAAGCCAATCATATCGCGCCTTTAACGATTGTTTCAGGCATGCGCTGGGATGTAACAATTATTTAACATTTAGTGTGACGAGAATTGTATGGTTACTTCCAGAGTAATTTGATGCCGTCTCGTAAAATAATTTGAATTTTTGTAAAAATTTAGAATTCCTTTTTTCTGCCGAAGCCAATCATATCGCGCCTTTAACGATTGTTTCAGGCATGCGCTGGGATGTAACAATTATTTAACATTTAGTGTGACGAGAATCGTATGGTTACTTCCAGAGTAATTTGATGCCGTCTCGTAAAATAATTTGAAGTTTTGTAAAAATTTAGAATTCCACTTTTCTGCCGAAGCCAATCATATCGCGCCTTTAACGATTGTTTCAGGCATGCGCTGGGATGTAACAATTATTTAACATTTAAAGTGACGAGAATCGTATGGTTACTTCCAGAGTAATTTGATGCCGTCTCGTAAAATAATTAGAATTTTTGTAAAAATTTAGAATTCCACTTTTCTGCCGAAGCCAATCATATCGCGCCTTTAAAGATTGTTTCAGGCATGCGCTGGGATGTAACAATTATTAAACATTTAGTGTGACGAGAATCGTATGGTTACTTCCAGAGTAATTTGATGCCGTCTCGTAAAATAATTTGAATTTTTGTAAAAATTTAGAATTCCACTTTTCTGCCGAAACCAATCATATCGCGCCTTTAACGATTGTTTCAGGCATGCGCTGGGATGTAACAATTATTTAACATTTAGTGTGACGAGAATCGTATGGTTACTTCCAGAGTAATTTGATGCCGTCTCGTCAAATAATTAGAATTTTTGTAAAAATTTAGAACTCCACTTTTCTGCCGAAGCCAATCATATCGCGCCTTTACCGATTGTTTCAGGCATGCGCTGGGATGTTACAATTATTTAACATTTAGTGTGACGAGAATCGTATGGTTACTTCCAGAGTAATTTGATGCCGTCTCGTAAAATAATTTGAATTTTTGTAAAAATTTAGAATTCCACTTTTCTGCTGAAGCCAATCATATCGCGCCTTTAACGATTGTTTCAGGCATGCGCTGGGATGTAACAATTATTTAACATTTAGTGTGACGAGAATCGTATATTTACTTCCAGAGTAATTTGATGCCGTCTCGTAAAATAATTTGAAGTTTTGTAAAAATTTAGAATTCCACTTTTCTGCCGAAGCCAATCATATCGCGCCTTTAACGATTGTTTCAGGCATGCGCTGGGATGTAACAATTATTTAACATTTAGTGTGACGAGAATCGTATGGTTACTTCCAGAGTAATTTGATGCCGTCTCGTAAAATAATTAGAATTTTTGTAAAAATTTAGAATTCCACTTTTCTGCCGAAGCCAATCATATCGCGCCTTTAAAGATTGTTTCAGGCATGCGCTGGGATGTAACAATTATTTAACATTTAGTGTGACGAGAATCGTATGGTTACTTCCAGAGTAATTTGATGCCGTCTCGTAAAATAATTTGAATTTTTGTAAAAATTTAGAATTCCACTTTTCTGCCGAAGCCAATCATATCGCGCCTTTAACGATTGTTTCAGGCATGACCTGGGATGTAACAATTTTTTAACATTTAGTGTGACGAGAATCGTATGTTTACTTCCAGAGTAATTTGATGCCGTCTCGTAAAATAATTTGAATTTTTGTAAAAATTTAGAATTCCTTTTTTCGGCCGAAGCCAATCATATCGCGCCTTTAACGATTGTTTCAGGCATGCGCTGGGATGTAACAATTATTTAACATTTAGTGTGACGAGAATCGTATGGTTACTTCCAGAGTAATTTGATGCCGTCTCGTAAAATAATTTCAATTTTTGTAAAAATTTTGAATTCCATTTTTCTGCGAAGCCAATCATATCGCGCCTTTACCGATTGTTTCAGGCATGCGCTGGGATGTAACAATTATTTAACATTTAGTGTGACGAGAATCGTATGGTTACTTCCAGAGTAATTTGATGCCGTCTCGTAAAATAATTTGAATTTTTGTAAAAATTTAGAATTCCTTTTTTCTGCCGAAGCCAATCATATCGCGCCTTTAACGATTGTTTCAGGCATGCGCTGGGATGTAACAATTATTTAACATTTAGTGTGACGAGAATCGTATGGTTACTTCCAGAGTAATTTGATGCCGTCTCGTAAAATAATTTGAAGTTTTGTAAAAATTTAGAATTCCACTTTTCTGCCGAAGCCAATCATATCGCGCCTTTAACGATTGTTTCAGGCATGCGCTGGGATGTAACAATTATTTAACATTTAAAGTGACGAGAATCGTATGGTTACTTCCAGAGTAATTTGATGCCGTCTCGTAAAATAATTAGAATTTTTGTAAAAATTTAGAATTCCACTTTTCTGCCGAAGCCAATCATATCGCGCCTTTAAAGATTGTTTCAGGCATGCGCTGGGATGTAACAATTATTAAACATTTAGTGTGACGAGAATCGTATGGTTACTTCCAGAGTAATTTGATGCCGTCTCGTAAAATAATTTGAATTTTTGTAAAAATTTAGAATTCCACTTTTCTGCCGAAACCAATCATATCGCGCCTTTAACGATTGTTTCAGGCATGCGCTGGGATGTAACAATTATTTAACATTTAGTGTGACGAGAATCGTATGGTTACTTCCAGAGTAATTTGATGCCGTCTCGTCAAATAATTAGAATTTTTGTAAAAATTTAGAACTCCACTTTTCTGCCGAAGCCAATCATATCGCGCCTTTACCGATTGTTTCAGGCATGCGCTGGGATGTTACAATTATTTAACATTTAGTGTGACGAGAATCGTATGGTTACTTCCAGAGTAATTTGATGCCGTCTCGTAAAATAATTTGAATTTTTGTAAAAATTTAGAATTCCACTTTTCTGCTGAAGCCAATCATATCGCGCCTTTAACGATTGTTTCAGGCATGCGCTGGGATGTAACAATTATTTAACATTTAGTGTGACGAGAATCGTATATTTACTTCCAGAGTAATTTGATGCCGTCTCGTAAAATAATTTGAAGTTTTGTAAAAATTTAGAATTCCACTTTTCTGCCGAAGCCAATCATATCGCGCCTTTAACGATTGTTTCAGGCATGCGCTGGGATGTAACAATTATTTAACATTTAGTGTGACGAGAATCGTATGGTTACTTCCAGAGTAATTTGATGCCGTCTCGTAAAATAATTAGAATTTTTGTAAAAATTTAGAATTCCACTTTTCTGCCGAAGCCAATCATATCGCGCCTTTAAAGATTGTTTCAGGCATGCGCTGGGATGTAACAATTATTTAACATTTAGTGTGACGAGAATCGTATGGTTACTTCCAGAGTAATTTGATGCCGTCTCGTAAAATAATTTGAATTTTTGTAAAAATTTAGAATTCCACTTTTCTGCCGAAGCCAATCATATCGCGCCTTTAACGATTGTTTCAGGCATGACCTGGGATGTAACAATTTTTTAACATTTAGTGTGACGAGAATCGTATGTTTACTTCCAGAGTAATTTGATGCCGTCTCGTAAAATAATTTGAATTTTTGTAAAAATTTAGAATTCCTTTTTTCGGCCGAAGCCAATCATATCGCGCCTTTAACGATTGTTTCAGGCATGCGCTGGGATGTAACAATTATTTAACATTTAGTGTGACGAGAATCGTATGGTTACTTCCAGAGTAATTTGATGCCGTCTCGTAAAATAATTTCAATTTTTGTAAAAATTTTGAATTCCATTTTTCTGCGAAGCCAATCATATCGCGCCTTTACCGATTGTTTCAGGCATGCGCTGGGATGTAACAATTATTTAACATTTAGTGTGACGAGAATCGTATGGTTACTTCCAGAGTAATTTGATGCCGTCTCGTAAAATAATTTGAATTTTTGTAAAAATTTAGAATTCCTTTTTTCTGCCGAAGCCAATCATATCGCGCCTTTAACGATTGTTTCAGGCATGCGCTGGGATGTAACAATTATTTAACATTTAGTGTGACGAGAATCGTATGGTTACTTCCAGAGTAATTTGATGCCGTCTCGTAAAATAATTTCAATTTTTGTAAAAATTTAGAATTCCACTTTTCTGCCGAAGCCAATCATATCGCGCCTTTACCGATTATTTCAGGCATGCACTGGGATGTAACAATTATTTAACATTTAGTGTGACGAGAATCGTATGGTTACTTCCAGAGTAATTTGATGCCGTCTCGTAAAATAATTTGAATTTTTGTAAAAATTTTGAATTCCTTTTTTCTGCCGAAGCCAATCATATCGCGCCTTTAACGATTGTTTCAGGCATGCGCTGGGATGTAACAATTATTTAACATTTAGTGTGACGAGAATCGTATGGTTACTTCCAGAGTAATTTGATGCCGTCTCGTAAAATAATTTGAACTTTTGTAAAAATTTAGAATTCCACTTTTCTGCCGAAGCCAATCATATCGCGCCTTTAACGATTGTTTCAGGCATGCGCTGGGATGTAACAATTATTTAACATTTAGTGTGACGAGAATCGTATGGTTACTTCCAGAGTAATTTGATGCCGTCTCGTAAAATAATTTGAATTTTTGTAAAAATTTAGAATTCCACTTTTCTGCCGAAGCCAATCATATCACGCCTTTAACGATTGTTTCAGGCATGCGCTGGGATGTAACAATTATTTAACATTTAGTGTGACGAGAATCGTATGGTTACTTCCAGAGTAATTTGATGCCGTCTCGTAAAATAATTTGAATTTTTGTAAAAATTTAGAATTCCTTTTTTCTGCCGAAGCCAATCATATCGCGCCTTTAACGATTGTTTCAGGCATGCGCTGGGATGTAACAATTATTTAACATTTAGTGTGACGAGAATCGTATGGTTATTTCCAGAGTAATTTGATGCCGTCTCGTAAAATAATTTGAATTTTTGTAAAAATTTAGAATTCCACTTTTCTGCCGAAGCCAATCATATCGCGCCTTTAACGATTGTTTCAGGCATGCGCTGGGATGTAACAATTATTTACCATTTAGTGTGACGAGAATCGTATTGTTACTTCCAGAGTAATTTGATGCCGTCTCGTAAAATAATTTGAACTTTTGTAAAAATTTAGAATTCCACTTTTCTGCCGAAGCCAATCATATCGCGCCTTTAACGATTGTTTCAGGCATGCGCTGGGATGTAACAATTATTAAACATTTAGTGTGACGAGAATCGTATGGTTACTTCCAGAGTAATTTGATGCCGTCTCGTAAAATAATTTCAATTTTTGTAAAAATTTTGAATTCCATTTTTCTGCGAAGCCAATCATATCGCGCCTTTACCGATTGTTTCAGGCATGCGCTGGGATGTAACAATTATTTAACATTTAGTGTGACGAGAATCGTATGGTTACTTCCAGAGTAATTTGATGCCGTCTCGTAAAATAATTTGAATTTTTGTAAAAATTTAGAATTCCTTTTTTCTGCCGAAGCCAATCATATCGCGCCTTTAACGATTGTTTCAGGCATGCGCTGGGATGTAACAATTATTTAACATTTAGTGTGACGAGAATCGTATGGTTACTTCCAGAGTAATTTGATGCCGTCTCGTAAAATAATTTCAATTTTTGTAAAAATTTAGAATTCCACTTTTCTGCCGAAGCCAATCATATCGCGCCTTTACCGATTATTTCAGGCATGCACTGGGATGTATCAATTATTTATCATTTAGTGTGACGAGAATCGTATGGTTACTTCCAGAGTAATTTGATGCCGTCTCGTAAAATAATTTGAATTTTTGTAAAAATTTTGAATTCCTTTTTTCTGCCGAAGCCAATCATATCGCGCCTTTAACGATTGTTTCAGGCATGCGCTGGGATGTAACAATTATTTAACATTTAGTGTGACGAGAATCGTATGGTTACTTCCAGAGTAATTTGATGCCGTCTCGTAAAATAATTTGAACTTTTGTAAAAATTTAGAATTCCACTTTTCTGCCGAAGCCAATCATATCGCGCCTTTAACGATTGTTTCAGGCATGCGCTGGGATGTAACAATTATTTAACATTTAGTGTGACGAGAATCGTATGGTTACTTCCAGAGTAATTTGATGCCGTCTCGTAAAATAATTTTAATTTTTGTAAAAATTTAGAATTCCACTTTTCTGCCGAAGCCAATCATATCACGCCTTTAACGATTGTTTCAGGCATGCGCTGGGATGTAACAATTATTTAACATTTAGTGTGACGAGAATCGTATGGTTACTTCCAGAGTAATTTGATGCCGTCTCGTAAAATAATTTGAATTTTTGTAAAAATTTAGAATTCCTTTTTTCTGCCGAAGCCAATCATATCGCGCCTTTAACGATTGTTTCAGGCATGCGCTGGGATGTAACAATTATTTAACATTTAGTGTGACGAGAATCGTATGGTTATTTCCAGAGTAATTTGATGCCGTCTCGTAAAATAATTTGAATTTTTGTAAAAATTTAGAATTCCACTTTTCTGCCGAAGCCAATCATATCGCGCCTTTAACGATTGTTTCAGGCATGCGCTGGGATGTAACAATTATTTACCATTTAGTGTGACGAGAATCGTATTGTTACTTCCAGAGTAATTTGATGCCGTCTCGTAAAATAATTTGAACTTTTGTAAAAATTTAGAATTCCACTTTTCTGCCGAAGCCAATCATATCGCGCCTTTAACGATTGTTTCAGGCATGCGCTGGGATGTAACAATTATTAAACATTTAGTGTGACGAGAATCGTATGGTTACTTCCAGAGTAATTTGATGCCGTCTCGTAAAATAATTTGAACTTTTGTAAAAATTTAGAATTCCACTTTTCTGCCGAAGCCAATCATATCGCGCCTTTAACGATTGTTTCAGGCATGCGCTGGGATGTAACAATTATTTAACTTTTAGTGTAACGAGAATCGTATGGTTACTTCCAGAGTAATTTGATGCCGTCTCGTTAAAAAAATTAGAATTTTTGTAAAAATTTCGAATTCCACTTTTCTGCCGAAGCCAATCATATCGCGCCTTTAACAATTGTTTCAGGCATGCGCTGGGATGTAACAATTATTTAACATTTAGTGTGACGAGAATCGTATGGTTACTTCCAGAGTAATTTGATGCCGTCTCGTAAAATAATTTGAATTTTTGTAAAAATTTAGAATTCCACTTTTCTGCCGAAGCCAATCTTATCGCGCCTTTAACGATTGTTTCAGGCATGCGCTGGGATGTAACAATTATTTAACATTTAGTGTGACGAGAATCGTATGGTTACTTCCAGAGTGATTTGATGCCGTCTCGTAAAATAATTTGAATTTTTGTAAAAATTTAGAATTCCACTTTTCTGCCGAAGCCAATCATATCACGCCTTTAACGATTGTTTCAGGCATGCGCTGGGATGTAACAATTATTTAACATTTAGTGTGACGAGAATCGTATGGTTACTTCCAGAGTAATTTGATGCCGTCTCGTAAAATAATTTGAATTTTTGTAAAAATTTAGAATTCCACTTTTCTGCCGAAGCCAATCATATCGCGCCTTTAACGATTGTTTTAGGCATGCGCTGGGATGTAACAATTATTTAACATTTAGTGTGACGAGAATCGTATGGTTACTTCTAGAGTAATTTGATGCCGTCTCGTCAAATAATTTGAATTTTTGTAAAAATTTAGAGTTCCACTTTTCTGCCGAAGCCAATCATATCACGCCTTTAACGATTGTTTCAGGCATGCGCTGGGATGTAACAATTATTTAACAATTAGTGTGACGAGAATCGTATGGTTACTTCCAGAGTAATTTGATGCCGTCTCGTAAAATAATTTGAATTTTTGTAAAAATTTAGAATTTTTTTTTTCTGCCGAAGCCAATCATATCGCGCCTTTAACGATTGTTTCAGGCATGCGCTGGGATGTAACAATTATTTAACATTTAGTGTGACGAGAATCGTATGGTTATTTCCAGAGTAATTTGATACCGTCTCGTAAAATAATTTGAATTTTTGTAAAATTTAGAATTCCACTTTTCTGCCGAAGCCAATCATATCGCGCCTTTAACGATTGTTTCAGGCATGCGCTGGGATGTAACAATTATTTACCATTTAGTGTGACGAGAATCGTATAGTTACTTCCAGAGTAATTTGATGCCGTCTCGTAAAATAATTTGAACTTTTGTAAAAATTTAGAATTCTTCTTTTCTGCCGAAGCCAATCATATCGCGCCTTTAACGATTGTTTCAGGCATGCGCTGGGATGAAACAATTATTTAACATTTAGTGTGACGAGAATCGTATGGTTACTTCCAGAGTAATTTGATGCCGCCTCGTAAAATAATTTGAATTTTTGTAAAAATTTAGAATTCCACTTTTCTGCCGAAGCCAATCATATCGCGCCTTTAACGATTGTTTCAGGCATGCGCTGGGATGTAACAATTATTTAACATTTAGTGTGACGAGAATCGTATGGTTACTTCCAGAGTAATTTGATGCCGTCTCGTAAAATAATTAGAATTTTTGTAAAAATTTAGAATTCCACTTTTCTGCCGAAGCCAATCATTTCGCGCCTTTAACGATTGTTTCAGTCATGCGCTGGGATATAACAATTATTTAACATTTAGTGTAACGAGAATCGTATGGTTACTTCCAGAGTAATTTGATGCCGTCTCGTAAAATAATTAGAATTTTTGTAAAAATTTAGAATTCTACTTTTCTGCCGAAGCCAATCATATCGCGCCTTTAACGATTGTTTCAGGCATGAGCTGTGATGTAACAATTATTTAACATTTAGTGTGACGAGAATCGTATGGTTACTTCCATTGTAATTTGATGCCGTCTCGTAAAATAATTTGAATTTTTGTAAAAATTTAGAATTCCACTTTTCTGCCGAATCCAATCATATCGCGCCTTTAACCCTTCACGTGCTTTATGTCAACAATCGTTGCTTAAGGACTGGAGGCCAGACGTGCTTTACGCAACGCATAGTTGCGTAAGCAAAGCTCTCTTATTGGTAGGCGGATTGTGGCTTATATACGTCATAACACGTTATCATGTTGGTACTAGTCTGTTCGGAATTTCAATTACAAGAAATTTACCGCTAACGCAATAGAAATAAAGCTTCATTGGGCCTACAAGAAAAAAAAACACTGATGCCACCGTGACATTTTTGTGTCGCGGGCTCCGACGCCATTTTTCCCCACAAAGTGATCCGACGCCGACGAGAAATATTCTTTATTTAAATCAGAAAATGAGAAAACGATGAGTATTTTTATTGTTATCTACTAAAAAAAGGATGGTGAGTGTGCTAAAGTTAATATTATGGGTGTGTTGTGTTCTTTTATTAGTGAAAAAACGTAATAACTTTGAAGTGCCGTAAAAAATATAGTACTAAAATGGTGGCTTCGTTTCGTTTCGTTCGTTTTTTAATTGTATTTTGAGTTTTATTGGCAATTTCGGTAAATAAATGAATACATGTGGTAGTTAATGTGTATAAGTGCTGGTTAAAATATTTTGTTGTGTGTTTATGTGCGTGTTCTGGTGATATATTGTGACCAAAACTTCTTTGTGACGGCTGTGAAATGCAAACTTTGCATTTCGTGACAGGATTTATTAATGTGGTAAGTACCTAGACATTAACACAGTACTTTAACATAAACTACATTTCAAGGGCTTTCTTGTGATATATAAATGTGTACATATTATTGAGATAAATATCATTATTTATTCACTTTTCCACAACTCCTGCGCATTTCGTTTTTCGTACTCGATCTTACCAGCACGTAGGCCACTTTTAGCGGGAACGTATCGCACGCGCGAAGAGTTAACGATTGTTTCAGGCATGCGCTGGGATGTAACAATTATTTAACATTTAGTGTGACGAGAATCGTATGGTTACTTCCAGAGTAATTTGATGCCGTCTCGTAAAATAATTTGAATTTTTGTAAAAATTTAGAATTCCACTTTTCTGCCGAAGCCAATCATATCACGCCTTTAACGATTGTTTCAGGCATGCGCTGGGATGTAACAATTATTTAACATTTAGTGTGACGAGAATCGTATGGTTACTTCCAGAGTAATTTGATGCCGTCTCGTAAAATAATTAGAATTTTTGTAAAAATTTAGAATTCCACTTTTCTGCCGAAGCCAATCATATCGCGCCTTTAACGATTGTTTTAGTCATGCGCTGGGATGTTACAATTATTTAACATTTAGTATAACGAGAATCGTATGGCTACTTCCAGAGTAATTTGATGCCGTCTCGTAAAATAATTAGAATTTTTGTAAAAATTTAGAACTCCACTTTTCTGCCGAAGCCAATCATATCGCGCCTTTAACGATTGTTTCAGTCATGTGCTGGGATGTATCAATTATTTAACATTTAGTGTGACGAGAATCGTATGGTTACTTCCAGAGTAATTTGATGCCGTCTCGTAAAATAATTAGAATTTTTGTAAAAATTTAGAACTCCACTTTTCTGCCGAAGCCAATCATATCGCGCCTTTAACGATTGTTTCAGGCATGCGCTGGGATGTAACAATTATTTAACATTTAGTGTGACGAGAATCGTATGGTTACTTCCAGAGTAATTTGATGCCGTCTCGTAAAATAATTTGAATTTTTGTAAAAATTTAGAATTCCACTTTTCTGCCGAAGCCAATCATATCGCGCCTTTAACGATTGTTTCAGGCATGCACTGGGATGTAACAATTATTTAACATTTAGTGTGACGATAATCGTATGGTTACTTCCAGAGTAATTTGATGCCGTCTCGTAAAATAATTTAAATTTTTGTAAAAATTTAGAATTCCACTTTTCTGCCGAAGCAAATCAAAACGCACCTTTAACGATTGTTTCAGGCATGCGCTGGGATGTAACAATTATTTAACATTTAATGTGTCTGATCATACAGCCCAAATTTTGAGTTGCCCGGTCAAAAAAAGTTACTTTAAAACCCATTTTTATAGACGGATTCGGGATTTCAGTAATTGTAATGTTAATAAATTTGTTGAATGCCTAAGCAGTATCTCTTTCATTAATGTATATACCGCCGTGAATGCAGATCTGGCGTACAATGAATTTATTGATGTCTATAAGTTGTTTTATGACCTGTGTTTCCCTATCGTAAAAGTTAGGGTATCTGTAAACAAACGTCCGAAATGGTTAAGTAAAGGTATAAAAGTCTGTACTAAACGTAAACGTCTCCTACTCTGGAAATATAGACGTACTTTAGCTAATCAAGACAGAGAAATTTTTAAAGAATATGCAGCTAGGCTTAAACGTGTCATAAAACAAACACAAAAGGCTCAAAATAATCATTATGTGCAAGAGGCAGATAATAAATGCAAAGCTATTTGGGACATAATAAACAGACACAAAAAATGTAATGTAAAAGAAAATATTGACCATATTAAAGTAAATGGGACAAAAGTTTGTGATCCGGAAAAGATTGCTGAAAGTTTTAATGACTTTTTCGTAGAGGACGTATCAAAAAAATCGGCGACTAATCCTGGAGTTTCTCAAACTTTGAAACATTCTCAGTTGAGTTCTTGTTTCATGAAACCTACAAATGAATTGGAAATCGAGATCATATTAAGCTCTCTGAAAAACACAGGGAGTTCCGGGTATGATGGTATTGTTACTAAGATTGTAAAACGAACGGCTAAGATTATATCACCAATTTTAAGTCATTTAATTAACAGAAGCATTGAGGAAGGATTATTTCCAAGTAAGTTAAAGACATCTGTGGTCAAACCCCTATTTAAGAGGTCTAACAGGGAAGAGATGTGCAATTATAGACCTATTGCTTTAATTCCTGTGTTTTCAAAAGTTTTTGAAAAGGCGATCCATATCCGCCTCAATAATTATTTTGAAGATAATAACATCTTACGACCCGAACAGGTAGGCTTTAGGAAGAATAAATCTATAAATATGGCTCTGTTAAATTTTCTTGAAAAAGTTTATGTTGGTCTGGAAGACAAAAGAAGAATCACTGCCCTCTACATGGACATGACTAAGGCATTTGATTACGTGGATCACAAAATACTTATTAAAAAACTAGAACTTTATGGTATAAGAGGTAATGTTTTGAGTCTACTGACTTCGTATCTTGCAGAAAGACAACAATTCACTGAAATAACCAAATTAGATATGAACACTATGATTGAGACTAAATATAGATCGAAGTGCAGAACTGTTAAATGTGGAGTACCCCAAGGCAGCATATTGGGACCCTTGCTTTTCATTATCTACATAAACGATCTTCCTCAGGCTATAAATCACCCAATGGTTTTATATGCCGATGATAGTACAGCAATTTTCACAGATAATAAAAACGGTCAACATGAAAATGAAATTAATTTGTCATTGACATCTACAATTAAATGGTTGCATAGCAACAACTTCGTAATAAATTTGGATAAGACCCAAATTATGACATTCAAAAATTATAATTCTAGATTTGACATTTTAAATATCAATTATAACGGTAAAACAATTAAAGAAACTTGCAAGACAAAGTTTCTTGGCATATACATTGATTCTAACTTATCCTGGAAATCGCATGTTGAGCATATATGTACAAAGTTAAATCAATTTTCATATGCATTATACATGTTACGAAGAGTTACAAATGACGCAGCACTTTTAAATGCATATCATGCTTTTGTCGGTTCCACACTCAGATATGGTGTTCTTGTTTGGAGTAATTCAACCGATAGAGAATCGGCATTTAGAGCCCAAAAGAAATGCATCAGGTCAATATGTGGATTGAAGTCTAGGGATTCTTGTAGAGTGTATTTTCAAACTTTAAGACTGTTAACTCTTCCATCGATTTACATTTTTGAGGCAGCTTTGTATGTTAGAAATAATTTGGGCAATTACGATACACTGAAAGGTGAACGGAATAAACATATTTTATGTGTACCTAAACGCACTAAAGCGTCGTTTTGTAAAAGCGTATTTGTAATCGGTGTTGACATTTATAACAAAATACCTAAATCTATTAAAGAGGCTGACAATAATAATATGTTTAAATTGAAACTAAAGAATTTTTTAATTGACAAAGCATATTATACTATCATTGAATATTTGAATGATAAAATTGACGTTTAAATTGATTTTATGAATATTGACATTTTTACAAATTAATTAAGTTATTATTGTACCTAAACTTGAGCATAATTGGAATTTTATAATTGAGACAATTTGTATTTATGTGTATTGTTGCACGCCCTATGGGTTCGGATATAGTGATACTTTATTTAAATTTATTATTTTAGATCTGTAACTAATACCTATATTCCAGCAATAAAGATAATTTGATTTGATTTGATTTGATTTGAGAATCGTATGGTTACTTCCAGAGTAATTTGATGCCGTCTCGTAAAATAATTTGAATTTTTGTAAAAATTTAGAATTCCTTTTTTCTGCCGAAGCCAATCATATCGCGCCTTTAACGATTGTTTCAGGCATGCGCTGGGATGTAACAATTATTCAACATTTAGTGTGACGAGAATCGTATAGTTACTTCCAGAGTAATTTGATGCCGTCTCGTAAAATAATTTGAACTTTTGTAAAATATTTAGAATTGCTTTTTTCTGCCGAAGCCAATCATATCGCGCCTTTAACGATTGTTTCAGGCATGCGCTGGGATGTAACAATTATTTAACATTTAGTGTGACGAGAATCGTATGGTTACTTCCAAAGTAATTGGATGCCGTCTCGTAAAAAAATTTGAATTTTTGTAAAAATTTAGAATTCCACTTTTCTGCCGAAGCAAATCAAAGCGCACCTTTAACGATTGTTTCAGGCATGCGCTGGGATGTAACAATTATTTAACATTTAGTGTGACGAGAATCGTATGGTTACTTCCAGAGTAATTTGATGCCGTCTCGTAAAATAATTTGAATTTTTGTAAAAATTTAGAATTCCTTTTTTCTGCCGAAGCCAATCATATCGCGCCTTTAACGATTGTTTCAGGCATGCGCTGGGATGTAACAATTATTTAACATTTAGTGTGACGAGAATCGTATGGTTACTTCCAGAGTAATTTGATGCCGTCTCGTAAAATAATTTGAATTTTTGTAAAAATTTAGAATTCCACTTTTCTGCCGAAGCCAATCATATCGCGCCTTTAACGATTGTTTCAGGCATGCGCTGGGATGTAACAATTATTTAACATTTAGTGTGACGAGAATCGTATGGTTACTTCCAGAGTAATTTGATGCCGTCTCGTAAAAAAATTTGAATTTTTGTAAAAAATTAGAATTCCTTTTTTCTGCCGAAGCCAATCATATCGCGCCTTTAACGATTGTTTCAGGCATGCGCTGGGATGTAACAATTATTTAACATTTAGTGTGACGAGAATCGTATAGTTACTTCCAGAGTAATTTGATGCCGTCTCGTAAAATAATTTGAACTTTTGTAAAATATTTAGAATTGCTTTTTTCTGCCGAAGCCAATCATATCGCGCCTTTAACGATTGTTTCAGGCATGCGCTGGGATGTAACAATTATTTAACATTTAGTGTGACGAGAATCGTATGGTTACTTCCAGAGTAATTTGATGCCGTCTCGTAAAAAAATTTGAATTTTTGTAAAAAATTAGAATTCCACTTTTCTGCCGAAGCCAATCATATCGCGCCTTTAACGATTGTTTCAGGCATGCGCTGGGATATAACAATTATTTAACATTTAGTGTGACGAGAATCGTATGGTTACTTCCAGAGTAATTTGATGCCGTCTCGTAAAATAATTAGAATTTTTGTAAAAATTTAGAATTCCACTTTTCTGCCGAAGCCAATCATATCGCGCCTTTAACGATTGTTTCAGGCATGCGCTGGGATGTAACAATTATTTAACATTTAGTGTGACGAGAATCGTATGGTTACTTCCAGAGTAATTTGATGCCGTCTCGTAAAATAATTTGAATTTTTGTAAAAATTTAGAATTCCACTTTTCTGCCGAAGCCAATCATAACGCGCCTTTAACGATTGTTTCAGGCATGCGCTGGGATGTAACAATTATTTAACATTTAGTAGTGTGACGAGAATCGTATGGTTACTTCCAGAGTAATTTGATGCCGTCTCGTAAAATAATTAGAATTTTTGTAAAAATTTAGAATTCCACTTTTCTGCCGAAGCCAATCATATCGCGCCTTTAACGATTGTTTCAGGCATGCGCTGGGATGTAACAATTATTTAACATTTAGTGTGACGAGAATCGTATGGTTACTTCCAGAGTAATTTGATGCCGTCTCGTAAAATAATTTGAATTTTTGTAAAAATTTAGAATTCCACTTTTCTGCCGAAGCCAATCATATCACGCCTTTAACGATTGTTTCAGGCATGCGCTGGGATGTAACAATTATTTACCATTTAGTGTGACGAGAATCGTATAGTTACTTCCAGAGTAATTTGATGCCGTCTCGTAAAATAATTTGAATTTTTGTAAAAATTTAGAATTCCACTTTTCTGCCGAAGCCAATCATATCGCGCCTTCAACGATTGTTTCAGGCATGCGCTGGGATGTAACAATTATTTAACATTTAGTGTGACGAGAATCGTATGGGTACTTCCAGAGTAATTTGATGCCGTCTCGTAAAATAATTTGAATTTTTGTAAAAATTTAGAATTCCACTTTTCTGCCGAAGCCAATCATAACGCGCCTTTAACGATTGTTTCAGGCATGCGCTGGGATGTGACAATTATTTAACATTTAGTAGTGTGACGAGAATCGTATGGTTACTTCCAGAGTAATTTGATGCCGTCTCGTAAAATAATTAGAATTTTTGTAAAAATTTAGAATTCCACTTTTCTGCCGAAGCCAATCATATCGCGCCTTTAACGATTGTTTCAGGCATGCGCTGGGATGTAACAATTATTTGACATTTAGTGTGACGAGAATCGTATGGTTACTTCCAGAGTAATTTGATGCCGTCTCGTAAATTAATTTGAATTTTTGTAAAAATTTAGAATTCCACTTTTCTGCCGAAGCCAATCATATCGCGCCTTTAACGATTGTTTCAGGCATGCGCTGGGATGTAACAATTATTTAACATTTAGTGTGACGAGAATCGTATGGTTACTTCCAGAGTAATTTGATGCCGTCTCGTTGATGCCGTCTCGTAAAATAATTTGAATTTTTGTAAAAATTTAGAATTCCACTTTTCTGCCGAAGCCAATCAAATCGCACCTTTAACGATTGTTTCAGGCATGCGCTGGGATGAAACAATTACTTAACATTTAATGTGACAAGAATCGTATGGTTACTTCCAGAGTAATTTGATGCCGTCTCGTAAAATAATTTGAACTTTTGTAAAAATTTAGAATTCCTTTTTTCTGCCGAAGCCAATCATATCGCGCCTTTAACGATTGTTTCAGGCATGCGCTGGGATGTAACAATTATTTAACATTTAGTGTGACGAGAATCGTATGGTTACTTCCAGAGTAATTTGATGCCGTCTCGTAAAATAATTTGAATTTTTGTAAAAATTTAAAATTCCACTTTTCTGCCGAAGCCAATCATATCACGCCTTTAGCGATTGTTTCAGGCATGCGCTGGGATGTAACAATTATTTAACATTTAGTGTGACGAGAATCGTATGGTTACTTCCAGAGTAATTTGATGCCGTCTCGTAAAATAATTTGAATTTTTGTAAAAATTTAGAATTCCACTTTTCTGCCAAAGCCAATCATATCGCGCCTTTAACGATTGTTTCAGGCATGCGCTGGGATGTAACAATTATTTAACATTTAGTGTGACGAGAATCGTATGGTTACTTCCAGAGTAATTTGATGCCGTCTCGTAAAATAATTAGAATTTTTGTAAAAATTTAGAGTTCCACTTTTCTGCCAAAGCCAATCATATCACGCCTTTTACGATTGTTTCAGGCATGCGCTGGGATGTAACAATTATTTAACATTTAGTGTGACGAGAATCGTATGGTTACTTCCAGAGTAATTTGATGCCGTCTCGTAAAATAATTTGAATATTTGTAAAAATTTAGAATTCCACTTTTCTGCCGAAGCCAATCATATCGCGCCTTTAACGATTGTTTCAGGCATGCGCTGGGATGTAACAATTATTTACCATTTAGTGTGACGAGAATCGTATAGTTACTTCCAGAGTAATTTGATGCCGTCTCGTAAAATAATTTGAACTTTTGTAAAAATTTAGAATTCCACTTTTCTGCCGAAGCCAATCATATCGCGCCTTTAACGATTGTTTCAGGCATGCGCTGGGATGTAACAATTATTTAACATTTAGTGTGACGAGAATCGTATGGGTACTTCTAGAGTAATTTGATGCCGTCTCGTAAAATAATTAAAAATTTTGTAAAAATTTAAAATTCCACTTTTCTGCCGAAGCCAATCATATTGCGCCTTTGACGATTGTTTCAGGCATGCGCTGGGATGTAACAATTATTTAACATTTAGTGTGACGAGAATCGTATGGTTACTTCCAGAGTAATTTGATGCCGTCTCGTAAAATAATTAGAATTTTTGTAAAAATTTAGAATTCCACTTTTCTGCCGAAGCCAATCATATCGCGCCTTTAACGATTGTTTCAGTCATGCGCTGGGATGTAACAATTATTTAACATTTAGTGTAACGAGAATCGTATGGTTACTTCCAGAGTAATTTGATGCCGTCTCGTTGATGCCGTCTCGTAAAATAATTTGAATTTTTGTAAAAATTTAGAATTCCACTTTTCTGCCGAAGCCAATCAAATCGCACCTTTAACGATTGTTTCAGGCATGCGCTGGGATGAAACAATTACTTAACATTTAATGTGACAAGAATCGTATGGTTACTTCCAGAGTAATTTGATGCCATCTCGTAAAATAATTTGAATGTTTGTAAAAATTTAGAATTCCACTTTTCTGCCGAAGCCAATCATATCGCGCCTTTAACGATTGTTTCAGGCATGCGCTGGGATGTAACAATTATTTGACATTTAGTGTGACGAGAATCGTATGGTTACTTCCAGAGTAATTTGATGCCGTCTCGTAAATTAATTTGAATTTTTGTAAAAATTTAGAATTCCACTTTTCTGCCGAAGCCAATCATATCGCGCCTTTAACGATTGTTTCAGGCATGCGCTGGGATGTAACAATTATTTAACATTTAGTGTGACGAGAATCGTATGGTTACTTCCAGAGTAATTTGATGCCGTCTCGTTGATGCCGTCTCGTAAAATAATTTGAATTTTTGTAAAAATTTAGAATTCCACTTTTCTGCCGAAGCCAATCAAATCGCACCTTTAACGATTGTTTCAGGCATGCGCTGGGATGAAACAATTACTTAACATTTAATGTGACAAGAATCGTATGGTTACTTCCAGAGTAATTTGATGCCATCTCGTAAAATAATTTGAATGTTTGTAAAAATTTAGAATTCCACTTTTCTGCCGAAGCCAATCATATCGCGCCTTTAACGATTGTTTCAGGCATGCGCTGGGATGTAACAATTATTTGACATTTAGTGTGACGAGAATCGTATGGTTACTTCCAGAGTAATTTGATGCCGTCTCGTAAATTAATTTGAATTTTTGTAAAAATTTAGAATTCCACTTTTCTGCCGAAGCCAATCATATCGCGCCTTTAACGATTGTTTCAGGCATGCGCTGGGATGTAACAATTATTTAACATTTAGTGTGACGAGAATCGTATGGTTACTTCCAGAGTAATTTGATGCCGTCTCGTTGATGCCGTCTCGTAAAATAATTTGAATTTTTGTAAAAATTTAGAATTCCACTTTTCTGCCGAAGCCAATCAAATCGCACCTTTAACGATTGTTTCAGGCATGCGCTGGGATGAAACAATTACTTAACATTTAATGTGACAAGAATCGTATGGTTACTTCCAGAGTAATTTGATGCCGTCTCGTAAAATAATTTGAACTTTTGTAAAAATTTAGAATTCCTTTTTTCTGCCGAAGCCAATCATATCGCGCCTTTAACGATTGTTTCAGGCATGCGCTGGGATGTAACAATTATTTAACATTTAGTGTGACGAGAATCGTATGGTTACTTCCAGAGTAATTTGATGCCGTCTCGTAAAATAATTTGAATTTTTGTAAAAATTTAAAATTCCACTTTTCTGCCGAAGCCAATCATATCACGCCTTTAGCGATTGTTTCAGGCATGCGCTGGGATGTAACAATTATTTAACATTTAGTGTGACGAGAATCGTATGGTTACTTCCAGAGTAATTTGATGCCGTCTCGTAAAATAATTTGAATTTTTGTAAAAATTTAGAATTCCACTTTTCTGCCAAAGCCAATCATATCGCGCCTTTAACGATTGTTTCAGGCATGCGCTGGGATGTAACAATTATTTAACATTTAGTGTGACGAGAATCGTATGGTTACTTCCAGAGTAATTTGATGCCGTCTCGTAAAATAATTAGAATTTTTGTAAAAATTTAGAGTTCCACTTTTCTGCCAAAGCCAATCATATCACGCCTTTTACGATTGTTTCAGGCATGCGCTGGGATGTAACAATTATTTAACATTTAGTGTGACGAGAATCGTATGGTTACTTCCAGAGTAATTTGATGCCGTCTCGTAAAATAATTTGAATTTTTGTAAAAATTTAGAATTCCTTTTTTCTGCCGAAGCCAATCATATCGCGCCTTTAACGATTGTTTCAGGCATGCGCTGGGATGTAACAATTATTAAACATTTAGTGTGACGAGAATCGTATGGTTATTTCCAGAGTAATTTGATACCGTCTCGTAAAATAATTTGAATATTTGTAAAAATTTAGAATTCCACTTTTCTGCCGAAGCCAATCATATCGCGCCTTTAACGATTGTTTCAGGCATGCGCTGGGATGTAACAATTATTTACCATTTAGTGTGACGAGAATCGTATAGTTACTTCCAGAGTAATTTGATGCCGTCTCGTAAAATAATTTGAACTTTTGTAAAAATTTAGAATTCCACTTTTCTGCCGAAGCCAATCATATCGCGCCTTTAACGATTGTTTCAGGCATGCGCTGGGATGTAACAATTATTTAACATTTAGTGTGACGAGAATCGTATGGGTACTTCTAGAGTAATTTGATGCCGTCTCGTAAAATAATTAAAAATTTTGTAAAAATTTAAAATTCCACTTTTCTGCCGAAGCCAATCATATTGCGCCTTTGACGATTGTTTCAGGCATGCGCTGGGATGTAACAATTATTTAACATTTAGTGTGACGAGAATCGTATGGTTACTTCCAGAGTAATTTGATGCCGTCTCGTAAAATAATTAGAATTTTTGTAAAAATTTAGAATTCCACTTTTCTGCCGAAGCCAATCATATCGCGCCTTTAACGATTGTTTCAGTCATGCGCTGGGATGTAACAATTATTTAACATTTAGTGTAACGAGAATCGTATGGTTACTTCCAGAGTAATTTGATGCCGTCTCGTAAAATAATTAGAATTTTTGTAAAAATTTAGAATTCCACTTTTCTGCCGAAGCCAATCATATCGCGCCTTTAACGATTGTTTCAGGCATGCGCTGGGATGTAACAATTATTTAACATTTAGTGTGACGAGAATCGTATGGTTACTTCCAGAGTAATTTGATGCCGTCTCGTAAAATAATTTGAATTTTTGTAAAAATTTAGAATTCCACTTTTCTGCCGAAGCCAATCATATCGCGCCTTTAACGATTGTTTCAGGCATGCGCTGGGATGTAACAATTATTTAACATTTAGTGTGACGAGAATCGTATGGTTACTTCCAGAGTAATTTGATGCCGTCTCGTAAAATAATTTGAATTTTTGTAAAAATTTAGAATTCCACTTTTCTGCCGAAGCCAATAATATCGCGCCTTTAACGATTGTTTCAGGCATGCGCTGGGATGTAACAATTATTTAACATTTAGTGTGACGAGAATCGTATGGTTACTTCCAGAGTAATTTGATGCCGTCTCGTAAAATAATTTGAATTTTTGTAAAAATTTAGAATTCCACTTTTCTGCCGAAGCCAATCATATCGCGCCTTTAACGATTGTTTCAGTCATGCGCTGGGATGTAACAATTATTTAACATTTAGTGTAACGAGAATCGTATGGTTACTTCCAGAGTAATTTGATGCCGTCTCGTAAAATAATTAGAATTTTTGTAAAAATTTAGAATTCCACTTTTCTGCCGAAGCCAATCATATCGCGCCTTTAACGATTGTTTCAGGCATGCGCTGGGATGTAACAATTATTTAACATTTAGTGTGACGAGAATCGTATGGTTACTTCCATTGTAATTTGATGCCGTCTCGTAAAATAATTTGAATTTTTGTAAAAATTTAGAATTCCACTTTTCTGCCGAAGCCAATCATATCGCGCCTTTAACGATTGTTTCAGGCATGCGCTGGGATGTAACAATTATTTAACATTTAGTGTGACGAGAATCGTATGGTTACTTCCAGAGTAATTTGATGCCGTCTCGTAAAATAATTTGAATTTTTGTAAAAATTTAGAATTCCACTTTTCTGCCGAAGCCAATCATATCACGCCTTTAACGATTGTTTCAGGCATGCGCTGGGATGTAACAATTATTTAACATTTAGTGTAACGAGAATCGTATGGTTACTTCCAGAGTAATTTGATGCCGTCTCGTAAAATAATTAGAATTTTTGTAAAAATTTAGAACTCCACTTTTCTGCCGAAGCCAATCATATCGCGCCTTTAACGATTGTTTCAGGCATGCGCTGGGATGTAACAATTATTTAACATTTAGTGTGACGAGAATCGTATGGTTACTTCCAGAGTAATTTGATGCCGTCTCGTAAAATAATTTAAATTTTTGTAAAAATTTAGAATTACACTTTTCTGCCGAAGCCAATCATGTCGAGCCTTTAACGATTGTTTCAGGCATGCACTGGGATGTAACAATTATTTAACATTTAGTGTGACGAGAATCGTATGGTTACTTCCAGAGTAATTTGATGCCGTCTCGTAAAATAATTTGAATTTTTGTAAAAATTTAGAATTCCACTTTTCTGCCGAAGCCAATCATATCGCGCCTTTAACGATTGTTTCAGGCATGCACTGGGATGTAACAATTATTTAACATTTAGTGTGACGAGAATCGTATAGTTACTTCCAGAGTAATTTGATGCCGTCTCGTAAAATAATTTGAATTTTTTTAAAAATTTAGAATTGCTTTTTTCTGCCGAAGCCAATCATATCGCGCCTTTAACGATTGTTTCAGGCATGCGCTGGGATGTAACAATTATTTAACATTTAGTGTGACGAGAATCGTATGGTTACTTCCAGAGTAATTTGATGCCGTCTCGTAAAATAATTTGAATTTTTGTAAAAATTTAGAATTCCACTTTTCTGCCGAAGCCAATCATATCGCGCCTTTAACGATTGTTTCAGGCATGCACTGGGATGTAACAATTATTTAACATTTAGTGTGACGATAATCGTATGGTTACTTCCAGAGTAATTTGATGCCGTCTCGTAAAATAATTTGAATTTTTGTAAAAATTTAGAATTCCACTTTTCTGCCGAAGCCAATCATATCGCGCCTTTAACGATTGTTTCAGTCATGCGCTGGGATGTAACAATTATTTAACATTTAGTGTAACGAGAATCGTATGGTTACTTCCAGAGTAATTTGATGCCGTCTCGTAAAATAATTAGAATTTTTGTAAAAATTTAGAATTCCACTTTTCTGCCGAAGCCAATCATATCGCGCCTTTAACGATTGTTTCAGGCATGCGCTGGGATGTAACAATTATTTAACATTTAGTGTGACGAGAATCGTATGGTTACTTCCAGAGTAATTTGATGCCGTCTCGTAAAATAATTTGAATTTTTGTAAAAATTTAGAATTCCACTTTTCTGCCGAAGCCAATCATATTGCGCCTTTAACGATTGTTTCAGGCATGCGCTGGGATGTAACAATTATTTAACATTTAGTGTGACGAGAATCGTATGGTTACTTCCAGAGTAATTTGATGCCGTCTCGTAAAATAATTTGAATTTTTGTAAAAATTTAGAATTCCACTTTTCTGCCGAAGCCAATAATATCGCGCCTTTAACGATTGTTTCAGGCATGCGCTGGGATGTAACAATTATTTAACATTTAGTGTGACGAGAATCGTATGGTTACTTCCAGAGTAATTTGATGCCGTCTCGTAAAATAATTTGAATTTTTGTAAAAATTTAGAATTCCACTTTTCTGCCGAAGCCAATCATATCGCGCCTTTAACGATTGTTTCAGTCATGCGCTGGGATGTAACAATTATTTAACATTTAGTGTAACGAGAATCGTATGGTTACTTCCAGAGTAATTTGATGCCGTCTCGTAAAATAATTAGAATTTTTGTAAAAATTTAGAATTCCACTTTTCTGCCGAAGCCAATCATATCGCGCCTTTAACGATTGTTTCAGGCATGCGCTGGGATGTAACAATTATTTAACATTTAGTGTGACGAGAATCGTATGGTTACTTCCATTGTAATTTGATGCCGTCTCGTAAAATAATTTGAATTTTTGTAAAAATTTAGAATTCCACTTTTCTGCCGAAGCCAATCATATCGCGCCTTTAACGATTGTTTCAGGCATGCGCTGGGATGTAACAATTATTTAACATTTAGTGTGACGAGAATCGTATGGTTACTTCCAGAGTAATTTGATGCCGTCTCGTAAAATAATTTGAATTTTTGTAAAAATTTAGAATTCCACTTTTCTGCCGAAGCCAATCATATCACGCCTTTAACGATTGTTTCAGGCATGCGCTGGGATGTAACAATTATTTAACATTTAGTGTAACGAGAATCGTATGGTTACTTCCAGAGTAATTTGATGCCGTCTCGTAAAATAATTAGAATTTTTGTAAAAATTTAGAACTCCACTTTTCTGCCGAAGCCAATCATATCGCGCCTTTAACGATTGTTTCAGGCATGCGCTGGGATGTAACAATTATTTAACATTTAGTGTGACGAGAATCGTATGGTTACTTCCAGAGTAATTTGATGCCGTCTCGTAAAATAATTTAAATTTTTGTAAAAATTTAGAATTACACTTTTCTGCCGAAGCCAATCATGTCGAGCCTTTAACGATTGTTTCAGGCATGCACTGGGATGTAACAATTATTTAACATTTAGTGTGACGAGAATCGTATGGTTACTTCCAGAGTAATTTGATGCCGTCTCGTAAAATAATTTGAATTTTTGTAAAAATTTAGAATTCCACTTTTCTGCCGAAGCCAATCATATCGCGCCTTTAACGATTGTTTCAGGCATGCACTGGGATGTATCAATTATTTAACATTTAGTGTGACGAGAATCGTATAGTTACTTCCAGAGTAATTTGATGCCGTCTCGTAAAATAATTTGAATTTTTTTAAAAATTTAGAATTGCTTTTTTCTGCCGAAGCCAATCATATCGCGCCTTTAACGATTGTTTCAGGCATGCGCTGGGATGTAACAATTATTTAACATTTAGTGTGACGAGAATCGTATGGTTACTTCCAGAGTAATTTGATGCCGTCTCGTAAAATAATTTGAATTTTTGTAAAAATTTAGAATTCCACTTTTCTGCCGAAGCCAATCATATCGCGCCTTTAACGATTGTTTCAGGCATGCACTGGGATGTAACAATTATTTAACATTTAGTGTGACGATAATCGTATGGTTACTTCCAGAGTAATTTGATGCCGTCTCGTAAAATAATTTGAATTTTTGTAAAAATTTAGAATTCCACTTTTCTGCCGAAGCAAATCAAAGCGCACCTTTAACGATTGTTTCAGGCATGCGCTGGGATGTAACAATTATTTAACATTTAATGTGACGAGAATCGTATGGTTACTTCCAGAGTAATTTGATGCCGTCTCGTAAAATAATTTGAATTTTTGTAAAAATTTAGAATTCCTTTTTTCTGCCGAAGCCAATCATATCGCGCCTTTAACGATTGTTTCAGGCATGCGCTGGGATGTAACAATTATTTAACATTTAGTGTGACGAGAATCGTATGGTTACTTCCAGAGTAATTTGATGCCGTCTCGTAAAATAATTAGAATTTTTGTAAAAATTTAGAATTCCACTTTTCTGCCGAAGCCAATCATATCGCGCCTTTAACGATTGTTTCAGGCATGCGCTGGGATGTAACAATTATTTAACATTTAGTGTGACGAGAATCGTATGGTTACTTCCAGAGTAATTTGATGCCGTCTCGTAAAATAATTAGAATTTTTGTAAAAATTTAGAATTCCACTTTTCTGCCGAAGCCAATCATATCGCGCCTTTAACGATTGTTTCAGGCATGCGCTGGGATGTAACAATTATTTAACATTTAGTGTGACGAGAATCGTATGGTTACTTCCAGAGTAATTTGATGCCGTCTCGTAAAATAATTTGAATTTTTGTAAAAATTTAGAATTCCACTTTTCTGCCGAAGCCAATAATATCGCGCCTTTAACGATTGTTTCAGGCATGCGCTGGGATGTAACAATTATTTAACATTTAGTGTGACGAGAATCGTATGGTTACTTCCAGAGTAATTTGATGCCGTCTCGTAAAATAATTTGAATTTTTGTAAAAATTTAGAATTCCACTTTTCTGCCGAAGCCAATCATATCGCGCCTTTAACGATTGTTTCAGTCATGCGCTGGGATGTAACAATTATTTAACATTTAGTGTAACGAGAATCGTATGGTTACTTCCAGAGTAATTTGATGCCGTCTCGTAAAATAATTAGAATTTTTGTAAAAATTTAGAATTCCACTTTTCTGCCGAAGCCAATCATATCGCGCCTTTAACGATTGTTTCAGGCATGCGCTGGGATGTAACAATTATTTAACATTTAGTGTGACGAGAATCGTATGGTTACTTCCATTGTAATTTGATGCCGTCTCGTAAAATAATTTGAATTTTTGTAAAAATTTAGAATTCCACTTTTCTGCCGAAGCCAATCATATCGCGCCTTTAACGATTGTTTCAGGCATGCGCTGGGATGTAACAATTATTTAACATTTAGTGTGACGAGAATCGTATGGTTACTTCCAGAGTAATTTGATGCCGTCTCGTAAAATAATTTGAATTTTTGTAAAAATTTAGAATTCCACTTTTCTGCCGAAGCCAATCATATCACGCCTTTAACGATTGTTTCAGGCATGCGCTGGGATGTAACAATTATTTAACATTTAGTGTAACGAGAATCGTATGGTTACTTCCAGAGTAATTTGATGCCGTCTCGTAAAATAATTAGAATTTTTGTAAAAATTTAGAACTCCACTTTTCTGCCGAAGCCAATCATATCGCGCCTTTAACGATTGTTTCAGGCATGCGCTGGGATGTAACAATTATTTAACATTTAGTGTGACGAGAATCGTATGGTTACTTCCAGAGTAATTTGATGCCGTCTCGTAAAATAATTTAAATTTTTGTAAAAATTTAGAATTACACTTTTCTGCCGAAGCCAATCATGTCGAGCCTTTAACGATTGTTTCAGGCATGCACTGGGATGTAACAATTATTTAACATTTAGTGTGACGAGAATCGTATGGTTACTTCCAGAGTAATTTGATGCCGTCTCGTAAAATAATTTGAATTTTTGTAAAAATTTAGAATTCCACTTTTCTGCCGAAGCCAATCATATCGCGCCTTTAACGATTGTTTCAGGCATGCACTGGGATGTATCAATTATTTAACATTTAGTGTGACGAGAATCGTATAGTTACTTCCAGAGTAATTTGATGCCGTCTCGTAAAATAATTTGAATTTTTTTAAAAATTTAGAATTGCTTTTTTCTGCCGAAGCCAATCATATCGCGCCTTTAACGATTGTTTCAGGCATGCGCTGGGATGTAACAATTATTTAACATTTAGTGTGACGAGAATCGTATGGTTACTTCCAGAGTAATTTGATGCCGTCTCGTAAAATAATTTGAATTTTTGTAAAAATTTAGAATTCCACTTTTCTGCCGAAGCCAATCATATCGCGCCTTTAACGATTGTTTCAGGCATGCACTGGGATGTAACAATTATTTAACATTTAGTGTGACGATAATCGTATGGTTACTTCCAGAGTAATTTGATGCCGTCTCGTAAAATAATTTGAATTTTTGTAAAAATTTAGAATTCCACTTTTCTGCCGAAGCAAATCAAAGCGCACCTTTAACGATTGTTTCAGGCATGCGCTGGGATGTAACAATTATTTAACATTTAATGTGACGAGAATCGTATGGTTACTTCCAGAGTAATTTGATGCCGTCTCGTAAAATAATTTGAATTTTTGTAAAAATTTAGAATTCCTTTTTTCTGCCGAAGCCAATCATATCGCGCCTTTAACGATTGTTTCAGGCATGCGCTGGGATGTAACAATTATTTAACATTTAGTGTGACGAGAATCGTATGGTTACTTCCAGAGTAATTTGATGCCGTCTCGTAAAATAATTAGAATTTTTGTAAAAATTTAGAATTCCACTTTTCTGCCGAAGCCAATCATATCGCGCCTTTAACGATTGTTTCAGGCATGCGCTGGGATGTAACAATTATTTAACATTTAGTGTGACGAGAATCGTATGGTTACTTCCAGAGTAATTTGATGCCGTCTCGTAAAATAATTTGAATTTTTGTAAAAAATTAGAATTCCTTTTTTCTGCCGAAGCCAATCATATCGCGCCTTTAACGATTGTTTCAGGCATGTGCTGGGATGTAACAATTATTTAACATTTAGTGTGACGAGAATCGTATAGTTACTTCCAGAGTAATTTGATGCCGTCTCGTAAAATAATTTGAACTTTTGTAAAATATTTAGAATTGCTTTTTTCTGCCGAAGCCAATCATATCGCGCCTTTAACGATTGTTTCAGGCATGCGCTGGGATGTAACAATTATTTAACATTTAGTGTGACGAGAATCGTATGGTTACTTCCAGAGTAATTTGATGCCGTCTCGTAAAAAAATTTGAATTTTTGTAAAAAATTAGAATTCCATTTTTCTGCCGAAGCCAATCATATCGCGCCTTTAACGATTGTTTCAGGCATGCGCTGGGATATAACAATTATTTAACATTTAGTGTGACGAGAATCGTATGGTTATTTCCAGAGTAATTTGATGCCGTCTCGTAAAATAATTTGAACTTTTGTAAAACTTTAGAATTCCACTTTTCTGCCGAAGCCAATCATATCGCGCCTTTAACGATTGTTTCAGGCATGCGCTGGGATGTAACAATTATTTAACATTTAGTGTGACGAGAATCGTATGGTTACTTCCAGAGTAATTTGATGCCGTCTCGTAAAATAATTTGAATTTTTGTAAAAATTTAGAATTCCACTTTTCTGCCGAAGCCAATAATATCGCGCCTTTAACGATTGTTTCAGGCATGCGCTGGGATGTAACAATTATTTAACATTTAGTGTGACGAGAATCGTATGGTTACTTCCAGAGTAATTTGATGCCGTCTCGTAAAATAATTTGAATTTTTGTAAAAATTTAGAATTCCACTTTTCTGCCGAAGCCAATCATATCGCGCCTTTAACGATTGTTTCAGTCATGCGCTGGGATGTAACAATTATTTAACATTTAGTGTAACGAGAATCGTATGGTTACTTCCAGAGTAATTTGATGCCGTCTCGTAAAATAATTAGAATTTTTGTAAAAATTTAGAATTCCACTTTTCTGCCGAAGCCAATCTTATCGCGCCTTTAACGATTGTTTCAGGCATGCGCTGGGATGTAACAATTATTTAACATTTAGTGTGACGAGAATCGTATGGTTACTTCCATTGTAATTTGATGCCGTCTCGTAAAATAATTTGAATTTTTGTAAAAATTTAGAATTCCACTTTTCTGCCGAAGCCAATCATATCGCGCCTTTAACGATTGTTTCAGGCATGCGCTGGGATGTAACAATTATTTAACATTTAGTGTGACGAGAATCGTATGGTTACTTCCAGAGTAATTTGATGCCGTCTCGTAAAATAATTTGAATTTTTGTAAAAATTTAGAATTCCACTTTTCTGCCGAAGCCAATCATATCACGCCTTTAACGATTGTTTCAGGCATGCGCTGGGATGTAACAATTATTTAACATTTAGTGTAACGAGAATCGTATGGTTACTTCCAGAGTAATTTGATGCCGTCTCGTAAAATAATTAGAATTTTTGTAAAAATTTAGAACTCCACTTTTCTGCCGAAGCCAATCATATCGCGCCTTTAACGATTGTTTCAGGCATGCGCTGGGATGTAACAATTATTTAACATTTAGTGTGACGAGAATCGTATGGTTACTTCCAGAGTAATTTGATGCCGTCTCGTAAAATAATTTAAATTTTTGTAAAAATTTAGAATTACACTTTTCTGCCGAAGCCAATCATGTCGAGCCTTTAACGATTGTTTCAGGCATGCACTGGGATGTAACAATTATTTAACATTTAGTGTGACGAGAATCGTATGGTTACTTCCAGAGTAATTTGATGCCGTCTCGTAAAATAATTTGAATTTTTGTAAAAATTTAGAATTCCACTTTTCTGCCGAAGCCAATCATATCGCGCCTTTAACGATTGTTTCAGGCATGCACTGGGATGTAACAATTATTTAACATTTAGTGTGACGAGAATCGTATAGTTACTTCCAGAGTAATTTGATGCCGTCTCGTAAAATAATTTGAATTTTTTTAAAAATTTAGAATTGCTTTTTTCTGCCGAAGCCAATCATATCGCGCCTTTAACGATTGTTTCAGGCATGCGCTGGGATGTAACAATTATTTAACATTTAGTGTGACGAGAATCGTATGGTTACTTCCAGAGTAATTTGATGCCGTCTCGTAAAATAATTTGAATTTTTGTAAAAATTTAGAATTCCACTTTTCTGCCGAAGCCAATCATATCGCGCCTTTAACGATTGTTTCAGGCATGCACTGGGATGTAACAATTATTTAACATTTAGTGTGACGATAATCGTATGGTTACTTCCAGAGTAATTTGATGCCGTCTCGTAAAATAATTTGAATTTTTGTAAAAATTTAGAATTCCACTTTTCTGCCGAAGCCAATCATATCGCGCCTTTAACGATTGTTTCAGTCATGCGCTGGGATGTAACAATTATTTAACATTTAGTGTAACGAGAATCGTATGGTTACTTCCAGAGTAATTTGATGCCGTCTCGTAAAATAATTAGAATTTTTGTAAAAATTTAGAATTCCACTTTTCTGCCGAAGCCAATCATATCGCGCCTTTAACGATTGTTTCAGGCATGCACTGGGATGTAACAATTATTTAACATTTAGTGTGACGATAATCGTATGGTTACTTCCAGAGTAATTTGATGCCGTCTCGTAAAATAATTTGAATTTTTGTAAAAATTTAGAATTCCACTTTTCTGCCGAAGCAAATCAAAGCGCACCTTTAACGATTGTTTCAGGCATGCGCTGGGATGTAACAATTATTTAACATTTAATGTGACGAGAATCGTATGGTTACTTCCAGAGTAATTTGATGCCGTCTCGTAAAATAATTTGAATTTTTGTAAAAATTTAGAATTCCTTTTTTCTGCCGAAGCCAATCATATCGCGCCTTTAACGATTGTTTCAGGCATGCGCTGGGATGTAACAATTATTTAACATTTAGTGTGACGAGAATCGTATGGTTACTTCCAGAGTAATTTGATGCCGTCTCGTAAAATAATTAGAATTTTTGTAAAAATTTAGAATTCCACTTTTCTGCCGAAGCCAATCATATCGCGCCTTTAACGATTGTTTCAGGCATGCGCTGGGATGTAACAATTATTTAACATTTAGTGTGACGAGAATCGTATGGTTACTTCCAGAGTAATTTGATGCCGTCTCGTAAAATAATTTGAATTTTTGTAAAAAATTAGAATTCCTTTTTTCTGCCGAAGCCAATCATATCGCGCCTTTAACGATTGTTTCAGGCATGTGCTGGGATGTAACAATTATTTAACATTTAGTGTGACGAGAATCGTATAGTTACTTCCAGAGTAATTTGATGCCGTCTCGTAAAATAATTTGAACTTTTGTAAAATATTTAGAATTGCTTTTTTCTGCCGAAGCCAATCATATCGCGCCTTTAACGATTGTTTCAGGCATGCGCTGGGATGTAACAATTATTTAACATTTAGTGTGACGAGAATCGTATGGTTACTTCCAGAGTAATTTGATGCCGTCTCGTAAAATAATTTGAATTTTTGTAAAAATTTAGAATTCCACTTTTCTGCCGAAGCCAATCATATCACGCCTTTAACGATTGTTTCAGGCATGCGCTGGGATGTAACAATTATTTAACATTTAGTGTAACGAGAATCGTATGGTTACTTCCAGAGTAATTTGATGCCGTCTCGTAAAATAATTAGAATTTTTGTAAAAATTTAGAACTCCACTTTTCTGCCGAAGCCAATCATATCGCGCCTTTAACGATTGTTTCAGGCATGCGCTGGGATGTAACAATTATTTAACATTTAGTGTGACGAGAATCGTATGGTTACTTCCAGAGTAATTTGATGCCGTCTCGTAAAATAATTTAAATTTTTGTAAAAATTTAGAATTACACTTTTCTGCCGAAGCCAATCATGTCGAGCCTTTAACGATTGTTTCAGGCATGCACTGGGATGTAACAATTATTTAACATTTAGTGTGACGAGAATCGTATGGTTACTTCCAGAGTAATTTGATGCCGTCTCGTAAAATAATTTGAATTTTTGTAAAAATTTAGAATTCCACTTTTCTGCCGAAGCCAATCATATCGCGCCTTTAACGATTGTTTCAGGCATGCGCTGGGATGTAACAATTATTTAACATTTAGTGTGACGAGAATCGTATGGTTACTTCCAGAGTAATTTGATGCCGTCTCGTAAAATAATTTGAATTTTTGTAAAAATTTAGAATTCCACTTTTCTGCCGAAGCCAATAATATCGCGCCTTTAACGATTGTTTCAGGCATGCGCTGGGATGTAACAATTATTTAACATTTAGTGTGACGAGAATCGTATGGTTACTTCCAGAGTAATTTGATGCCGTCTCGTAAAATAATTTGAATTTTTGTAAAAATTTAGAATTCCACTTTTCTGCCGAAGCCAATCATATCGCGCCTTTAACGATTGTTTCAGTCATGCGCTGGGATGTAACAATTATTTAACATTTAGTGTAACGAGAATCGTATGGTTACTTCCAGAGTAATTTGATGCCGTCTCGTAAAATAATTAGAATTTTTGTAAAAATTTAGAATTCCACTTTTCTGCCGAAGCCAATCTTATCGCGCCTTTAACGATTGTTTCAGGCATGCGCTGGGATGTAACAATTATTTAACATTTAGTGTGACGAGAATCGTATGGTTACTTCCATTGTAATTTGATGCCGTCTCGTTAAATAATTTGAATTTTTGTAAAAATTTAGAATTCCACTTTTCTGCCGAAGCCAATCATATCGCGCCTTTAACGATTGTTTCAGGCATGCGCTGGGATGTAACAATTATTTAACATTTAGTGTGACGAGAATCGTATGGTTACTTCCAGAGTAATTTGATGCCGTCTCGTAAAATAATTTGAATTTTTGTAAAAATTTAGAATTCCACTTTTCTGCCGAAGCCAATCATATCACGCCTTTAACGATTGTTTCAGGCATGCGCTGGGATGTAACAATTATTTAACATTTAGTGTAACGAGAATCGTATGGTTACTTCCAGAGTAATTTGATGCCGTCTCGTAAAATAATTAGAATTTTTGTAAAAATTTAGAACTCCACTTTTCTGCCGAAGCCAATCATATCGCGCCTTTAACGATTGTTTCAGGCATGCGCTGGGATGTAACAATTATTTAACATTTAGTGTGACGAGAATCGTATGGTTACTTCCAGAGTAATTTGATGCCGTCTCGTAAAATAATTTAAATTTTTGTAAAAATTTAGAATTACACTTTTCTGCCGAAGCCAATCATGTCGAGCCTTTAACGATTGTTTCAGGCATGCACTGGGATGTAACAATTATTTAACATTTAGTGTGACGAGAATCGTATGGTTACTTCCAGAGTAATTTGATGCCGTCTCGTAAAATAATTTGAATTTTTGTAAAAATTTAGAATTCCACTTTTCTGCCGAAGCCAATCATATCGCGCCTTTAACGATTGTTTCAGGCATGCACTGGGATGTAACAATTATTTAACATTTAGTGTGACGAGAATCGTATAGTTACTTCCAGAGTAATTTGATGCCGTCTCGTAAAATAATTTGAATTTTTTTAAAAATTTAGAATTGCTTTTTTCTGCCGAAGCCAATCATATCGCGCCTTTAACGATTGTTTCAGGCATGCGCTGGGATGTAACAATTATTTAACATTTAGTGTGACGAGAATCGTATGGTTACTTCCAGAGTAATTTGATGCCGTCTCGTAAAATAATTTGAATTTTTGTAAAAATTTAGAATTCCACTTTTCTGCCGAAGCCAATCATATCGCGCCTTTAACGATTGTTTCAGGCATGCACTGGGATGTAACAATTATTTAACATTTAGTGTGACGATAATCGTATGGTTACTTCCAGAGTAATTTGATGCCGTCTCGTAAAATAATTTGAATTTTTGTAAAAATTTAGAATTCCACTTTTCTGCCGAAGCAAATCAAAGCGCACCTTTAACGATTGTTTCAGGCATGCGCTGGGATGTAACAATTATTTAACATTTAATGTGACGAGAATCGTATGGATACTTCCAGAGTAATTTGATGCCGTCTCGTAAAATAATTTGAATTTTTGTAAAAATTTAGAATTCCTTTTTTCTGCCGAAGCCAATCATATCGCGCCTTTAACGATTGTTTCAGGCATGCGCTGGGATGTAACAATTATTTAACATTTAGTGTGACGAGAATCGTATGGTTACTTCCAGAGTAATTTGATGCCGTCTCGTAAAATAATTAGAATTTTTGTAAAAATTTAGAATTCCACTTTTCTGCCGAAGCCAATCATATCGCGCCTTTAACGATTGTTTCAGGCATGCGCTGGGATGTAACAATTATTTAACATTTAGTGTGACGAGAATCGTATGGTTACTTCCAGAGTAATTTGATGCCGTCTCGTAAAATAATTTGAATTTTTGTAAAAAATTAGAATTCCTTTTTTCTGCCGAAGCCAATCATATCGCGCCTTTAACGATTGTTTCAGGCATGTGCTGGGATGTAACAATTATTTAACATTTAGTGTGACGAGAATCGTATAGTTACTTCCAGAGTAATTTGATGCCGTCTCGTAAAATAATTTGAACTTTTGTAAAATATTTAGAATTGCTTTTTTCTGCCGAAGCCAATCATATCGCGCCTTTAACGATTGTTTCAGGCAAGCGCTGGGATGTAACAATTATTTAACATTTAGTGTGACGAGAATCGTATGGTTACTTCCAGAGTAATTTGATGCCGTCTCGTAAAAAAAATTGAATTTTTGTAAAAAATTAGAATTCCATTTTTCTGCCGAAGCCAATCATATCGCGCCTTTAACGATTGTTTCAGGCATGCGCTGGGATATAACAATTATTTAACATTTAGTGTGACGAGAATCGTATGGTTATTTCCAGAGTAATTTGATGCCGTCTCGTAAAATAATTTGAACTTTTGTAAAAATTTAGAATTCCACTTTTCTGCCGAAGCCAATCATATCGCGCCTTTAACGATTGTTTCAGGCATGCGCTGGGATGTAACAATTATTTAACATTTAGTGTGACGAGAATCGTATGGTTACTTCCAGAGTAATTTGATGCCGTCTCGTAAAATAATTTGAATGTTTGTAAAAATTTAGAATTCCACTTTTCTGCCGAAGCCAATCATATCGCGCCTTTAACGATTGTTTCAGTCATGCGCTGGGATGTAACAATTATTTAACATTTAGTGTAACGAGAATCGTATGGTTACTTCCAGAGTAATTTGATGCCGTCTCGTAAAATAATTAGAATTTTTGTAAAAATTTAGAATTCCACTTTTCTGCCGAAGCCAATCATATCGCGCCTTTAACGATTGTTTCAGGCATGCGCTGGGATGTAACAATTATTTAACATTTAGTGTGACGAGAATCGTATGGTTACTTCCATTGTAATTTGATGCCGTCTCGTAAAATAATTTGAATTTTTGTAAAAATTTAGAATTCCACTTTTCTGCCGAAGCCAATCATATCGCGCCTTTAACGATTGTTTCAGGCATGCGCTGGGATGTAACAATTATTTAACATTTAGTGTGACGAGAATCGTATGGTTACTTCCAGAGTAATTTGATGCCGTCTCGTAAAATAATTTGAATTTTTGTAAAAATTTAGAATTCCACTTTTCTGCCGAAGCCAATCATATCACGCCTTTAACGATTGTTTCAGGCATGCGCTGGGATGTAACAATTATTTAACATTTAGTGTGACGAGAATCGTATGGTTACTTCCAGAGTAATTTGATGCCGTCTCGTAAAATAATTAGAATTTTTGTAAAAATTTAGAATTCCACTTTTCTGCCGAAGCCAATCATATCGCGCCTTTAACGATTGTTTCAGTCATGCGCTGGGATGTTACAATTATTTAACATTTAGTGTGACGAGAATCGTATGGTTACTTCCAGAGTAATTTGATGCCGTCTCGTAAAATAATTTGAATTTTTGTAAAAAATTAGAATTCCTTTTTTCTGCCGAAGCCAATCATATCGCGCCTTTAACGATTGTTTCAGGCATGTGCTGGGATGTAACAATTATTTAACATTTAGTGTGACGAGAATCGTATAGTTACTTCCAGAGTAATTTGATGCCGTCTCGTAAAATAATTTGAACTTTTGTAAAATATTTAGAATTGCTTTTTTCTGCCGAAGCCAATCATATCGCGCCTTTAACGATTGTTTCAGGCATGCGCTGGGATGTAACAATTATTTAACATTTAGTGTGACGAGAATCGTATGGTTACTTCCAGAGTAATTTGATGCCGTCTCGTAAAAAAATTTGAATTTTTGTAAAAAATTAGAATTCCATTTTTCTGCCGAAGCCAATCATATCGCGCCTTTAACGATTGTTTCAGGCATGCGCTGGGATATAACAATTATTTAACATTTAGTGTGACGAGAATCGTATGGTTATTTCCAGAGTAATTTGATGCCGTCTCGTAAAATAATTTGAACTTTTGTAAAAATTTAGAATTCCACTTTTCTGCCGAAGCCAATCATATCGCGCCTTTAACGATTGTTTCAGGCATGCGCTGGGATGTAACAATTATTTAACATTTAGTGTGACGAGAATCGTATGGTTACTTCCAGAGTAATTTGATGCCGTCTCGTAAAATAATTTGAATGTTTGTAAAAATTTAGAATTCCACTTTTCTGCCGAAGCCAATCATATCGCGCCTTTAACGATTGTTTCAGTCATGCGCTGGGATGTAACAATTATTTAACATTTAGTGTAACGAGAATCGTATGGTTACTTCCAGAGTAATTTGATGCCGTCTCGTAAAATAATTAGAATTTTTGTAAAAATTTAGAATTCCACTTTTCTGCCGAAGCCAATCATATCGCGCCTTTAACGATTGTTTCAGGCATGCGCTGGGATGTAACAATTATTTAACATTTAGTGTGACGAGAATCGTATGGTTACTTCCATTGTAATTTGATGCCGTCTCGTAAAATAATTTGAATTTTTGTAAAAATTTAGAATTCCACTTTTCTGCCGAAGCCAATCATATCGCGCCTTTAACGATTGTTTCAGGCATGCGCTGGGATGTAACAATTATTTAACATTTAGTGTGACGAGAATCGTATGGTTACTTCCAGAGTAATTTGATGCCGTCTCGTAAAATAATTTGAATTTTTGTAAAAATTTAGAATTCCACTTTTCTGCCGAAGCCAATCATATCACGCCTTTAACGATTGTTTCAGGCATGCGCTGGGATGTAACAATTATTTAACATTTAGTGTGACGAGAATCGTATAGTTACTTCCAGAGTAATTTGATGCCGTCTCGTAAAATAATTAGAATTTTTGTAAAAATTTAGAATTCCACTTTTCTGCCGAAGCCAATCATATCGCGCCTTTAACGATTGTTTCAGTCATGCGTTGGGATGTTACAATTATTTAACATTTAGTGTAACGAGAATCGTATGTCTACTTCCAGAGTAATTTGATGCCGTCTCGTAAAATAATTAGAATTTTTGTAAAAATTTAGAACTCCACTTTTCTGCCGAAGCCAATCATATCGCGCCTTTAACGATTGTTTCAGTCATGTGCTGGGATGTATCAATTATTTAACATTTAGTGTAACGAGAATCGTATGGTTACTTCCAGAGTAATTTGATGCCGTCTCGTACAATAATTAGAATTTTTGTAAAAATTTAGAACTCCACTTTTCTGCCGAAGCCAATCATATCGCGCCTTTAACGATTGTTTCAGGCATGCGCTGGGATGTAACAATTATTTAACATTTAGTGTGACGAGAATCGTATGGCTACTTCCAGAGTAATTTGATGCCGTCTCGTAAAATAATTTGAATTTTTAAAAAAATTTAGTATTGCTTTTTTCTGCCGAAGCCAATCATATCGCGCCTTTAACGATTGTTTCAGGCATGCGCTGGGATGTAACAATTATTTAACATTTAGTGTGACGAGAATCGTATGGTTACTTCCAGAGTAATTTGATGCCGTCTCGTAAAATAATTTGAATTTTTGTAAAAATTTAGAATTCCACTTTTCTGCCGAAGCCAATCATATCGCGCCTTTAACGATTGTTTCAGGCATGCACTGGGATGTAACAATTATTTAACATTTAGTGTGACGATAATCGTATGGTTACTTCCAGAGTAATTTGATGCCGTCTCGTAAAATAATTTGAATTTTTGTAAAAATTTAGAATTCCACTTTTCTGCCGAAGCAAATCAAAGCGCACCTTTAACGATTGTTTCAGGCATGCGCTGGGATGTAACAATTATTTAACATTGAATGTGACGAGAATCGTATGGTTACTTCCAGAGTAATTTGATGCCGTCTCGTAAAATAATTTGAATTTTTGTAAAAATTTAGAATTCCTTTTTTCTGCCGAAGCCAATCATATCGCGCCTTTAACGATTGTTTCAGGCATGCGCTGGGATGTAACAATTATTTAACATTTAGTGTGACGAGAATCGTATGGTTACTTCCAGAGTAATTTGATGCCGTCTCGTAAAATAATTTGAATTTTTGTAAAAATTTAGAATTCCACTTTTCTGCCGAAGCCAATCATATCGCGCCTTTAACGATTGTTTCAGGCATGCGCTGGGATGTAACAATTATTTAACATTTAGTGTGACGAGAATCGTATGGTTACTTCCAGAGTAATTTGATGCCGTCTCGTATAATAATTTGAATTTTTGTAAAAAATTAGAATTCCTTTTTTCTGCCGAAGCCAATCATATCGCGCCTTTAACGATTGTTTCAGGCATGCGCTGGGATGTAACAATTATTTAACATTTAGTGTGACGAGAATCGTATAGTTACTTCCAGAGTAATTTGATGCCGTCTCGTAAAATAATTTGAACTTTTGTAAAATATTTAGAATTGCTTTTTTCTGCCGAAGCCAATCATATCGCGCCTTTAACGATTGTTTCAGGCATGCGCTGGGATGTAACAATTATTTAACATTTAGTGTGACGAGAATCGTATGGTTACTTCCAGAGTAATTTGATGCCGTCTCGTAAAAAAATTTGAATTTTTGTAAAAAATTAGAATTCCACTTTTCTGCCGAAGCCAATCATATCTCGCCTTTAACGATTGTTTCAGGCATGCGCTGGGATATAACAATTATTTAACATTTAGTGTGACGAGAATCGTATGGTTATTTCCAGAGTAATTTGATGCCGTCTCGTAAAATAATTTGAACTTTTGTAAAAATTTAGAATTCCACTTTTCTGCCGAAGCCAATCATATCGCGCCTTTAACGATTGTTTCAGGCATGCGCTGGGATGTAACAATTATTTAACATTTAGTGTGACGAGAATCGTATGGTTACTTCCAGAGTAATTTGATGCCGTCTCGTAAAATAATTTGAATATTTGTAAAAATTTAGAATTCCACTTTTCTGCCGAAGCCAATCATATCGCGCCTTTAACGATTGTTTCAGGCATGCGCTGGGATGTAACAATTATTTAACATTTAGTGTGACGAGAATCGTATGGTTACTTCCAGAGTAATTTGATGCCGTCTCGTAAAATAATTTGAACTTTTGTAAAAATTTAGAATTCCACTTTTCTGCCGAAACCAATCAGATCGCGCGTTTAACGATTGTTTCAGGCATGCGCTGGGATGTAACAATTATTTACCATTTAATGTGACGAGAATAGTATAGTTACTTCCAGAGTAATTTGATGCCGTCTCGTAAAATAATTTGAACTTTTGTAAAAATTTAGAATTCCACTTTTCTGCCGAAGCCAATCATATCGCGCCTTTAACGATTGTTTCAGGCATGCGCTGGGATATAACAATTATTTAACATTTAGTGTGACGAGAATCGTATGGTTATTTCCAGAGTAATTTGATGCCGTCTCGTAAAATAATTTGAACTTTTGTAAAAATTTAGAATTCCACTTTTCTGCCGAAGCCAATCATATCGCGCCTTTAACGATTGTTTCAGGCATGCGCTGGGATGTAACAATTATTTAACATTTAGTGTGACGAGAATCGTATAGTTACTTCCAGAGTAATTTGATGCCGTCTCGTAAAATAATTTGAACTTTTGTAAAAATTTAGAATTCCACTTTTCTGCCGAAGCCAATCATATCGCGCCTTTAACGATTGTTTCAGGCATGCGCTGGGATGTAACAATTATTTAACATTTAGTGTGACGAGAATCGTATGGTTACTTCCAGAGTAATTTGATGCCGTCTCGTAAAATAATTTGAATTTTTGTAAAAATTTAGAATTCCACTTTTCTGCCGAAGCCAATCATAACGCGCCTTTAACGATTGTTTCAGGCATGCGCTGGGATGTAACAATTATTTAACATTTAGTGTGACGAGAATCGTATGGTTACTTCCAGAGTAATTTGATGCCGTCTCGTAAAATAATTAGAATTTTTGTAAAAATTTAGAATTCCACTTTTCTGCCGAAGCCAATCATATCGCGCCTTTAACGATTGTTTCAGGCATGCGCTGGGATGTAACAATTATTTAACATTTAGTGTGACGAGAATCGTATGGTTACTTCCAGAGTAATTTGATGCCGTCTCGTAAAATAATTTGAATTTTTGTAAAAATTTAGAATTCCACTTTTCTGCCGAAGCCAATCATATCGCGCCTTTAACGATTGTTTCAGGCATGCGCTGGGATGTAACAATTATTTAACATTTAGTGTGACGAGAATCGTATGGTTACTTCCAGAGTAATTTGATGCCGTCTCGTAAAATAATTAGAATTTTTGTAAAAATTTAGAATTCCTTTTTTCTGCCGAAGCCAATCATATCGCGCCTTTAACGATTGTTTCAGGCATGCGCTGGGATGTAACAATTATTTAACATTTAGTGTGACGAGAATCGTATGGTTACTTCCAGAGTAATTTGATGCCGTCTCGTAAAATAATTTGAATTTTTGTAAAAATTTAGAATTCCACTTTTCTGCCGAAACCAATCATATCGCGCCTTTAACGATTGTTTCAGGCATGCGCTGGGATGTAACAATTATTTACCATTTAGTGTGACGAGAATCGTATAGTTACTTCCAGAGTAATTTGATGCCGTCTCGTAAAATAATTTGAACTTTTGTAAAAATTTAGAATTCCTTTTTTCTGCCGAAGCCAATCATATCGCGCCTTTAACGATTGTTTCAGGCATGCGCTGGGATGTAACAATTATTTAACATTTAGTGTGACGAGAATCGTATGGTTACTTCCAGAGTAATTTGATGCCGTCTCGTAAAATAATTAGAATTTTTGTAAAAATTTAGAATTCCACTTTTCTGCCGAAGCCAATCATATCGCGCCTTTAACGATTGTTTCAGTCATGCGCTGGGATGTAACAATTATTTAACATTTAGTGTAACGAGAATCGTATGGTTACTTCCAGAGTAATTTGATGCCGTCTCGTAAAATAATTTAAATTTTTGTAAAAATTTATAATTCCACTTTTCTGCCGAAGCCAATCATATCGCGCCTTTAACGATTGTTTCAGGCATGCGCTGGGATGTAACAATTATTTAACATTTAGTGTGACGAGAATCGTATGGTTACTTCCAGAGTAATTTGATGCCGTCTCGTAAAATAATTTGAATTTTTGTAAAAATTTAGAATTCCACTTTTCTGCCGAAACCAATCATATCGCGCCTTTAACGATTGTTTCAGGCATGCGCTGGGATGTAACAATTATTTAACATTTAGTGTGACGAGAATCGTATGGTTACTTCCAGAGTAATTTGATGCCGTCTCGTAAAATAATTTGAATTTTTGTAAAAATTTAGAATTCCACTTTTCTGCCGAAGCCAATCATATCGCGCCTTTAACGATTGTTTCAGGCATGCGCTGGGATGTAACAATTATTTAACATTTAGTGTGACGAGAATCGTATGGTTACTTCCAGAGTAATTTGATGCCGTCTCGTAAAATAATTTGAACTTTTGTAAAAATTTAGAATTCCACTTTTCTGCCGAAGCCAATCATATCGCGCCTTTAACGATTGTTTCAGGCATGCGCTGGGATATAACAATTATTTAACATTTAGTGTGACGAGAATCGTATGGTTATTTCCAGAGTAATTTGATGCCGTCTCGTAAAATAATTTGAACTTTTGTAAAAATTTAGAATTCCACTTTTCTGCCGAAGCCAATCATATCGCGCCGTTAACGATTGTTTCAGGCATGCGCTGGGATGTAACAATTATTTAACATTTAGTGTGACGAGAATCGTATGGTTACTTCCAGAGTAATTTGATGCCGTCTCGTAAAATAATTAGAATTTTTGTAAAAATTTAGAATTCCACTTTTCTGCCGAAGCCAATCATATCACGCCTTTAACGATTGTTTCAGGCATGCGCTGGGATGTAACAATTATTTACCATTTAGTGTGACGAGAATCGTATAGTTACTTCCAGAGTAATTTGATGCCGTCTCGTAAAATAATTTGAACTTTTGTAAAAATTTAGAATTCCACTTTTCTGCCGAAGCCAATCATAACGCGCCTTTAACGATTGTTTCAGGCATGCGCTGGGATGTAACAATTATTTAACATTTAGTGTGACGAGAATCGTATGGTTACTTCCAGAGTAATTTGATGCCGTCTCGTAAAATAATTAGAATTTTTGTAAAAATTTAGAATTCCACTTTTCTGCCGAAGCCAATCATAACGCGCCTTTAACGATTGTTTCAGGCATGCGCTGGGATGTAACAATTATTTAACATTTAGTGTGACGAGAATCGTATGGTTACTTCCAGAGTAATTTGATGCCGTCTCGTAAAATAATTAGAATTTTTGTAAAAATTTAGAATTCCACTTTTCTGCCGAAGCCAATCATATCGCGCCTTTAACGATTGTTTCAGGCATGCGCTGGGATGTAACAATTATTTAACATTTAGTGTGACGAGAATCGTATGGTTACTTCCAGAGTAATTTGATGCCGTCTCGTAAAATAATTTGAATTTTTGTAAAAATTTAGAATTCCACTTTTCTGCCGAAGCCAATCATATCGCGCCTTTAACGATTGTTTCAGGCATGCGCTGGGATGTAACAATTATTTAACATTTAGTGTGACGAGAATCGTATGGTTACTTCCAGAGTAATTTGATGCCGTCTCGTAAACTAATTAGAATTTTTGTAAAAATTTAGAATTCCTTTTTTCTGCCGAAGCCAATCATATCGCGCCTTTAACGATTGTTTCAGGCATGCGCTGGGATGTAACAATTATTTAACATTTAGTGTGACGAGAATCGTATGGTTACTTCCAGAGTAATTTGATGCCGTCTCGTAAAATAATTTGAATTTTTGTAAAAATTTAGAATTCCACTTTTCTGCCGAAACCAATCATATCGCGCCTTTAACGATTGTTTCAGGCATGCGCTGGGATGTAACAATTATTTACCATTTAGTGTGACGAGAATCGTATAGTTACTTCCAGAGTAATTTGATGCCGTCTCGTAAAATAATTTGAACTTTTGTAAAAATTTAGAATTCCTTTTTTCTGCCGAAGCCAATCATATCGCGCCTTTAACGATTGTTTCAGGCATGCGCTGGGATGTAACAATTATTTAACATTTAGTGTGACGAGAATCGTATGGTTACTTCCAGAGTAATTTGATGCCGTCTCGTAAAATAATTAGAATTTTTGTTAAAATTTAGAATTCCACTTTTCTGCCGAAGCCAATCATATCGCGCCTTTAACGATTGTTTCAGTCATGCGCTGGGATGTAACAATTATTTAACATTTAGTGTAACGAGAATCGTATGGTTACTTCCAGAGTAATTTGATGCCGTCTCGTAAAATAATTTAAATTTTTGTAAAAATTTATAATTCCACTTTTCTGCCGAAGCCAATCATATCGCGCATTTAACGATTGTTTCAGGCATGCGCTGGGATGTAACAATTATTTAACATTTAGTGTGACGAGAATCGTATGGTTACTTCCAGAGTAATTTGATGCCGTCTCGTAAAATAATTTGAATTTTTGTAAAAATTTAGAATTCCACTTTTCTGCCGAAACCAATCATATCGCGCCTTTAACGATTGTTTCAGGCATGCGCTGGGATGTAACAATTATTTACCATTTAGTGTGACGAGAATCGTATGGTTACTTCCAGAGTAATTTGATGCCGTCTCGTAAAATAATTAGAATTTTTGTTAAAATTTAGAATTCCACTTTTCTGCCGAAGCCAATCATATCGCGCCTTTAACGATTGTTTCAGTCATGCGCTGGGATGTAACAATTATTTAACATTTAGTGTAACGAGAATCGTATGGTTACTTCCAGAGTAATTTGATGCCGTCTCGTAAAATAATTTAAATTTTTGTAAAAATTTATAATTCCACTTTTCTGCCGAAGCCAATCATATCGCGCATTTAACGATTGTTTCAGGCATGCGCTGGGATGTAACAATTATTTAACATTTAGTGTGACGAGAATCGTATGGTTACTTCCAGAGTAATTTGATGCCGTCTCGTAAAATAATTTGAATTTTTGTAAAAATTTAGAATTCCACTTTTCTGCCGAAACCAATCATATCGCGCCTTTAACGATTGTTTCAGGCATGCGCTGGGATGTAACAATTATTTACCATTTAGTGTGACGAGAATCGTATGGTTACTTCCAGAGTAATTTGATGCCGTCTCGTAAAATAATTTGAACTTTTGTAAAAATTTAGAATTCCACTTTTCTGCCGAAGCCAATCATATCGCGCCTTTAACGATTGTTTCAGGCATGCGCTGGGATGTAACAATTATTTAACATTTAGTGTGACGAGAATCGTATGGTTACTTCCAGAGTAATTTGATGCCGTCTCGTAAAATAATTTGAATTTTTGTAAAAATTTAGAATTCCACTTTTCTGCCGAAGCCAATCATATCGCGCCTTTAACGATTGTTTCAGGCATGCGCTGGGATGTAACAATTATTTAACATTTAGTGTGACGAGAATCGTATGGTTACTTCCAGAGTAATTTGATGCCGTCTCGTAAAATAATTAGAATTTTTGTAAAAATTTAGAATTCCACTTTTCTGCCGAAGCCAATCATATCGCGCCTTTAACGATTGTTTCAGGCATGCGCTGGGATGTAACAATTATTTAACATTTAGTGTGACGAGAATCGTATGGTTACTTCCAGAGTAATTTGATGCCGTCTCGTAAAATAATTTGAATTTTTGTAAAAATTTAGAATTCCACTTTTCTGCCGAAGCCAATCATATCGCGCCTTTAACGATTGTTTCAGGCATGCGCTGGGATGTAACAATTATTTAACATTTAGTGTGACGAGAATCGTATGGTTACTTCCAGAGTAATTTGATGCCGTCTCGTAAAATAATTTGAATTTTTGTAAAAATTTAGAATTCCACTTTTCTGCCGAAGCCAATCATATCACGCCTTTAGCGATTGTTTCAGGCATGCGCTGGGATGTAACAATTATTTAACATTTAGTGTGACGAGAATCGTATGGTTACTTCCAGAGTAATTTGATGCCGTCTCGTAAAATAATTTGAATTTTTGTAAAAATTTAGAATTCCACTTTTCTGCCGAAGCCAATCATATCACGCCTTTAACGATTGTTTCAGGCATGCGCTGGGATGTAACAATTATTTAACATTTAGTGTGACGAGAATCGTATGGTTACTTCCAGAGTAATTTGATGCCGTCTCGTAAAATAATTTGAATTTTTGTAAAAATTTAGAGTTCCACTTTTCTGCCGAAGCCAATCATATCACGCCTTTAACGATTGTTTCAGGCATGCGCTGGGATGTAACAATTATTTAACATTTAGTGTGACGAGAATCGTATGGTTACTTCCAGAGTAATTTGATGCCGTCTCGTAAAATAATATGAATTTTTGTAAAAATTTAGAACTCCACTTTTCTGCCGAAGCCAATCATATCGCGCCTTTAACGATTGTTTCAGGCATGCGCTGGGATGTAACAATTATTTAACATTTAGTGTGACGAGAATCGTATGGTTATTTCCAGAGTAATTTGATGCCGTCTCGTAAAATAATTAGAATTTTTGTAAAAATTTAGAATTCCACTTTTCTGCCGAAGCCAATCATATCGCGCCTTTAACGATTGTTTCAGGCATGCGCTGGGATGTAACAATTATTTAACATTTAGTGTGACGAGAATCGTATAGTTACTTCCAGAGTAATTTGATGCCGTCTCGTAAAATAATTTGAACTTTTGTAAAAATTTAGAATTCCACTTTTCTGCCGAAGCCAATCATATCGCGCCTTTAACGATTGTTTCAGGCATGCGCTGGGATGTAACAATTATTTAACATTTAGTGTGACGAGAATCGTATGGTTACTTCCAGAGTAATTTGATGCCGTCTCGTAAAATAATTTGAATTTTTGTAAAAATTTAGAATTCCACTTTTCTGCCGAAGCCAATCATAACGCGCCTTTAACGATTGTTTCAGGCATGCGCTGGGATGTAACAATTATTTAACATTTAGTGTGACGAGAATCGTATGGTTACTTCCAGAGTAATTTGATGCCGTCTCGTAAAATAATTAGAATTTTTGTAAAAATTTAGAATTCCACTTTTCTGCCGAAGCCAATCATATCGCGCCTTTAACGATTGTTTCAGGCATGCGCTGGGATGTAACAATTATTTAACATTTAGTGTGACGAGAATCGTATGGTTACTTCCAGAGTAATTTGATGCCGTCTCGTAAAATAATTTGAATTTTTGTAAAAATTTAGAATTCCACTTTTCTGCCGAAGCCAATCATATCGCGCCTTTAACGATTGTTTCAGGCATGCGCTGGGATGTAACAATTATTTAACATTTAGTGTGACGAGAATCGTATGGTTACTTCCAGAGTAATTTGATGCCGTCTCGTAAAATAATTAGAATTTTTGTAAAAATTTAGAATTCCTTTTTTCTGCCGAAGCCAATCATATCGCGCCTTTAACGATTGTTTCAGGCATGCGCTGGGATGTAACAATTATTTAACATTTAGTGTGACGAGAATCGTATGGTTACTTCCAGAGTAATTTGATGCCGTCTCGTAAAATAATTTGAATTTTTGTAAAAATTTAGAATTCCACTTTTCTGCCGAGACCAATCATATCGCGCCTTTAACGATTGTTTCAGGCATGCGCTGGGATGTAACAATTATTTACCATTTAGTGTGACGAGAATCGTATAGTTACTTCCAGAGTAATTTGATGCCGTCTCGTAAAATAATTTGAACTTTTGTAAAAATTTAGAATTCCTTTTTTCTGCCGAAGCCAATCATATCGCGCCTTTAACGATTGTTTCAGGCATGCGCTGGGATGTAACAATTATTTAACATTTAGTGTGACGAGAATCGTATGGTTACTTCCAGAGTAATTTGATGCCGTCTCGTAAAATAATTAGAATTTTTGTAAAAATTTAGAATTCCACTTTTCTGCCGAAGCCAATCATATCGCGCCTTTAACGATTGTTTCAGTCATGCGCTGGGATGTAACAATTATTTAACATTTAGTGTAACGAGAATCGTATGGTTACTTCCAGAGTAATTTGATGCCGTCTCGTAAAATAATTTAAATTTTTGTAAAAATTTATAATTCCACTTTTCTGCCGAAGCCAATCATATCGCGCCTTTAACGATTGTTTCAGGCATGCGCTGGGATGTAACAATTATTTAACATTTAGTGTGACGAGAATCGTATGGTTACTTCCAGAGTAATTTGATGCCGTCTCGTAAAATAATTTGAATTTTTGTAAAAATTTAGAATTCCACTTTTCTGCCGAAACCAATCATATCGCGCCTTTAACGATTGTTTCAGGCATGCGCTGGGATGTAACAATTATTTAACATTTAGTGTGACGAGAATCGTATGGTTACTTCCAGAGTAATTTGATGCCGTCTCGTAAAATAATTTGAATTTTTGTAAAAATTTAGAATTCCACTTTTCTGCCGAAGCCAATCATATCGCGCCTTTAACGATTGTTTCAGGCATGCGCTGGGATGTAACAATTATTTAACATTTAGTGTGACGAGAATCGTATGGTTACTTCCAGAGTAATTTGATGCCGTCTCGTAAAATAATTTGAACTTTTGTAAAAATTTAGAATTCCACTTTTCTGCCGAAGCCAATCATATCGCGCCTTTAACGATTGTTTCAGGCATGCGCTGGGATATAACAATTATTTAACATTTAGTGTGACGAGAATCGTATGGTTATTTCCAGAGTAATTTGATGCCGTCTCGTAAAATAATTTGAACTTTTGTAAAAATTTAGAATTCCACTTTTCTGCCGAAGCCAATCATATCGCGCCGTTAACGATTGTTTCAGGCATGCGCTGGGATGTAACAATTATTTAACATTTAGTGTGACGAGAATCGTATGGTTACTTCCAGAGTAATTTGATGCCGTCTCGTAAAATAATTAGAATTTTTGTAAAAATTTAGAATTCCACTTTTCTGCCGAAGCCAATCATATCACGCCTTTAACGATTGTTTCAGGCATGCGCTGGGATGTAACAATTATTTACCATTTAGTGTGACGAGAATCGTATAGTTACTTCCAGAGTAATTTGATGCCGTCTCGTAAAATAATTTGAACTTTTGTAAAAATTTAGAATTCCACTTTTCTGCCGAAGCCAATCATAACGCGCCTTTAACGATTGTTTCAGGCATGCGCTGGGATGTAACAATTATTTAACATTTAGTGTGACGAGAATCGTATGGTTACTTCCAGAGTAATTTGATGCCGTCTCGTAAAATAATTAGAATTTTTGTAAAAATTTAGAATTCCACTTTTCTGCCGAAGCCAATCATAACGCGCCTTTAACGATTGTTTCAGGCATGCGCTGGGATGTAACAATTATTTAACATTTAGTGTGACGAGAATCGTATGGTTACTTCCAGAGTAATTTGATGCCGTCTCGTAAAATAATTAGAATTTTTGTAAAAATTTAGAATTCCACTTTTCTGCCGAAGCCAATCATATCGCGCCTTTAACGATTGTTTCAGGCATGCGCTGGGATGTAACAATTATTTAACATTTAGTGTGACGAGAATCGTATGGTTACTTCCAGAGTAATTTGATGCCGTCTCGTAAAATAATTTGAATTTTTGTAAAAATTTAGAATTCCACTTTTCTGCCGAAGCCAATCATATCGCGCCTTTAACGATTGTTTCAGGCATGCGCTGGGATGTAACAATTATTTAACATTTAGTGTGACGAGAATCGTATGGTTACTTCCAGAGTAATTTGATGCCGTCTCGTAAACTAATTAGAATTTTTGTAAAAATTTAGAATTCCTTTTTTCTGCCGAAGCCAATCATATCGCGCCTTTAACGATTGTTTCAGGCATGCGCTGGGATGTAACAATTATTTAACATTTAGTGTGACGAGAATCGTATGGTTACTTCCAGAGTAATTTGATGCCGTCTCGTAAAATAATTTGAATTTTTGTAAAAATTTAGAATTCCACTTTTCTGCCGAAACCAATCATATCGCGCCTTTAACGATTGTTTCAGGCATGCGCTGGGATGTAACAATTATTTACCATTTAGTGTGACGAGAATCGTATAGTTACTTCCAGAGTAATTTGATGCCGTCTCGTAAAATAATTTGAACTTTTGTAAAAATTTAGAATTCCTTTTTTCTGCCGAAGCCAATCATATCGCGCCTTTAACGATTGTTTCAGGCATGCGCTGGGATGTAACAATTATTTAACATTTAGTGTGACGAGAATCGTATGGTTACTTCCAGAGTAATTTGATGCCGTCTCGTAAAATAATTAGAATTTTTGTTAAAATTTAGAATTCCACTTTTCTGCCGAAGCCAATCATATCGCGCCTTTAACGATTGTTTCAGTCATGCGCTGGGATGTAACAATTATTTAACATTTAGTGTAACGAGAATCGTATGGTTACTTCCAGAGTAATTTGATGCCGTCTCGTAAAATAATTTAAATTTTTGTAAAAATTTATAATTCCACTTTTCTGCCGAAGCCAATCATATCGCGCATTTAACGATTGTTTCAGGCATGCGCTGGGATGTAACAATTATTTAACATTTAGTGTGACGAGAATCGTATGGTTACTTCCAGAGTAATTTGATGCCGTCTCGTAAAATAATTTGAATTTTTGTAAAAATTTAGAATTCCACTTTTCTGCCGAAACCAATCATATCGCGCCTTTAACGATTGTTTCAGGCATGCGCTGGGATGTAACAATTATTTACCATTTAGTGTGACGAGAATCGTATGGTTACTTCCAGAGTAATTTGATGCCGTCTCGTAAAATAATTAGAATTTTTGTTAAAATTTAGAATTCCACTTTTCTGCCGAAGCCAATCATATCGCGCCTTTAACGATTGTTTCAGTCATGCGCTGGGATGTAACAATTATTTAACATTTAGTGTAACGAGAATCGTATGGTTACTTCCAGAGTAATTTGATGCCGTCTCGTAAAATAATTTAAATTTTTGTAAAAATTTATAATTCCACTTTTCTGCCGAAGCCAATCATATCGCGCATTTAACGATTGTTTCAGGCATGCGCTGGGATGTAACAATTATTTAACATTTAGTGTGACGAGAATCGTATGGTTACTTCCAGAGTAATTTGATGCCGTCTCGTAAAATAATTTGAATTTTTGTAAAAATTTAGAATTCCACTTTTCTGCCGAAACCAATCATATCGCGCCTTTAACGATTGTTTCAGGCATGCGCTGGGATGTAACAATTATTTACCATTTAGTGTGACGAGAATCGTATGGTTACTTCCAGAGTAATTTGATGCCGTCTCGTAAAATAATTTGAACTTTTGTAAAAATTTAGAATTCCACTTTTCTGCCGAAGCCAATCATATCGCGCCTTTAACGATTGTTTCAGGCATGCGCTGGGATGTAACAATTATTTAACATTTAGTGTGACGAGAATCGTATGGTTACTTCCAGAGTAATTTGATGCCGTCTCGTAAAATAATTTGAATTTTTGTAAAAATTTAGAATTCCACTTTTCTGCCGAAGCCAATCATATCGCGCCTTTAACGATTGTTTCAGGCATGCGCTGGGATGTAACAATTATTTAACATTTAGTGTGACGAGAATCGTATGGTTACTTCCAGAGTAATTTGATGCCGTCTCGTAAAATAATTAGAATTTTTGTAAAAATTTAGAATTCCACTTTTCTGCCGAAGCCAATCATATCGCGCCTTTAACGATTGTTTCAGGCATGCGCTGGGATGTAACAATTATTTAACATTTAGTGTGACGAGAATCGTATGGTTACTTCCAGAGTAATTTGATGCCGTCTCGTAAAATAATTTGAATTTTTGTAAAAATTTAGAATTCCACTTTTCTGCCGAAGCCAATCATATCGCGCCTTTAACGATTGTTTCAGGCATGCGCTGGGATGTAACAATTATTTAACATTTAGTGTGACGAGAATCGTATGGTTACTTCCAGAGTAATTTGATGCCGTCTCGTAAAATAATTTGAATTTTTGTAAAAATTTAGAATTCCACTTTTCTGCCGAAGCCAATCATATCACGCCTTTAGCGATTGTTTCAGGCATGCGCTGGGATGTAACAATTATTTAACATTTAGTGTGACGAGAATCGTATGGTTACTTCCAGAGTAATTTGATGCCGTCTCGTAAAATAATTTGAATTTTTGTAAAAATTTAGAATTCCACTTTTCTGCCGAAGCCAATCATATCACGCCTTTAACGATTGTTTCAGGCATGCGCTGGGATGTAACAATTATTTAACATTTAGTGTGACGAGAATCGTATGGTTACTTCCAGAGTAATTTGATGCCGTCTCGTAAAATAATTTGAATTTTTGTAAAAATTTAGAGTTCCACTTTTCTGCCGAAGCCAATCATATCACGCCTTTAACGATTGTTTCAGGCATGCGCTGGGATGTAACAATTATTTAACATTTAGTGTGACGAGAATCGTATGGTTACTTCCAGAGTAATTTGATGCCGTCTCGTAAAATAATATGAATTTTTGTAAAAATTTAGAACTCCACTTTTCTGCCGAAGCCAATCATATCGCGCCTTTAACGATTGTTTCAGGCATGCGCTGGGATGTAACAATTATTTAACATTTAGTGTGACGAGAATCGTATGGTTACTTCCAGAGTAATTTGATGCCGTCTCGAAAAATAATTTGAATTTTTGTAAAAAATTAGAATTGCTTTTTTCTGCTGAAGTTAATCATATCGCGCCTTTAACGATTGTTTCAGGCATGCGCTGGGATGTAACAATTATTTAACATTTAGTGTGACGAGAATCGTATGGTTACTTCCAGAGTAATTTGATGCCGTCTCGTAAAATAATTAGAATTTTTGTAAAAATTTAGAACTCCACTTTTCTGCCGAAGCCAATCATATCGCGCCTTTAACGATTGTTTCAGGCATGCGCTGGGATGTAACAATTATTTACCATTTAGTGTGACGAGAATCGTATAGTTACTTCCAGAGTAATTTGATGCCGTCTCGTAAAATAATTTAAATTTTTGTAAAAATTTAGAATTCCACTTTTCTGCCGAAGCCAATCATATCGCCCCTTTAACGATTGTTTCAGGCATGCGCTGGGATGTAACAATTATTTAACATTTAGTGTGACGAGAATCGTATGGTTACTTCCAGAGTAATTTGATGCCGTCTCGTAAAATAATTTGAATTTTTGTAAAAATTTAGAATTCCACTTTTCTGCCGAAGCCAATCATAACGCGCCTTTAACGATTGTTTCAGGCATGCGCTGGGATGTAACAATTATTTAACATTTAGTGTGACGAGAATCGTATGGTTACTTCCAGAGTAATTTGATGCCGTCTCGTAAAATAATTAGAATTTTTGTAAAAATTTAGAATTCCACTTTTCTGCCGAAGCCAATCATATCGCGCCTTTAACGATTGTTTCAGGCATGCGCTGGGATGTAACAATTATTTAACATTTAGTGTGACGAGAATCGTATGGTTACTTCCAGAGTAATTTGATGCCGTCTCGTAAAATAATTTGAATTTTTGTAAAAATTTAGAATTCCACTTTTCTGCCGAAGCCAATCATATCGCGCCTTTAACGATTGTTTCAGGCATGCGCTGGGATGTAACAATTATTTAACATTTAGTGTGACGAGAATCGTATGGTTACTTCCAGAGTAATTTGATGCCGTCTCGTAAAATAATTTGAATTTTTGTAAAAATTTAGAATTCCTTTTTTCTGCCGAAGCCAATCATATCGCGCCTTTAACGATTGTTTCAGGCATGCGCTGGGATGTAACAATTATTTAACATTTAGTGTGACGAGAATCGTATGGTTACTTCCAGAGTAATTTGATGCCGTCTCGTAAAATAATTTGAATTTTTGTAAAAATTTAGAATTCCACTTTTCTGCCGAAACCAATCATATCGCGCCTTTAACGATTGTTTCAGGCATGCGCTGGGATGTAACAATTATTTACCATTTAGTGTGACGAGAATCGTATAGTTACTTCCAGAGTAATTTGATGCCGTCTCGTAAAATAATTTGAACTTTTGTAAAAATTTAGAATTCCTTTTTTCTGCCGAAGCCAATCATATCGCGCCTTTAACGATTGTTTCAGGCATGCGCTGGGATGTAACAATTATTTAACATTTAGTGTGACGAGAATCGTATGGTTACTTCCAGAGTAATTTGATGCCGTCTCGTAAAATAATTAGAATTTTTGTAAAAATTTAGAATTCCACTTTTCTGCCGAAGCCAATCATATCGCGCCTTTAACGATTGTTTCAGTCATGCGCTGGGATGTAACAATTATTTAACATTTAGTGTAACGAGAATCGTATGGTTACTTCCAGAGTAATTTGATGCCGTCTCGTAAAATAATTTAAATTTTTGTAAAAATTTATAATTCCACTTTTCTGCCGAAGCCAATCATATCGCGCATTTAACGATTATTTCAGGCATGCGCTGGGATGTAACAATTATTTAACATTTAGTGTGACGAGAATCGTATGGTTACTTCCAGAGTAATTTGATGCCGTCTCGTAAAATAATTTGAATTTTTGTAAAAATTTAGAATTCCACTTTTCTGCCGAAACCAATCATATCGCGCCTTTAACGATTGTTTCAGGCATGCGCTGGGATGTAACAATTATTTAACATTTAGTGTGACGAGAATCGTATGGTTACTTCCAGAGTAATTTGATGCCGTCTCGTAAAATAATTTGAATTTTTGTAAAAATTTAGAATTCCACTTTTCTGCCGAAGCCAATCATATCGCGCCTTTAACGATTGTTTCAGGCATGCGCTTGGATGTAACAATTATTTAACATTTAGTGTGACGAGAATCGTATGGTTACTTCCAGAGTAATTTGATGCCGTCTCGTAAAATAATTTGAATTTTTGTAAAAATTTAGAATTCCACTTTTCTGCCGAAGCCAATCATATCGCGCCTTTAACGATTGTTTCAGGCATGCGCTGGGATGTAACAATTATTTAACATTTAGTGTGACGAGAATCGTATGGTTACTTCCAGAGTAATTTGATGCCGTCTCGTAAAATAATTTGAATTTTTGTAAAAATTTAGAATTCCACTTTTCTGCCGAAGCCAATCATATCACCCCTTTAGCGATTGTTTCAGGCATGCGCTGGGATGTAACAATTATTAAACATTTAGTGTGACGAGAATCGTATGGTTACTTCCAGAGTAATTTGATGCCGTCTCGTAAAATAATTTGAATTTTTGTAAAAATTTAGAATTCCACTTTTCTGCCGAAGCCAATCATATCACGCCTTTAACGATTGTTTCAGGCATGCGCTGGGATGTAACAATTATTTAACATTTAGTGTGACGAGAATCGTATGGTTACTTCCAGAGTAATTTGATGCCGTCTCGTAAAATAATTTGAATTTTTGTAAAAATTTAGAGTTCCACTTTTCTGCCGAAGCCAATCATATCACGCCTTTAACGATTGTTTCAGGCATGCGCTGGGATGTAACAATTATTTAACATTTAGTGTGACGAGAATCGTATGGTTACTTCCAGAGTAATTTGATGCCGTCTCGAAAAATAATTTGAATTTTTGTAAAAAATTAGAATTGCTTTTTTCTGCTGAAGTTAATCATATCGCGCCTTTAACGATTGTTTCAGGCATGCGCTGGGATGTAACAATTATTTAACATTTAGTGTGACGAGAATCGTATGGTTACTTCCAGAGTAATTTGATGCCGTCTCGTAAAATAATTTGAATTTTTGTAAAAATTTAGAACTCCACTTTTCTGCCGAAGCTAATCATATCGCGCCTTTAACGATTGTTTCAGGCATGCGCTGGGATGTAACAATTATTTAACATTTAGTGTGACGATAATCGTATGGTTACTTCCAGAGTAATTTGATGCCGTCTCGTAAAATAATTTGAATTTTTGTAAAAATTTAGAATTCCTTTTTTCTGCCGAAGCCAATCATATCGCGCCTTTAACGATTGTTTCAGGCATGCGCTGGGATGTAACAATTATTTAACATTTAGTGTGACGAGAATCGTATGGTTACTTCCAGAGTAATTTGATGCCGTCTCGAAAAATAATTTGAATTTTTGTAAAAAATTAGAATTGCTTTTTTCTGCTGAAGTTAATCATATCGCGCCTTAAACGATTGTTTCAGGCATGCGCTGGGATGTAACAATTATTTAACATTTAGTGTGACGAGAATCGTATGGTTACTTCCAGAGTAATTTGATGCCGTCTCGTAAAATAATTAGAATTTTTGTAAAAATTTAGAACTCCACTTTTCTGCCGAAGCCAATCATATCGCGCCTTTTACGATTGTTTCAGGCATGCGCTGGGATGTAACAATTATTTAACATTTAGTGTGACGAGAATCGTATGGTTACTTCCAGAGTAATTTGATGCCGTCTCGTAAAATAATTAGAATTTTTGTAAAAATTTAGAATTCCACTTTTCTGCCGAAGCCAATCATATCGCGCCTTTAACGATTGTTTCAGGCATGCGCTGGGATGTAACAATTATTTAACATTTAGTGTGACGAGAATCCTATGGTTACTTCCAGAGTAATTTGATGCCGTCTCGTAAAATAATTGGAATTTTTGTAAAAATTTAGAATTCCACTTTTCTGCCGAAGCCAATCATATCGCGCCTTTAACGATTGTTTCAGGCATGCGCTGGGATGTAACAATTATTTAACATTTAGTGTGACGAGAATCGTATGGTTACTTCCAGAGTAATTTGATGCCGTCTCGTAAAATAATTTGAATTTTTGTAAAAATTTAGAATTCCACTTTTCTGCCGAAACCAATCATATCGCGACTTTAACGATTGTTTCAGGCATGGGCTGGGATGTAATAATTATTTAACATTTAGTGTGACGAGAATCGTATGGTTACTTCCAGAGTAATTTGATGCCGTCTCGTAAAATAATTTGAATTTTTGTAAAAATTTAGAATTCCACTTTTCTGCCGAAGCCAATCATATCGCGCCTTTAACGATTGTTTCAGGCATGCGCTGGGATGTAACAATTATTTAACATTTAGTGTGACGAGAATCGTATGGTTACTTCCAGAGTAATTTGATGCCGTCTCGTAAAATAATTTAAATTTTTGTAAAAATTTTGAATTCCATTTTTGTGCCGAAGCCAATCATATCGCGGCTTTAACGATTGTTTCAGGCATGCGCTGGGATGTAACAATTATTTAACATTTAGTGTGACGAGAATCGTATGGTTACTTCCAGAGTAATTTGATGCCGACTCGTAAAATAATTTGAATTTTTGTAAAAATTTATAATTCCACTTTTCTGCCGAAGCCAATCATATCGCGCCTTTAACGAACATTTCAGGCATGCGCTGGGATGTAACAATTATTTAACATTTAGTGTAACGAGAATGGTATGGTTACTTCCAGAGTAATTTGATGCCGTCTCGTAAAATAATTTGAATTTTTGTAAAAATTTAGAATTCCACTTTTCTGCCGAAACCAATCATATCGCGCCTTTAACGATTGTTTCAGGCATGCGCTGGGATGTAACAATTATTTAACATTTAGTGTGACGAGAATCCTATGGTTACTTCCAGAGTAATTTGATGCCGTCTCGTAAAATAATTGGAATTTTTGTAAAAATTTAGAATTCCACTTTTCTGCCGAAGCCAATCATATCGCGCCTTTAACGATTGTTTCAGGCATGCGCTGGGATGTAACAATTATTTAACATTTAGTGTGACGAGAATCGTATGGTTACTTCCAGAGTAATTTGATGCCGTCTCGTAAAATAATTTGAATTTTTGTAAAAATTTAGAATTCCACTTTTCTGCCGAAACCAATCATATCGCGACTTTAACGATTGTTTCAGGCATGGGCTGGGATGTAATAATTATTTAACATTTAGTGTGACGAGAATCGTATGGTTACTTCCAGAGTAATTTGATGCCGTCTCGTAAAATAATTTGAATTTTTGTAAAAATTTAGAATTCCACTTTTCTGCCGAAGCCAATCATATCGCGCCTTTAACGATTGTTTCAGGCATGCGCTGGGATGTAACAATTATTTAACATTTAGTGTGACGAGAATCGTATGGTTACTTCCAGAGTAATTTGATGCCGTCTCGTAAAATAATTTAAATTTTTGTAAAACTTTTGAATTCCATTTTTGTGCCGAAGCCAATCATATCGCGGCTTTAACGATTGTTTCAGGCATGCGCTGGGATGTAACAATTATTTAACATTTAGTGTGACGAGAATCGTATGGTTACTTCCAGAGTAATTTGATGCCGACTCGTAAAATAATTTGAATTTTTGTAAAAATTTATAATTCCACTTTTCTGCCGAAGCCAATCATATCGCGCCTTTAACGAACATTTCAGGCATGCGCTGGGATGTAACAATTATTTAACATTTAGTGTAACGAGAATGGTATGGTTACTTCCAGAGTAATTTGATGCCGTCTCGTAAAATAATTTGAATTTTTGTAAAAATTTAGAATTCCACTTTTCTGCCGAAGCCAATCATATCGCGCCTTTAACGATTGTTTCAGGCATGCGCTAGGATGTAACAATTATTTAACATTTAGTGTGACGAGAATCGTATGGTTACTTCCAGAGTAATTTGATGCCGTCTCGTAAAATAATTTAAATTTTTGTAAAAATTTTGAATTCCATTTTTGTGCCGAAGCCAATCATATCGCGGCTTTAACGATTGTTTCAGGCATGCGCTGGGATGTAACAATTATTTAACATTTAGTGTGACGAGAATCGTATGGTTACTTCCAGAGTAATTTGATGCCGACTCGTAAAATAATTTGAATTTTTGTAAAAATTTATAATTCCACTTTTCTGCCGAAGCCAATCATATCGCGCCTTTAACGAACATTTCAGGCATGCGCTGGGATGTAACAATTATTTAACATTTAGTGTAACGAGAATGGTATGGTTACTTCCAGAGTAATTTGATGCCGTCTCGTAAAATAATTAGAAATTTTGTAAAAATTTAGAATTCCACTTTTCTGCCGAAACCAATCATATCGCGCCTTTAACGATTGTTTCAGGCATGCGCTGGGATGTAACAATTATTTAACATTTAGTGTGACGAGAATCGTATGGTTACTTCCAGAGTAATTTGATGCCGTCTCGAAAAATAATTTGAATTTTTGTAAAAAATTAGAATTGCTTTTTTCTGCTGAAGTTAATCATATCGCGCCTTTAACGATTGTTTCAGGCATGCGCTGGGATGTAACAATTATTTAACATTTAGTGTGACGAGAATCGTATGGTTACTTCCAGAGTAATTTGATGCCGACTGTAAAAAGGCTGGTGTGTAATTGGAGTGTAGACTCTGTATTTAAATAAATATATATACATTTTATCCTGGTCAAACGGCAACTAAACTTTGTCACGTCAGTGAACAACAGAGGAGAGGTGGATGAAGGGGAATAATAAGATGTTCGTGATTACAAGTATATTTAAGAAATAAAGACAAAAGGGAAGGTAGAAAAAAGTAGAGTGATATAAAGAGAATGTAAAAGAACAAAAATAATAAAAAAAAGGGGCTTAAGTGAGGACTTCCATCAGGGAATGGCTTGCAGGTTCAGCAGCCTGGAGCAGGTACAGCGTTCAGCATCCCACAGCAGGGCATGGCTCGCAGGTTCAGCAGCTTGGAGCAGGTACAGCGTTCAGTGAGGACTTCCATCAGGGAATGGCTCGCAGGTTCAGCAGCGTGGAGCAGGTGCAGCGTTCAGCATCCCACAGCTGGGCATGGCTCGCAGGTTCAGCAGCCTGGAGCAGGTACAGCGTTCAGCATCCCACAGCTGGGCATGGCTCGCAGGTTCAGCAGCCTGGAGCAGGTACAGCGTTCCGCATTCCGGCAGTCAGGAATGATAAACCTTCAAGGTTTACTGGTGATGTTGGTCACTTAGGAGTTCATTGTTCTTAAGTCTTTCCCTGTTGGAAGCCGGATTCTCACTGACCTTCTCAGCCGATGAGATTCATAAAGTAAACTTTTGATGATTTGAATCTGGAGAAAATAAACTTTATTTTAATATTGACAATTCAAAGAGGATTAATTCTAAAAACTATACAACCTTATGAAAAAGAGTAAAAATTGCTAAGTGACAAATAGTTTTTTGAAGTATTTACATTATGTAAACAAACTAAATTTTTGGAAAAACGTAATTATTATAGATTTAGAATAAGGTATATGATACAAGAAATATATCACAACAACCAGAAAATTATTATCTATCGAATGGACACAATTAAAAGGAAATTAATGATATGAAAATTTTGGTATGTAAATATCTAAGAATTCTATTAATAAATGTTAGTTTTGAGATGAAAATAGAGGTAAAATGTACATTTACAAATTGTAATCAATATGTAATGGGGATGCTGAACGCTGTACCTGCTCCAGGCTGCTGAACCTGCGAGCCATGCCCAGCTGTGGGATGCTGAACGCTGTACCTGCTCCAGGCTGCTGAACCTGCGAGCCATTCCCTGATGGAAGTCCTCACTGAACGCTGTACCTGCTCCAGGCTGCTGAACCTGCGAGCCATTCCCTGATGGAAGTCCTCACTTAAGCCCCTTTTTTTATTATTTTTGTTCTTTTACATTCTCTTTATATCACTCTACTTTTTTTTACCTTCCCTTTTTGTCTTTATTTCTTAAATATACTTGTAATCACGAACATCTTATTATTCCCCTTCATCCACCTCTCCTCGGTTGTTCACTGACGTGACATTTGGCGCCCAACCTTCCAAAACAACCCCCCCTCTCTTGCTTATTCTTTGATCCCTCAACCCTTGATTTCCTCAACCTTTACCCCCTTAACCTTTGATCCCTCAACCCCTGAATTTCTTCTAAATTCTAAAACATACTTACACTAGTATATATACTTAATATTTTCTTTTCGGCACTCTTTGGTTATTAACTTATCTCTCCTCTCCTCTCCTCATCTCATCCTCATGATCTCTCTTCATCATTAACCTACAGTATTTTATTTACTCTTTAGTATTTTTCTAATTTTCTTACTTTCTCAAGTTAATGAGCTCTAAACTCATTAACTCTTTAACCAATGAGTATCTAACTCTTGGATTTTGTATGAGCCCTAAACTCATACGCTTATCTTGAACCCTACCGTTCAAGGTATCTCTTGAGCCCTACCGCTCATGTTAGCTTTTGAGTCCTACCGCTCGTGCTATCTTTTGAGCCCTTATGCTCATCCTTAATTACTTTCTTCCCCTTATAAAGAGCGGATGATAACTCTATAAATAAGCCTAACTATCAAGCCCTATGTTCATCCCTTTTATCATTCTCATTTTCTTCTATCCATAGAGCGGGTGATAACTCTTTAAATAAGCCGACTATTAGAGCGGTTGATGACTCTTTAAAAAAGCCTGCCATCGCCGAGAGTGTATGCTTTGAGTGTTCGTCATTGAATGTGAACTTACACCCAAACAGAATGGAAGAGATGAATGAAAAAACTTGAAAGGTTACTTGAATGGAGTTATGTTTGTGTGAAGGTAATACCTCTCTTAAACCCTTTAGAATTTCTTACCAAATTTTACAGAAGCGTAAAATTTCCGCAGTCGTGGGGAATATGTAACGTTACATATTGACTACAATATGTAAACGTACATTCCTACTTTCATTCTAAAAACATCACTTTCATAGGAGAGATGTGTGTATTTACATACCAAAATTTTCATATCACTAATTTCCTTTAAATTGTGTCCATTCGATAGATAATAATTTTCTGGTTGTTGTGATATATTTCTTGTATCATATACCTTATTCTAAATCTATAATAATTACGTTTTTCCAAAAATTTAGTTTGTTTACATAATGTAAATACTTCAAAAAACTATTTGTCACTTAGCAATTTTTACTCTTTTTCATAAGGTTGTATAGTTTTTAGAATTAATCCTCTTTGAATTGTCAATATTAAAATAAAGTTTATTTTCTCCAGATTCAAATCATCAAAAGTTTACTTTATGAATCTCATCGGCTGAGAAGGTCAGTGAGAATCCGGCTTCCAACAGGGAAAGACTTAAGAACAATGAACTCCCAAGTGACCAACATCACCAGTAAACCTTGAAGGTTTATCATTCCTGACTGCCGGATGTGAACTCTACCGTGAACCTGCGAGCCATTCCAGCTGTGGGAGGCTGAACGCTGTACCTGCTCCAGGCTGCTGAACCTGCGAGCCATGCCCAGCTGTGGGATGCTGAACGCTGTACCTGCTCCAGGCTGCTGAACCTGCGAGCCATGCCCAGCTGTGGGATGCTGAACGCTGTACCTGCTCCAGGCTGCTGAACCTGCGAGCCATGCCCAGCTGTGGGATGCTGAACGCTGTACCTGCTCCAGGCTGCTGAACCTGCGAGCCATGCCCAGCTGTGGGATGCTGAACGCTGTACCTGCTCCAGGCTGCTGAACCTGCGAGCCATTCCCTGATGGAAGTCCTCACTGAACGCTGTACCTGCTCCAGGCTGCTGAACCTGCGAGCCATTCCCTGATGGAAGTCCTCACTTAAGCCCCTTTTTTTATTATTTTTGTTCTTTTACATTCTCTTTATATCACTCTACTTTTTTTTACCTTCCCTTTTTGTCTTTATTTCTTAAATATACTTGTAATCACGAACATCTTATTATTCCCCTTCATCCACCTCTCCTCGGTTGTTCACTGACGTGACATTTATATGTAACGTTACATATTGACTACAATATGTAAACGTACATTCCTACTTTCATTCTAAAAACATCACTTTCATAGGAGAGATGTGTGTATTTACATACCAAAATTTTCATATCACTAATTTCCTTTTAATTGTGTCCATTCGATAGATAATAATTTTCTGGTTGTTGTGATATATTTCTTGTATCATATACCTTATTCTAAATCTATAATAATTACGTTTTTCCAAAAATTTAGTTTGTTTACATAATGTAAATACTTCAAAAAACTATTTGTCACTTAGCAATTTTTACTCTTTTTCATAAGGTTGTATAGTTTTTAGAATTAATCCTCTTTGAATTGTCAATATTAAAATAAAGTTTATTTTCTCCAGATTCAAATCATCAAAAGTTTACTTTATGAATCTCATCGGCTGAGAAGGTCAGTGAGAATCCGGCTTCCAACAGGGAAAGACTTAAGAACAATGAACTCCCAAGTGACCAACATCACCAGTAAACCTTGAAGGTTTATCATTCCTGACTGCCGGATGTGAACTCTACCGTGAACCTGCGAGCCATTCCAGCTGTGGGATGCTGAACGCTGTACCTGCTCCAGGCTGCTGAACCTGCGAGCCATGCCCAGCTGTGGGATGCTGAATGCTGTACCTGCTCCAGGCTGCTGAACCTGCGAGCCATTCCCTGATGGAAGTCCTCACTGAACGCTGTACCTGCTCCAAGCTGCTGAACCTGCGAGCCATGCCCTGCTGTGGGATGCTGAACGCTGTACCTGCTCCAGGCTGCTGAACCTGCAAGCCATTCCCTGATGGAAGTCCTCACTTAAGCCCCTTTTTTTATTATTTTTGTTCTTTTACATTCTCTTTATATCACTCTACTTTTTTCTACCTTCCCTTTTGTCTTTATTTCTTAAATATACTTGTAATCACGAACATCTTATTATTCCCCTTCATCCACCTCTCCTCTGTTGTTCACTGACGTGACATTTGGCGCCCAACCTTCCAAAACAACCCCCCCTCTCTTGCTTATTCTTTAATCCCTCAACCCTTGATTTCCTCAACCTTTACCCCCTTAACCTTTGATCCCTCAACCCCTGAATTTCTTCTAAATTCTAAAAAATACTTACACTAGTATATATACTTAATATTTTCTTTTCGGCACTCTTTGGTTATTAACTTATCTTCTCATCCTCTCCTCTCCTCTCCTCTCCTCTCCTCATCTCATCCTCATGATCTCTCTTCATCATTAACCTACAGTATTTTATTTACTCTTTAGTATTTTTCTAATTTTCTTACTTTCTCAAGTTAATGAGCTCTAAACTCATTAACTCTTTAACCAATGAGTATCTAACTCTTGGATTTTGTATGAGCCCTAAACTCATACGCTTATCTTGAACCCTACCGTTCAAGGTATCTCTTGAGCCCTACCGCTCATGTTAGCTTTTGAGTCCTACCGCTCGTGCTATCTTTTGAGCCCTTATGCTCATCCTTAATTACTTTCTTCCCCTTATAAAGAGCGGATGATAACTCTATAAATAAGCCTAACTATCAAGCCCTATGTTCATCCCTTTTATCATTCTTATTTTCTTCTATCCATAGAGCGGGTGATAACTCTTTAAATAAGCCGACTATTAGAGCGGTTGATGACTCTTTAAAAAAGCCTGCCATCGCCGAGAGTGTATGCTTTGAGTGTTCGTCATTGAATGTGAACTTACACCCAAACAGAATGGAAGAGATGAATGAAAAAAATTGAAAGGTTACTTGAATGGAGTTATGTTTGTGTGAAGGTAATACCTCTGTTAAACCCTTTAGAATTTCTTACCAAATTTTACAGAAGCGTAAAATTTCCGCAGTCGTGGGGAATATGTAACGTTACATATTGACTACAATATGTAAACGTACATTCCTACTTTCATTCTAAAAACATCACTTTAATAGGAGAGATGTGTGTATTTACATACCAAAATTTTCATATCACTAATTTCCTTTTAATTGTGTCCATTCGATAGATAATAATTTTCTGGTTGTTGTGATATATTTCTTGTATCATATACCTTATTCTAAATCTATAATAATTACGTTTTTCCAAAAATTTAGTTTGTTTACATAATGTAAATACTTCAAAAAACTATTTGTCACTTAGCAATTTTTACTCTTTTTCATAAGGTTGTATAGTTTTTAGAATTAATCCTCTTTGAATTGTCAATATTAAAATAAAGTTTATTTTCTCCAGATTCAAATCATCAAAAGTTTACTTTATGAATCTCATCGGCTGAGAAGGTCAGTGAGAATCCGGCTTCCAACAGGGAAAGACTTAAGAACAATGAACTCCCAAGTGACCAACATCACCAGTAAACCTTGAAGGTTTATCATTCCTGACTGCCGGATGTGAACTCTACCGTGAACCTGCGAGCCATTCCAGCTGTGGGATGCTGAACGCTGTACCTGCTCCAGGCTGCTGAACCTGCGAGCCATGCCCAGCTGTGGGATGCTGAATGCTGTACCTGCTCCAGGCTGCTGAACCTGCGAGCCATTCCCTGATGGAAGTCCTCACTGAACGCTGTACCTGCTCCAAGCTGCTGAACCTGCGAGCCATGCCCTGCTGTGGGATGCTGAACGCTGTACCTGCTCCAGGCTGCTGAACCTGCAAGCCATTCCCTGATGGAAGTCCTCACTTAAGCCCCTTTTTTTATTATTTTTGTTCTTTTACATTCTCTTTATATCACTCTACTTTTTTCTACCTTCCCTTTTATCTGTATTTCTTTAATATACTTGTAATCACGAACATCTTATTATTCCCCTTCATCCACCTCTCCTCTGTTGTTCACTGACGTGACTTTTATTCCCCACGACTGCGGAAATTTTACGCTTCTGTAAAATTTGGTAAGAAATTCTAAAGGGTTTAAGAGAGGTATTACCTTCACACAAACATAACTCCATTCAAGTAACCTTTCAAGTTTTTTCATTCATCTCTTCCATTCTGTTTGGGTGTAAGTTCACATTCAATGACGAACACTCAAAGCATACACTCTCGGCGATGGCAGGCTTTTTTAAAGAGTCATCAACCGCTCTAATAGTCGGCTTATTTAAAGAGTTATCACCCGCTCTATGGGTAGAAGAAAATAAGAATGATAAAAGGGATGAACATAGGGCTTGATAGTTAGGCTTATTTATAGAGTTATCATCCGCTCTTTATAAGGGGAAGAAAGTAATTAAGGATGAGCATAAGGGCTCAAAAGATAGCACGAGCGGTAGGACTCAAAAGCTAACATGAGCGGTAGGGCTCAAGAGATACCTTGAACGGTAGGGTTCAAGATAAGCGTATGAGTTTAGGGCTCATACAAAATCCAAGAGTTAGATACTCATTGGTTAAAGAGTTAATGAGTTTAGAGCTCATTAACTTGAGAAAGTAAGAAAATTAGAAAAATACTAAAGAGTAAATAAAATACTGTAGGTTAATGATGAAGAGAGATCATGAGGATGAGATGAGGAGAGGAGAGGAGAGGAGAGGATGAGAAGAGAAGTTAATAACCAAAGAGTTCCGAAAAGAAAATATTAAGTATATATACTAGTGTAAGTATTTTTTAGAATTTAGAAGAAATTCAGGGGTTGAGGGATCAAAGGTTAAGGGGGTAAAGGTTGAGGAAATCAAGGGTTGAGGGATTAAAGAATAAGCAAGAGAGGGGGGGTTGTTTTGGAAGGTTGGGCGCCAAATGTCACGTCAGTGAACAACAGAGGAGAGGTGGATGAAGGGGAATAATAAGATGTTCGTGATTACAAGTATATTTAAGAAATAAAGACAAAAGGGAAGGTAGAAAAAAGTAGAGTGATATAAAGAGAATGTAAAAGAACAAAAATAATAAAAAAAGGGGCTTAAGTGAGGACTTCCATCAGGGAATGGCTTGCAGGTTCAGCAGCCTGGAGCAGGTACAGCGTTCAGTGAGGACTTCCATCAGGGAATGGCTCGCAGGTTCAGCAGCCTGGAGCAGGTACAGCGTTCAGCATCCCACAGCTGGGCATGGCTCGCAGGTTCAGCAGCCTGGAGCAGGTACAGCGTTCAGCATCCCACAGCTGGGCATGGCTCGCAGGTTCAGCAGCCTGGAGCAGGTACAGCATTCAGCATCCCACAGCTGGGCATGGCTCGCAGGTTCACGGTAGAGTTCACATCCGGCAGTCAGGAATGATAAACCTTCAAGGTTTACTGGTGATGTTGGTCACTTGGGAGTTCATTGTTCTTAAGTCTTTCCCTGTTGGAAGCCGGATTCTCACTGACCTTCTCAGCCGATGAGATTCATAAAGTAAACTTTTGATGATTTGAATCTGGAGAAAATAAACTTTATTTTAATATTGACAATTCAAAGAGGATTAATTCTAAAAACTATACAACCTTATGAAAAAGAGTAAAAATTGCTAAGTGACAAATAGTTTTTTGAAGTATTTACATTATGTAAACAAACTAAATTTTTGGAAAAACGTAATTATTATAGATTTAGAATAAGGTATATGATACAAGAAATATATCACAACAACCAGAAAATTATTATCTATCGAATGGACACAATTAAAAGGAAATTAATGATATGAAAATTTTGGTATGTAAATACACACATCTCTCCTATGAAAGTGATGTTTTTAGAATGAAAGTAGGAATGTACGTTTACATATTGTAGTCAATATGTAACGTTACATATTCCCCACGACTGCGGAAATTTTACGCTTCTGTAAAATTTGGTAAGAAATTCTAAAGGGTTTAAGAGAGGTATTACCTTCACACAAACATAACTCCATTCAAGTAACCTTTCAAGTTTTTTCATTCATCTCTTCCATTCTGTTTGGGTGTAAGTTCACATTCAATGACGAACACTCAAAGCATACACTCTCGGCGATGGCAGGCTTTTTTAAAGAGTCATCAACCGCTCTAATAGTCGGCTTATTTAAAGAGTTATCACCCGCTCTATGGGTAGAAGAAAATAAGAATGATAAAAGGGATGAACATAGGGCTTGATAGTTAGGCTTATTTATAGAGTTATCATCCGCTCTTTATAAGGGGAAGAAAGTAATTAAGGATGAGCATAAGGGCTCAAAAGATAGCACGAGCGGTAGGACTCAAAAGCTAACATGAGCGGTAGGGCTCAAGAGATACCTTGAACGGTAGGGTTCAAGATAAGCGTATGAGGTAACGTTACATATTGACTACAATATGTAAACGTACATTCCTACTTTCATTCTAAAAACATCACTTTCATAGGAGAGATGTGTGTATTTACATACCAAAATTTTCATATCACTAATTTCCTTTAAATTGTGTCCATTCGATAGATAATAATTTTCTGGTTGTTGTGATATATTTCTTGTATCATATACCTTATTCTAAATCTATAATAATTACGTTTTTCCAAAAATTTAGTTTGTTTACATAATGTAAATACTTCAAAAAACTATTTGTCACTTAGCAATTTTTACTCTTTTTCATAAGGTTGTATAGTTTTTAGAATTAATCCTCTTTGAATTGTCAATATTAAAATAAAGTTTATTTTCTCCAGATTCAAATCATCAAAAGTTTACTTTATGAATCTCATCGGCTGAGAAGGTCAGTGAGAATCCGGCTTCCAACAGGGAAAGACTTAAGAACAATGAACTCCCAAGTGACCAACATCACCAGTAAACCTTGAAGGTTTATGGAACATTATCTGCTGTTGGCTGAAGCCATTCCTGACTGCCGGATGGGAACTCTACCGTGAACCTGCGAGCCATGCCCAGCTGTGGGATGCTGAACGCTGTACCTGCTCCAGGCTACTGAACCTGCGAGCCATGCCCAGCTGTGGGATGCTGAACGCTGTACCTGCTCCAGGCTGCTGATATTGGGATGCTGAACGCTGTACCTGCTCCAGGCTGCTGAACCTGCGAGCCATTCCCTGATGGAAGTCCTCACTGAACGCTGTACCTGCTCCAGGCTGCTGAACCTGCAAGCCATTCCCTGATGGAAGTCCTCACTTAAGCCCCTTTTTTTTATTATTTTTGTTCTTTTACATTCTCTTTATATCACTCTACTTTTTTCTACCTTCCCTTTTATCTGTATTTCTTTAATATACTTGTAATCACGAACATCTTATTATTCCCCTTCATCCACCTCTCCTCTGTTGTTCACTGACGTGACATTTGGCGCCCAACCTTCCAAAACAACCCCCCCTCTCTTGCTTATTCTTTGATCCCTCAACCCTTGATTTCCTCAACCTTTACCCCCTTAACCTTTGATCCCTCAACCCCTGAATTTCTTCTAAATTCTAAAACATACTTACACTAGTATATATACTTAATATTTTCTTTTCGGCACTCTTTGGTTATTAACTTATCTCTCCTCTCCTCTTCTCATCTCATCCTCATGATCTCTCTTCATCATTAACCTACAGTATTTTATTTACTCTTTAGTATTTTTCTAATTTTCTTACTTTCTCAAGTTAATGAGCTCTAAACTCATTAACTCTTTAACCAATGAGTATCTAACTCTTGGATTTTGTATGAGCCCTAAACTCATACGCTTATCTTGAACCCTACCGTTCAAGGTATCTCTTGAGCCCTACCGCTCATGTTAGCTTTTGAGTCCTACCGCTCGTGCTATCTTTTGAGCCCTTATGCTCATCCTTAATTACTTTCTTCCCCTTATAAAGAGCGGATGATAACTCTATAAATAAGCCTAACTATCAAGCCCTATGTTCATCCCTTTTATCATTCTTATTTTCTTCTATCCATAGAGCGGGTGATAACTCTTTAAATAAGCCGACTATTAGAGCGGTTGATGACTCTTTAAAAAAGCCTGCCATCGCCGAGAGTGTATGCTTTGAGTGTTCGTCATTGAATGTGAACTTACACCCAAACAGAATGGAAGAGATGAATGAAAAAACTTGAAAGGTTACTTGAATGGAGTTATGTTTGTGTGAAGGTAATACCTCTCTTAAACCCTTTAGAATTTCTTACCAAATTTTACAGAAGCGTAAAATTTCCGCAGTCGTGGGGAATATGTAACGTTACATATTGACTACAATATGTAAACGTACATTCCTACTTTCATTCTAAAAACATCACTTTCATAGGAGAGATGTGTGTATTTACATACCAAAATTTTCATATCACTAATTTCCTTTAAATTGTGTCCATTCGATAGATAATAATTTTCTGGTTGTTGTGATATATTTCTTGTATCATATACCTTATTCTAAATCTATAATAATTACGTTTTTCCAAAAATTTAGTTTGTTTACATAATGTAAATACTTCAAAAAACTATTTGTCACTTAGCAATTTTTACTCTTTTTCATAAGGTTGTATAGTTTTTAGAATTAATCCTCTTTGAATTGTCAATATTAAAATAAAGTTTATTTTCTCCAGATTCAAATCATCAAAAGTTTACTTTATGAATCTCATCGGCTGAGAAGGTCAGTGAGAATCCGGCTTCCAACAGGGAAAGACTTAAGAACAATGAACTCCCAAGTGACCAACATCACCAGTAAACCTTGAAGGTTTATGGAACATTATCTGCTGTTGGCTGAAGCCATTCCTGACTGCCGGATGGGAACTCTACCGTGAACCTGCGAGCCATGCCCAGCTGTGGGATGCTGAACGCTGTACCTGCTCCAGGCTACTGAACCTGCGAGCCATGCCCAGCTGTGGGATGCTGAACGCTGTACCTGCTCCAGGCTGCTGATATTGGGATGCTGAACGCTGTACCTGCTCCAGGCTGCTGAACCTGCGAGCCATTCCCTGATGGAAGTCCTCACTGAACGCTGTACCTGCTCCAGGCTGCTGAACCTGCAAGCCATTCCCTGATGGAAGTCCTCACTTAAGCCCCTTTTTTTTATTATTTTTGTTCTTTTACATTCTCTTTATATCACTCTACTTTTTTCTACCTTCCCTTTTATCTGTATTTCTTTAATATACTTGTAATCACGAACATCTTATTATTCCCCTTCATCCACCTCTCCTCTGTTGTTCACTGACGTGACATTTAATAATTTTCTGGTTGTTGTGATATATTTCTTGTATCATATACCTTATTCTAAATCTATAATAATTACGTTTTTCCAAAAATTTAGTTTGTTTACATAATGTAAATACTTCAAAAAACTATTTGTCACTTAGCAATTTTTACTCTTTTTCATAAGGTTGTATAGTTTTTAGAATTAATCCTCTTTGAATTGTCAATATTAAAATAAAGTTTATTTTCTCCAGATTCAAATCATCAAAAGTTTACTTTATGAATCTCATCGGCTGAGAAGGTCAGTGAGAATCCGGCTTCCAACAGGGAAAGACTTAAGAACAATGAACTCCCAAGTGACCAACATCACCAGTAAACCTTGAAGGTTTATGGAACATTATCTGCTGTTGGCTGAAGCCATTCCTGACTGCCGGATGGGAACTCTACCGTGAACCTGCGAGCCATGCCCAGCTGTGGGATGCTGAACGCTGTACCTGCTCCAGGCTACTGAACCTGCGAGCCATGCCCAGCTGTGGGATGCTGAACGCTGTACCTGCTCCAGGCTGCTGATATTGGGATGCTGAACGCTGTACCTGCTCCAGGCTGCTGAACCTGCGAGCCATTCCCTGATGGAAGTCCTCACTGAACGCTGTACCTGCTCCAGGCTGCTGAACCTGCAAGCCATTCCCTGATGGAAGTCCTCACTTAAGCCCCTTTTTTTTATTATTTTTGTTCTTTTACATTCTCTTTATATCACTCTACTTTTTTCTACCTTCCCTTTTATCTGTATTTCTTTAATATACTTGTAATCACGAACATCTTATTATTCCCCTTCATCCACCTCTCCTCTGTTGTTCACTGACGTGACATTTGGCGCCCCACGTTGGGCGCCAAATGTCACGTCAGTGAACAACAGAGGAGTGGTGGATGAAGGTGAATAATAAGATGATCGTGATTACAAGTTTATTAAGAAAATAAATAAAGATTAAATGAATAAGTTAAAAAAAAGAAAACGTAACTTAAAATGAGAAAATTAATTGTCTTGAAGGCCAGTGAGTAAATGCTTCCCAACAGGTTTCCTGGATGTAGTTGCTTCCAAACGAGAAGGGCTCCACCTAACACGGTAGAGTTCTCTGTCAGCAGTCCTCGTGAGTGTAGAAGTTTCCCAACGAGAAGGGCTCCACCTAGCACGGTAGAGTTCTCTGCCAGCAGTCCTCGTGAGTGTAGAAGTTTCCCAACGAGGAGGGCTCCACCTAGCACGGTAGAGTTCTCTGCCAGCAGTCCTCGTGAATGTAGTTGCTTCCAAACGAGAAGGGCTCCACCTAGCACGGTAGAGTTCTCTGCCAGCAGTCTTCGTGAAGGTAGTTGCTTCCAACAGTTTTTCAGGATGTAAGTACTTCCAAATAAGTTCAAGGGATGTGATCGTTGAACGATAGTGGCTCTCAGCCGTTTAGACCTTTCAAGGTTTATTACTGATCTTGATCGCTTGGAAGTCTTTTGTAGGTTAATGTTCTTCTGTTGGAAGCTGGATTCTCACTGACCTTCTCAGCCGATGAGATTCATAAAGTAAACTTTTGATGATTTGAATCTGGAGAAAATAAACTTTATTTTAATATTGACAATTCAAAGAGGATTAATTCTAAAAACTATACAACCTTATGAAAAAGAGTAAAAATTGCTAAGTGACAAATAGTTTTTTGAAGTATTTACATTATGTAAACAAACTAAATTTTTGGAAAAACGTAATTATTATAGATTTAGAATAAGGTATATGATACAAGAAATATATCACAACAACCAGAAAATTATTATCTATCGAATGGACACAATTAAAAGGAAATTAATGATATGAAAATTTTGGTATGTAAATATCTAAGAATTCTATTAATAAATGTTAGTTTTGAGATGAAAATAGAGGTAAAATGTACATTTACAAATTGTAATCAATATGTAATGTTACATTATTCCCCTCGACTGCTGAAATTTTACGCTTCTGTAAAATTTGGTAAGATTTTCTAATGGGTTTAAGAGAGGTATTACCTTCACACAAACAAATTCATTCACGTAACCTTTCAAGTCTTTCACTCATCACTTCCATTCTGTTTGGGTGTAAGTTCACATTCAATGACGAACACTCAAAGCATACACTCTCGGCGATGGCAGGCTTTTTTAAAGAGTCATCAACCGCTCTGATAGTCGGCTTATTTAAAGAGTTATCACCCGCTCTATGGATAGAAGAAATAAGGATGATAAAAGGGATGAACATAGGGCTTGATAGTTAGGCTTATTTATAGAGTTATCATCCGCTCTTTATAAAGGGAAGAAAGTAATTAAGGGTGAGCATAAGGGCTCAAAAGCTAACATGAGCGGTAGGGCTCAAAAGATATCTTGAACGGTAGGGTTCAAGATAAGAGTATGAGTTTAGGGCTCATACAAAATCCAAGAGTTGGTTACTCATTGGTTAAAGAGTTAATGAGTTTAGAGCTCATTAACTTGAGAAAGTAAAAAAAAAAAACAAAAGACCACTAAGTCTTGGGTAACGTTTAAATACGTTAAAAATACTAAAGAGTAATTAAAATAATGGAGGTTAATGTAATGTTAGTAAATGTAATGTAAGTAAATGTAGTAAAAGTTAAAGGGATGATAAAAAATAAAGAAAATTAAGAAACGATGGCTTATCCTTTTATATCTTTGATATGCCATTTGCCAGTGATACCGTTAGCATCTTCTAAAATGTAAACTAAAGGGGACAATTTATTTATGATTTTAGATTTTATAAATTTTGGAGCTAATTTAGCACTAAAATAGGTGGCAGCGTTACTTTGAACATAATTCTTACGCCAAACAGTATCACCAACATTAAATTCCTTAACAGAACGACGTAAGTCATAATGAGCACTGTTTCTAGCATGTGCTCTTAAAAGTTCAAGATGTACTTTATCAAAAGTAGAAGAGAGAAGACCAGAATTCAATGCATAAATATCCCGAGGCAAGAAAACTAACTCTTCTATGTTTTCAGTTGGAGTATAGAGAGATCCACAAGGGATAATTTCTCTACCAAACACTAAAAATGATGGAGAGTAACCAGTTGTTAGGTTAACATTACAATTCATTGCGAACTGAATCTTCGGCAGGAAGATATCCCAGGATCTATGATCGTCACCGACTAAAGAAGCCAAAGCCGTAACAATAGTTTTATTGTAACGTTCAGTGGGATTACACTGTGGATGATAAAAAGGAGAATAAAAGATAAAAGGGACCTTGTATTTATTGAGAAAATTATTAAATTCATGAGATTGAAACTGAGAGCCATTGTCCATTATTATAGTTTGAGGAGTACCGTGGACTAAAAATACACAGTTTTCTAGAATGTCAATAATAATAGACGCGGTAGCCCGTTTAATTGGAAAAATTAAAGTATATTTAGTAAAGTTACAGTTAATAACCAGTATATATTGATTACGTTTTCTAGTCATTGGAAGAGGACCCATTAAATCTAAAGAAATAGATTGAAATGGTCTAGAGCAAATTTTTGGTTTGCCCATAAGTCCGTAAGGAGAATGATTAGGATGTTTATAAGACAAACACGTGTCACATTTATTAATGAAATTTGTAATGTCTTTAAAAATTCCAGGCCAATAATATAATAAAGAGATTTTCTTGTAAGTCTTGAAGATTCCAAGATGAGGTTCTTGAGGAGTACTGTGATTGTTGATAATTATGGCAGCTCTTTCACTTGGTAGAGGAACTTCTTTCCAAATGAAATCTTCATTAATTTCATTAGAAGAGTGAATACAACGAAAGAGTTTATTATCTCTAACATGATAATTAGGATAACTATCGGGATTAGAGTTACAGGCGAGAAATATCTTGTTGTAGTGTTCTAGATCACGATCGACGACAGGATTACTTGTAGAGATGGGATTGATTCCTTGAATTCCAGAATCTTGATTTGTAGATCTAGAAAGAAGATCAGGAACAACATTATCTTTACCCTTCTTATGTTTCAAAATAAAATTGAAGCAGGATAAACGGAGAGACCATCTAGCAAGTCTTCCCGAAGGATTTGATAAGTTTTGAAACCACTTAAGAGCAGCATGATCTGTGTAAATAGTGAATAGCATCCCGTTGTCTAAGTAACAACGCCAATGTTCCAGGGCAGTAATAACTGCAAGGGTTTCACGTTCAGTGGTAGAATAGTTTTGTTGGTGCTTGTTAAGAGCTCTGCTCATGTATGCAATCACAACTTCTTGATCATTTTGGTGTTGAGTCAGCATTGCGCCAATACCATAGTTTGATGCGTCACAATGTACTGAAAATGGAAGATTAAAATCTGGGCAGGCAAGAATAGGAGCTGTAACCAAAACTTCTTTAAGTTTTTGAAAAGCCAAAGCAGCATCCGCATTCCAGAGAAACTTAGGTGCATTTTTCCCAGAGCACGTCAATCTATTAAGAGGAAATGCAATAGTGCTGAAGTTTGGAATAAATCTTCTGAACCAACTGCAAGTGCCAATGAATCTTCGAACTTCTTTTCTGTTGGTAGGTACAGGATATTCAAGAATTGATTTTATTTTTTCAGGATCAGCTCGTAGACCAAATTCATCCACGACGAAACCAAGATACTTGAGTTCCTTTCTAAAAAATTGAGTCTTTGTAAAATTGATAGTTAAATTAGCAAAAGATAATTTTTCGTGAACTTTCACTAACAGAGAGATATGTTCTTCGAAGTTTTCACTAATTATAATTATATCATCTAAATAACAAAATACCTTGTTTTCAAACTCTGGAGTGAATAACATATCCATCAGCCTTTGTTGAGTTGCCGGCGAGTTGGTTAATCCGAACGGCATAACTGTGAACCTGAACATACCTCTTCCAGGTACATAAAAAGCAGTCTTGTCTCTATCAGCGACATCTAGCGGAATTTCCCAAAATGCTTTAGCAATATCAATGCTAGATAGATATTTCGCATTTCTGAGGTTATCCAAAATTTCACTAATCAGTGGTAGGTTATAAGCATCACGACGAGTGATAGAGTTGAGTTTTCTGCTGTCTACGCAAAAACGCCATTCACCATTTTTCTTCGGAGTGATGATTACTGGAGATTGCCAAGGACTTTCGCTTTTTTCAATCACTTTCCATTGTAGCATTTTGTCAACTTCGTTGATTAAAGCTTTTTGTTTTTCAGGAGATAATCGATAACATCTCTGTTTGAAAGGAAGAGCATCTCCAGTGTCAATTTTGTGAGTTATGAGATTAGTCAAGCCCAGTTCTCCTTTTTCTTCAAAAGAAATAAGTTTGAAGCGTTGAATAATGTCGTCCGCAATAATCTTCTGGTTAGACGATAAGTTATCATACGGTAACACTAATTTATTTTCTGAGATAGATTGGCAATTATGTTCAGATTTAATCAAAGAGGAAAGAACTTTTGGTAAAAGATTAAATTTTTGCCAAAAATCGATTCCTAGAATTAAAGATGGTGAAATCTCAGGAAAAACATGGGTCCTGATACAATGCGTTTGGTTATTAAACTGTATAGGTAAGTCAAAGTAACCCAAAGAATTGACTTTTTCGTTATTAGCTGTAGAGACGGTAATAAAATCTGACTTAAAAAGTTTGTAACCGAGTTTAATTATTTCTAGATGAGAGTTATTTCCCAAGATAGTTATAGAACTACCCGAGTCTAATAACCCAGAAATAAATAAGTTATTAATTTTAATATTGATGAAAGGTCGTTTAAAATCAATTTCATTAGAGTAAAGAGTTGAAGAAATTTTGTAACAAGAAAAAAATTTTTTAATAGTTTCTAACCAATTTTTCCAGTCATCAATATCAAATTTACTTTTTAAGTCATAGTTTAGTTTTTTGAATTAGATTTAGAACATTTAGGGCAATCAGGAGTTCTAAATCCTTTCAGACCGCATTTAAAACATACAGTATAATGAGGTTCTTTACATGTTTTTAAGTTATGATTTGTTGTACGACAACGTACACAAAATAAATTAGAATTTGTCATAGAATTAGACTGTGTATTTTTAGAAAAGGTGTTTACTTGTTTCGTATAGTTTTGGGACGAATTTCTATATGAAGTTGAAGCAGTATTTTTATAAGAAAACTCAGGCATGAGAGAACTATTAACTGGTTCTTTAAATTGTTTGTCTCTATCGAGAAATTTCTCATAGTTTTGACAAGTAGCTATTAAAGAATCAATGGAGGAAATGTCCTTTAATGCTACAAAGACAGAGTAACAGGGTCTAATGTTACGCAATAAAATTTCTACTTTTTCAGATTCGGATAATTTTCTAGAGAGTCTAGAAAACATACCTGACATTATTGAAATATAGATTATAATGTTCTCGTTCGAACCTTGAGTACGATTTTTAATAGCTTCAAGTAATTTGAAATCGTAATCATGTTCACCAAAGTCCTTAATGAGAGAATTAGAAACATCGTCCCAAGTTAAATTTGGATTTTGACCAATTTTAAAACGAAACCAGTGTAACGCGTTGTCAGTAAAAATTTCATAGGCTCTTGAAATTAATAAATTTCTATCAATTCTACGACAAAAACAATATTCGTCTAGTTTAAGTAAAAATGATCTTGGACAAGATTTACCATCGAAAGAGTGACGTCTAAGATCTTTGAAGAGTTCAGAATCATTAAGAGGTACCTGTGAGTGGGCGACTTGTTGAGTCGCAGAAGAAAACTGTGGAGGGTTCGACCGACCTGCGTTAACGACCTCCGCCAATACAATTTCAGGTTGAATCGGGTCTGGAAGAATAAATAAGTTGAATTTATTGATTAAACTGTCATATTTTTCCTTAAGTGTTTTAAATGTATCTAAGAAGGTAGGATTTATGTCAATGTCGATCCGATCGAGTCTAAAATGTAAATGGTTTAAGAAGGTCTGAATAAATTTGATTAATCTCGAGTCGGATTTCGTTAGTTTGTTTAATTTTGATTCAACATAATTCAGCGTTATTTCAGTTTGACATAAATCCTCTTCGATAGTATAAGGTGAGTTAAAAATTTCCTCAGAGGGAAACTGTTGACTTAATTGTGCAATTTGCTTGCGCAGTAAAGAGATGGAAGAGACTGGCTCCTCTAGTCTAATCTTAACCTCATATTCCAGTTCGGATTTGTTGAGGTACTCAAATTTAATGGTTTTGTCCATTGTTAGAGAGATTAAGCAATAATTATCTAGATATTAGATCAATAGTGATTTGAGTAAATGAATGATTAAGTGATGAAATGTTTAGATGAGATATTATGAGAATGAGAAGAGATGAGGAGAGGAGAGGATAAAAGAGGGAAGTTATTAATCCAAAGAGTGCCGAAAAGAAATATTAGGTATATACTAGTGTAAGTATGTTTTTAGAATTTAGAAGAAATTCAGGGGTTGAGGGATCAAAGGTTAAGGGGGTAAAGGTTGAGGAAATCAAGGGTTGAGGGATCAAAGAATAAGCAAGAGAGGGGGGGTTGTTTTGGAAGGTTGGGCGCCAAATGTCACGTCAGTGAACAACAGAGGAGAGGTGGATGAAGGGGAATAATAAGATGTTCGTGATTACAAGTATATTTAAGAAATAAAGACAAAAGGGAAGGTAGAAAAAAGTAGAGTGATATAAAGAGAATGTAAAAGAACAAAAATAATAAAAAAAGGGGCTTAAGTGAGGACTTCCATCAGGGAATGGCTTGCAGGTTCAGCAGCCTGGAGCAGGTACAGCGTTCAGTGAGGACTTCCATCAGGGAATGGCTCGCAGGTTCAGCAGCCTGGAGCAGGTACAGCGTTCAGCATCCCAATATCAGCAGCCTGGAGCAGGTACAGCGTTCAGCATCCCACAGCTGGGCATGGCTCGCAGGTTCAGTAGCCTGGAGCAGGTACAGCGTTCAGCATCCCACAGCTGGGCATGGCTCGCAGGTTCACGGTAGAGTTCCCATCCGGCAGTCAGGAATGGCTTCAGCCAACAGCAGATAATGTTCCATAAACCTTCAAGGTTTACTGGTGATGTTGGTCACTTGGGAGTTCATTGTTCTTAAGTCTTTCCCTGTTGGAAGCCGGATTCTCACTGACCTTCTCAGCCGATGAGATTCATAAAGTAAACTTTTGATGATTTGAATCTGGAGAAAATAAACTTTATTTTAATATTGACAATTCAAAGAGGATTAATTCTAAAAACTATACAACCTTATGAAAAAGAGTAAAAATTGCTAAGTGACAAATAGTTTTTTGAAGTATTTACATTATGTAAACAAACTAAATTTTTGGAAAAACGTAATTATTATAGATTTAGAATAAGGTATATGATACAAGAAATATATCACAACAACCAGAAAATTATTATCTATCGAATGGACACAATTTAAAGGAAATTAGTGATATGAAAATTTTGGTATGTAAATACACACATCTCTCCTATGAAAGTGATGTTTTTAGAATGAAAGTAGGAATGTACGTTTACATATTGTAGTCAATATGTAACGTTACATATTCCCCACTATGTAACGTTACATATTGACTACAATATGTAAACGTACATTCCTACTTTCATTCTAAAAACATCACTAAACAAAAATAATAAAAAAAGGGGCTTAAGTGAGGACTTCCATCAGGGAATGGCTCGCAGGTTCAGCAGCCTGGAGCAGGTACAGCGTTCAGCATCCCACAGCAGGGCATGGCTCGCAGGTTCAGCAGCTTGGAGCAGGTACAGCGTTCAGTGAGGACTTCCATCAGGGAATGGCTCGCAGGTTCAGCAGCCTGGAGCAGGTACAGCATTCAGCATCCCACAGCTGGGCATGGCTCGCAGGTTCAGCAGCCTGGAGCAGGTACAGCGTTCAGCATCCCACAGCTGGGCATGGCTCGCAGGTTCAGCAGCCTGGAGCAGGTACAGCGTTCAGCATCCCACAGCTGGAATGGCTCGCAGGTTCACGGTAGAGTTCACATCCGGCAGTCAGGAATGATAAACCTTCAAGGTTTACTGGTGATGTTGGTCACTTGGGAGTTCATTGTTCTTAAGTCTTTCCCTGTTGGAAGCCGGATTCTCACTGACCTTCTCAGCCGATGAGATTCATAAAGTAAACTTTTGATGATTTGAATCTGGAGAAAATAAACTTTATTTTAATATTGACAATTCAAAGAGGATTAATTCTAAAAACTATACAACCTTATGAAAAAGAGTAAAAATTGCTAAGTGACAAATAGTTTTTTGAAGTATTTACATTATGTAAACAAACTAAATTTTTGGAAAAACGTAATTATTATAGATTTAGAATAAGGTATATGATACAAGAAATATATCACAACAACCAGAAAATTATTATCTATCGAATGGACACAATTTAAAGGAAATTAGTGATATGAAAATTTTGGTATGTAAATACACACTAATGTAACATTACATATTGATTACAATTTGTAAATGTACATTTTACCTCTATTTTCATCTCAAAACTAACATTTATTAATAGAATTCTTAGATATTTACATACCAAAATTTTCATATCATTAATTTCCTTTTAATTGTGTCCATTCGATAGATAATAATTTTCTGGTTGTTGTGATATATTTCTTGTATCATATACCTTATTCTAAATCTATAATAATTACGTTTTTCCAAAAATTTAGTTTGTTTACATAATGTAAATACTTCAAAAAACTATTTGTCACTTAGCAATTTTTACTCTTTTTCATAAGGTTGTATAGTTTTTAGAATTAATCCTCTTTGAATTGTCAATATTAAAATAAAGTTTATTTTCTCCAGATTCAAATCATCAAAAGTTTACTTTATGAATCTCATCGGCTGAGAAGGTCAGTGAGAATCCGGCTTCCAACAGGGAAAGACTTAAGAACAATGAACTCCCAAGTGACCAACATCACCAGTAAACCTTGAAGGTTTATCATTCCTGACTGCCGGATGTGAACTCTACCGTGAACCTGCGAGCCATGCCCAGCTGTGGGATGCTGAATGCTGTACCTGCTCCAGGCTGCTGAACCTGCGAGCCATGCCCAGCTGTGGGATGCTGAACGCTGTACCTGCTCCAGGCTGCTGAACCTGCGAGCCATGCCCAGCTGTGGGATGCTGAACGCTGTACCTGCTCCAGGCTGCTGAACCTGCGAGCCATTCCCTGATGGAAGTCCTCACTGAACGCTGTACCTGCTCCAGGCTGCTGAACCTGCAAGCCATTCCCTGATGGAAGTCCTCACTTAAGCCCCTTTTTTTATTATTTTTGTTCTTTTACATTCTCTTTATATCACTCTACTTTTTTCTACCTTCCCTTTTGTCTTTATTTCTTAAATATACTTGTAATCACGAACATCTTATTATTCCCCTTCATCCACCTCTCCTCTGTTGTTCACTGACGTTTTACCTCTATTTTCATCTCAAAACTAACATTTATTAATAGAATTCTTAGATATTTACATACCAAAATTTTCATATCATTAATTTCCTTTTAATTGTGTCCATTCGATAGATAATAATTTTCTGGTTGTTGTGATATATTTCTTGTATCATATACCTTATTCTAAATCTATAATAATTACGTTTTTCCAAAAATTTAGTTTGTTTACATAATGTAAATACTTCAAAAAAAACTATTTGTCACTTAGCAATTTTTACTCTTTTTCATAAGGTTGTATAGTTTTTAGAATTAATCCTCTTTGAATTGTCAATATTAAAATAAAGTTTATTTTCTCCAGATTCAAATCATCAAAAGTTTACTTTATGAATCTCATCGGCTGAGAAGGTCAGTGAGAATCCAGCTTCCAACAGAAGAACATTAACCTACAAAAGACTTCCAAGCGATCAAGATCAGTAATAAACCTTGAAAGGTCTAAACGGCTGAGAGCCACTATCGTTCAACGATCACATCCCTTGAACTTACTTGGAAGTACTTACATCCTGAAAAACTGTTGGAAGCAACTACCTTCACGAAGACTGCTGGCAGAGAACTCTACCGTGCTAGGTGGAGCCCTTCTCGTTTGGAAGCAACTACATTCACGAGGACTGCTGGCAGAGAACTCTACCGTGCTAGGTGGAGCCCTCCTCGTTGGGAAACTTCTACACTCACGAGGACTGCTGGCAGAGAACTCTACCGTGCTAGGTGGAGCCCTTCTCGTTGGGAAACTTCTACACTCACGAGGACTGCTGACAGAGAACTCTACCGTGTTAGGTGGAGCCCTTCTCGTTTGGAAGCAACTACATCCAGGAAACCTGTTGGGAAGCATTTACTCACTGGCCTTCAAGACAATTAATTTTCTCATTTTAAGTTACGTTTTCTTTTTTTTAACTTATTCATTTAATCTTTATTTATTTTCTTAATAAACTTGTAATCACGATCATCTTATTATTCACCTTCATCCACCACTCCTCTGTTGTTCACTGACGTGACATTTTGGGGAATATGCCAAATGTCACGTCAGTGAACAACAGAGGAGAGGTGGATGAAGGGGAATAATAAGATGTTCGTGATTACAAGTATATTAAAGAAATAAAGACAAAAGGGAAGGTAGAAAAAAGTAGAGTGATATAAAGAGAATGTAAAAGAACAAAAATAATAAAAAAAGGGGCTTAAGTGAGGACTTCCATCAGGGAATGGCTTGCAGGTTCAGCAGCCTGGAGCAGGTGCAGCGTTCAGTGAGGACTTCCATCAGGGAATGGCTCGCAGGTTCAGCAGCCTGGAGCAGGTACAGCGTTCAGCATCCCAATATCAGCAGCCTGGAGCAGGTACAGCGTTCAGTGAGGACTTCCATCAGGGAATGGCTCGCAGGTTCAGCAGCCTGGAGCAGGTACAGCGTTCAGCATCCCACAGCTGGGCATGGCTCGCAGGTTCACGGTAGAGTTCCCATCCGGCAGTCAGGAATGGCTTCAGCCAACAGCAGATAATGTTCCATAAACCTTCAAGGTTTACTGGTGATGTTGGTCACTTGGGAGTTCATTGTTCTTAAGTCTTTCCCTGTTGGAAGCCGGATTCTCACTGACCTTCTCAGCCGATGAGATTCATAAAGTAAACTTTTGATGATTTGAATCTGGAGAAAATAAACTTTATTTTAATATTGACAATTCAAAGAGGATTAATTCTAAAAACTATACAACCTTATGAAAAAGAGTAAAAATTGCTAAGTGACAAATAGTTTTTTGAAGTATTTACATTATGTAAACAAACTAAATTTTTGGAAAAACGTAATTATTATAGATTTAGAATAAGGTATATGATACAAGAAATATATCACAACAACCAGAAAATTATTATCTATCGAATGGACACAATTAAAAGGAAATTAGTGATATGAAAATTTTGGTATGTAAATACACACATCTCTCCTATGAAAGTGATGTTTTTAGAATGAAAGTAGGAATGTACGTTTACATATTGTAGTCAATATGTAACGTTACAACTTGTAAAAGATCAGCCTACCTATAAAAAACTTTTGCCTAAATAAAGTGAACCTAGTGTGTATAAAATGTAATGTGCTTTTAATCCTGGTTGAACGGGACCAATATTGTAAAAGACCGGTCTCACATATAAAATATATATGAGAAACTAGTCTACCTAATGTGTACTATGTGTAATGTGTCTTAAAAGAAACTTGCTAATCATCCTGGTTTTACGGCACCAAGATGAAATGATCCGGAGTATATGATTCTTGAGTGTGTATGAGTATTGTGTTATTGAACCTAATATTAACTGAAGAAACAAAATGTGTAAGTTTGATTTTACAAATGACTCGAATGAAGTGAAGTGTTATGATGTGATTCTCATAGACTGGAGAGTGTCCTTAAGAATTATAAAACTTTTCTGGGAGAGTGAACTCAGGATTTATACATATAGTTTTTCATCCTGGTCACCTCATCAAATTGTACTAGCTGAAGGCCGTACAAAAAACACAAAATATAAGCTGAAGGCTTATAGAAAGAAATTAAAGTAAATAAAAAGTAACAAAATATGTAACAAGAAATCTAATGATGATGATGGTTGTATGAATAATATATGTATGTTGGTCCAGAGTAATAAACTAAGATTAAAGAAGTTAAAATTGTAGAAATCAATTATGATATAAAAGTAACTTACCCTGTTGTAGAATTAGAATCACCTTGTAGGAATTTGAATTGTGTTGTAGAAATAATTTACCCTGTAGTAGATATTTGAATTGGCCATGTGATCGTCTAGTAGTAATATAGGACTCTACATTGTGATTCGAGATAACCCAAGCAAGGAATTTCTGTCAACCTAAGTAAGTACGAATTTTAATCCTAACAACTGCTACGCCTAACAGAAGCAAAATCTTTACTAAAATTGAACTTATATTCTACTTTACTGAAGTCTCCCAAATAAAGTTCTACAACAAAACATCAGGCAGGTATTAGAACTTATCTCTTAGAATATTTTAAAGTTGTAAGTTAATTGTAGTTATCTCTCACCAGTTTATTTAGAGACAATTACTATCAATTTATAACCCAAATCAGCTCTCTCATTATCAAGTCTTCTAACCAAGATAAATATATTATGAATATCCTACAGTAAAATCATATTAGTTCTCAAGTAATAAAATAGGTGGCGTTAAATTAAAACATGTATTCATTTGAGTTACTTTCTCTGACTAAATCATGGAAAACTAATAATACCAGCATAGAGAAAAAAGCACCAGACTTAGATAAAGTTATTTTCTATAAAAATGTAATATTGAGGTAAGATAAATAATCAAGTGTGCTTTTGAGAAAGTGACTTGTATGAACACTAGCTTTAATTATAAGTTCTATAGGATCAGAATAATAGTTATAACTAACAGCATGCAAAATTATGAATCCTAATTAAATACTTTTCTATTTAGGGAATACTAAGACATAATTCTTCATGTATTTGTGCTGTTAATTAGAACTTTATCTATCTACTTGTAAAAGAAAAGAGTAATTGTTATTAGATTTGTAAATTTATTTATTTGATTTAGGTAGTAATTTATTTATATTTAAGTTTTATTGTTTTGATTTTATTTATTTGTTTCCCTACGGAAAATACCTCGAGAGAGTGTACATTTCCAATTTTCAAATGTTTATTTTTGTTTTTTTTTTGTATATTGTTTGCCCCTACGGAAGGTCTCACGAGAGTATATGCCTCTTCCGAATAAAAGACTCGACCACCCTTCTAAGCTAGACAACCAGAAAGAAGGGCAATAAAACTGGTGCCATCAAACGCGTAATGGAGCACGGGCTTTTTGTTTGTACGAATTATACAAATCAAGATCGCAAATACAACTGATTCAACTCAACTCCAACTCTTTAAACACTTAGAAGTATAAGCCAATCAATTTGTTAGACAAGCCTCAAAGGTTAAGCTTCCCATGCATCCTTGAAGGTTTTAGCTTCTACTGAGCTGTTATATTTCAATGTAGAGTTGGCAGACGTTCCCCATTTCCGTTAGGAAGGTCTAACCAGGATGCAACCGATCCAATCAGTTAATTTAAGGACATAACTTATAACATCTTCAATCCCATTTCAGCTAGATATCCGAATGCATTCACGTGAATGACTATTAAAAGAATGTCCGAAAATTAGCAGACTTCTGCATAAAGTGATAAGTATTGTTAAACTTTTCAAGATACATGGAGAATCTCAAATCAGCGAGACTATCGAACAAAATTTTAAAATAATCTTTTAATATTTTAAGAATTGGTATTAAGCTGACTATGGAACAACTTTATCTTCCAGCTCAAATGTACACAATTAGTATAAACGATCTCGTGACGTTAGCTAAACTATACTTGTAGCAATTTACGTTCCATCAGATAATCGGTGGAATTCAAATTTAATATTGATCAACATATTTATCAATAGAAACCAGTCAAGCAAAATAATAATCTTCATCAACGCTTAACATCATTGGATATCATGTTATACCTACATGATATTTTAAAACAGTTCCTAAGTTAATATATCTTCTCGTCAGATATACAGAGCAAAAATGTATTACATTCTAAGTAGTAAAATCTCAAGCGATTATAACAAAATCATGCAGCGCAGTAAACAAATTTTACACACAATGAAAATCACAAATAAGAAAATAAGACATACTACACACTTTTGTAGCGAATTTCGTACAACGTTACACTTGTAAACTCAACCATCAGATAGTATTACTAAATTAGCCGTGTCTATACCACTATGTGGAAGTATGCGCTATACATCAGGCAAGTAAAATTCCTTCAACATAGTTCTAACATCAATTAATTTAACGTTATGCTCTTATATAAAGTATATGTCGCTATGTCATTTCAACCACTCTCCATCAGGCAAACGTGGAAACATGAATTACTAGAGTTATGACGACAGTCAGCGTTAAACTGTTATATTTCCTATAGAGCTCTCCATTGTACAAGGATCAGTGAAATATAATTATAGATTCCTCAGCATATTACCAAGTCAGACCAGGCAAAATACATAAACCAACGCAGACCATGAGCACATCACAGATTATAGAAGCGGAGTACATATACAACTCACCGGAGTTCGCTTCTCAAGTTATACAAATACATCTTGTATGTTATAGTTGGTCATATAGTTTTTCCATATCAGGTAATACTTTTTAATCAAACTTTATTCTTGAAATTTAATTTTTTATGGAACTAAATCAACTTTTCTCCAAAATCCAAATTTTTTCTTCCTCTCTCCACGGACTTCTTCTAGAATCTCCCACGGACTTCCATGTCATCCGCCAGAAAAACAAAATCCGTCTTTTCAGCTATACCATCATAGAGCAATACAGTAAAGAGGCCGACATTTCGTTCTGCCGTATTTCGTGAACTCTTACGCCCCGTCTTAGCCATACATCAGAACAAGATCAATATCCAGATATCCAGAAAGATTTATCCAATAAAATAATGAATTTTATTCAAAATTCCACTAATTAATTCATTAGTTTTTCCAATTTTATATTTTAAAATTTTTTATTTCATCATACATTTTTAAGCTTGGCAATTCTCGTTCCGCTCTGTCATCTAGATTCGCGCTATTATGTAAACAAACCCAAAATAAAATTTCGACGGGTTTTTTCTTTATTACAGATATGTATGTATCCGAATATGTGAGATCTCCAATTTGTGAATAGTGCATAAATTGCTGCATTCTAAACTATGTACAGTATTGCATTCAGTGCTCATCAAATTCGCCAAGGACATCTCGCAAACTTCCTGGTGTTTTGTGAAACGTAAATACGCCGCAGATCAATTCGAAAAACAACGACGATATCTTCTGATACAAAGCAGGTACTCATCAGGGTAATTCTTCCGTTATATAGCTCAAAGTTCTCAATTAGTTTCAGCAATATACCCATTCCAATCATTTGTAATCATGGATCTAAACAATCATTGTATAGTCTGCCTTTGACTTCATAAACCCTCCCTAACAACTACCTACATAACAACAGATCCTTTACAATGTTACTCTTCAACGCATAATACAATAACAACTATTGTTAATACACAATACAATAGTTGGTTTACAGAACCATAGATCATTCCTTGATAACATATGAATTTAAATATGATGTATTGCCTGTACATTACTACATTACAATCTTTATACAATAAATTCAATCCTAGCTATTATACCAGTTTACAATTAATTTTACTGAACATTCATTCAGTTTTTGTATGAATAAATTCAATTATACCCAACTTTTAACCAAGTATCAATAGATTTCAGAACAGTTATTTTAAAATCACTAAAGTTTATACCTTTTGTGTCCACAGAATGACTGTTCAACCAGTCCCAACGTTACCCTGAAAGCCACTCACTGCACTCCAGCCTGAGTCAAACGGAAAGAAGCCATCCCCTGGCCTCTGGATCGCTCCAATGTCTACGGAGACTTAGTCATCCTCTAACCCCGGACAAGTCTTCATGTTAATATTGTTCTAACTCTGAGGAAAACAAATAATTTAAATATCACAGTATAAATATTATAAATATATTTATCTAATCAAAAAAGTGAGTAGTTATTTATTGTTAATTTTTTTAAAGGAATGTGAACATGATGATAATTACTCCGTTCTTGTGCCCTGTGTCTCTCTACTACTGTCACGTGACCACCTGGTACCGTCACAGTTCAACCCCTAAAAAATTACGTAGACTTTAAAATTCACACGGAGTAATTTTTTCCCAAGAAAAAAAATAACTTAATAAAAACAAAGCACAAGAACAAAATCTAATAAAACGAATAGATTTGTCAAAATTCAAGTAACAGTAACAGAACTATGTGTAAATAGTGAAAATGTATCCCTACAACAATATGAATGTATTTTTAGACCACCCATGAACAATTTTCATGACATCTCAGACTCAAGATTTGTTAGTAAATAGCTATATGATATATTACTATCCAGTCGCATCTCTGCTCTCCACTGGATAAGCGGGGTTGCGAGTCCCACTCTGTCCTAATGACATAAAACAGCCTCAAATAATTAAAACCCCTGTTTTAACTACGTGTTGCTGTCCCCTTCCGCGAATTGCAGAAATGACTCATGCATACAAATAGTAAAACACAATATAACAAATACCCCATCATGAGCCGTAGACCTCAATCAAATGATCCTATAGTTGGAACATGTAAGTGTGGGTAAAGATATTAGCCGCGTGTAGAGTACCGAATTCAGGGAAACCGCAATTTGCAGTGAATTTTACCAATTTGGGTCTCTCTACCTAACACCAAGGTCTCCTTCCCTGAAAACGATTTGAAAAGTGTGGTTGCCGCTCCTCAACTTTTGACAAACTGTCTCACAAATCAACAGTGTTAACAATTTAATCCCCTCCTATATCTCTATTAGTCAAAGTAGTTTATAGTCATAGTCATCCCTAATCCACTCATCTCTTCTGTCAAGCCCTTCACAATCATTGAAACACGCTGAACCAAAATGTCAACACTATCTCAGAAATATGAGACCATTGAAGTTCCGCGCCCCACAAAATTCTGTTAACTAGCATACTGAAACAACTCAATTTAACCAATCCATTAAATGTTTAAACCCATTAAATATAGAAAGTTACCCTTTGTTTCCTGTAACGGGTACCAGTAAATAACCTAAGAATGTTACGTTAAAATTATTTTAAAATTTTACAAATAACCAGTTTAAGATATATATATCCCTCCCTTATTTGTTACTTATTCACATCCTTTAAGAAAAACCAACAACCAGTTTATCAAAAAAAAACTTCAAGATAAAAGTGATTGCTAATATAAAAATATTAAACAAATATAAAAGTTCAAAGTTAAACCAAGGTTAGTAAAGTTATGTAAATATGAAATAAATTAGTTCCTGTTTTCAACACATATGTTCTCCTGTTCGTATTAGGTAACTCCATCCATATGTAGTCCCCCTTACCGAGCTTTCTCATGTAGTTATTCCTTTAACCATTATAAGTTTTATTTAGAATATCTGAAACCTTAAGAATTGATATTAAAACACCTGTGAAATAACAACATATTAGAAGCTGAAAAGAAGAAATAAAAGTTAAAATAATAATACAACAGACTATCATAACACACACCATTCTATTATTTTGATCCATAGAACTCAATGAATACCATTTTAAATTAATAATTATTAAACACGTTTATTTATTTTACTTTGATTAGATTATTTTATTTTTCCCAAGTTGGCAACCCTCGAACTCCGATGAACGAATTCGCTTTGAACGAGTCTTTAACTTCTACTCGCCGCAAGATGGTGATCTCAGCAGCCTAATGTCACCATAAATTGTATTACATCCAAATCGATTTTTCCGATGATAATAAACTATCCATCTATTACTTTTTCTCGAATATTAATTATCAAAGTAATTTTTAATAAATAGGTTTGCAAATATTTGTTGAAATTAAAACAATTTCCGAACGTCTATATCTGTTGAGTATTTAAAAAAAAAAAATATACCGAATATCGTTTTGCTAATGTCATTTTTTTATTTAGGTTTTGATCGATCTGTCAAAGTCATTTTTACCGCGCAACGAAATCAAGAACAAAAATTTATTTGAACTTTGAATATTTCATATAAAAGAAAGAAACTAACTGTAAATTTGTAAATGAACTAATGACTAAAAGGTAATTCTTTCTTACAAATGTAATTGAGTGAAGATATAGGCAATATTGTGATATATGAATACAGTGACGTTTGTTTACATAGTGTGGTGTATTGTATTGCATATAAACATCATTTACGTTTATTTTCAGGACTTGTGAAACCAGGAAAACAAATGGATACCTTTATTAATATGCCGAATTACCAAATAGTTGAACGAACGCGCTAAACTTTTCGTCCACTGAAGCCATTTAAAAATTCTACCACCGTTAAATTTGAACGTGATTCCTGAGTGTTATATATTATGTACTACGGCATAATCAAGGCGAATTGCTAGCAATTCGTACTAATTGTGTACATTTGAGCTGGAAGATAAAGTTGTTCCATAGTCAGCTTAATACCAATTTTAAAATAATCTTTTAATATTTTAAGAATTGGTATTAAGCTGACTATGGAACAACTTTATCTTCCAGCTCAAATGTACACAATTAGTATAAACGATCTCGTGACGTTAGCTAAACTATACTTGTAGCAATTTACGTTCCATCAGATAATCGGTGGAATTCAAATTTAATATTGATCAACATATTTATCAATAGAAACCAGTCAAGCAAAATAATAATCTTCATCAACGCTTAACATCATTGGATATCATGTTATACCTACATGATATTTTAAAACAGTTCCTAAGTTAATATATCTTCTCGTCAGATATACAGAGCAAAAATGTATTACATTCTAAGTAGTAAAATCTCAAGCGATTATAACAAAATCATGCAGCGCAGTAAACAAATTTTACACACAATGAAAATCACAAATAAGAAAATAAGACATACTACACACTTTTGTAGCGAATTTCGTACAACGTTACACTTGTAAACTCAACCATCAGATAGTATTACTAAATTAGCCGTGTCTATACCACTATGTGGAAGTATGCGCTATACATCAGGCAAGTAAAATTCCTTCAACATAGTTCTAACATCAATTAATTTAACGTTATGCTCTTATATAAAGTATATGTCGCTATGTCATTTCAACCACTCTCCATCAGGCAAACGTGGAAACATGAATTACTAGAGTTATGACGACAGTCAGCGTTAAACTGTTATATTTCCTATAGAGCTCTCCATTGTACAAGGATCAGTGAAATATAATTATAGATTCCTCAGCATATTACCAAGTCAGACCAGGCAAAATACATAAACCAACGCAGACCATGAGCACATCACAGATTATAGAAGCGGAGTACATATACAACTCACCGGAGTTCGCTTCTCAAGTTATACAAATACATCTTGTATGTTATAGTTGGTCATATAGTTTTTCCATATCAGGTAATACTTTTTAATCAAACTTTATTCTTGAAATTTAATTTTTTATGGAACTAAATCAACTTTTCTCCAAAATCCAAATTTTTTCTTCCTCTCTCCACGGACTTCTTCTAGAATCTCCCACGGACTTCCATGTCATCCGCCAGAAAAACAAAATCCGTCTTTTCAGCTATACCATCATAGAGCAATACAGTAAAGAGGCCGACATTTCGTTCTGCCGTATTTCGTGAACTCTTACGCCCCGTCTTAGCCATACATCAGAACAAGATCAATATCCAGATATCCAGAAAGATTTATCCAATAAAATAATGAATTTTATTCAAAATTCCACTAATTAATTCATTAGTTTTTCCAATTTTATATTTTAAAATTTTTTATTTCATCATACATTTTTAAGCTTGGCAATTCTCGTTCCGCTCTGTCATCTAGATTCGCGCTATTATGTAAACAAACCCAAAATAAAATTTCGACGGGTTTTTTCTTTATTACAGATATGTATGTATCCGAATATGTGAGATCTCCAATTTGTGAATAGTGCATAAATTGCTGCATTCTAAACTATGTACAGTATTGCATTCAGTGCTCATCAAATTCGCCAAGGACATCTCGCAAACTTCCTGGTGTTTTGTGAAACGTAAATACGCCGCAGATCAATTCGAAAAACAACGACGATATCTTCTGATACAAAGCAGGTACTCATCAGGGTAATTCTTCCGTTATATAGCTCAAAGTTCTCAATTAGTTTCAGCAATATACCCATTCCAATCATTTGTAATCATGGATCTAAACAATCATTGTATAGTCTGCCTTTGACTTCATAAACCCTCCCTAACAACTACCTACATAACAACAGATCCTTTACAATGTTACTCTTCAACGCATAATACAATAACAACTATTGTTAATACACAATACAATAGTTGGTTTACAGAACCATAGATCATTCCTTGATAACATATGAATTTAAATATGATGTATTGCCTGTACATTACTACATTACAATCTTTATACAATAAATTCAATCCTAGCTATTATACCAGTTTACAATTAATTTTACTGAACATTCATTCAGTTTTTGTATGAATAAATTCAATTATACCCAACTTTTAACCAAGTATCAATAGATTTCAGAACAGTTATTTTAAAATCACTAAAGTTTATACCTTTTGTGTCCACAGAATGACTGTTCAACCAGTCCCAACGTTACCCTGAAAGCCACTCACTGCACTCCAGCCTGAGTCAAACGGAAAGAAGCCATCCCCTGGCCTCTGGATCGCTCCAATGTCTACGGAGACTTAGTCATCCTCTAACCCCGGACAAGTCTTCATGTTAATATTGTTCTAACTCTGAGGAAAACAAATAATTTAAATATCACAGTATAAATATTATAAATATATTTATCTAATCAAAAAAGTGAGTAGTTATTTATTGTTAATTTTTTTAAAGGAATGTGAACATGATGATAATTACTCCGTTCTTGTGCCCTGTGTCTCTCTACTACTGTCACGTGACCACCTGGTACCGTCACAGTTCAACCCCTAAAAAATTACGTAGACTTTAAAATTCACACGGAGTAATTTTTTCCCAAGAAAAAAAATAACTTAATAAAAACAAAGCACAAGAACAAAATCTAATAAAACGAATAGATTTGTCAAAATTCAAGTAACAGTAACAGAACTATGTGTAAATAGTGAAAATGTATCCCTACAACAATATGAATGTATTTTTAGACCACCCATGAACAATTTTCATGACATCTCAGACTCAAGATTTGTTAGTAAATAGCTATATGATATATTACTATCCAGTCGCATCTCTGCTCTCCACTGGATAAGCGGGGTTGCGAGTCCCACTCTGTCCTAATGACATAAAACAGCCTCAAATAATTAAAACCCCTGTTTTAACTACGTGTTGCTGTCCCCTTCCGCGAATTGCAGAAATGACTCATGCATACAAATAGTAAAACACAATATAACAAATACCCCATCATGAGCCGTAGACCTCAATCAAATGATCCTATAGTTGGAACATGTAAGTGTGGGTAAAGATATTAGCCGCGTGTAGAGTACCGAATTCAGGGAAACCGCAATTTGCAGTGAATTTTACCAATTTGGGTCTCTCTACCTAACACCAAGGTCTCCTTCCCTGAAAACGATTTGAAAAGTGTGGTTGCCGCTCCTCAACTTTTGACAAACTGTCTCACAAATCAACAGTGTTAACAATTTAATCCCCTCCTATATCTCTATTAGTCAAAGTAGTTTATAGTCATAGTCATCCCTAATCCACTCATCTCTTCTGTCAAGCCCTTCACAATCATTGAAACACGCTGAACCAAAATGTCAACACTATCTCAGAAATATGAGACCATTGAAGTTCCGCGCCCCACAAAATTCTGTTAACTAGCATACTGAAACAACTCAATTTAACCAATCCATTAAATGTTTAAACCCATTAAATATAGAAAGTTACCCTTTGTTTCCTGTAACGGGTACCAGTAAATAACCTAAGAATGTTACGTTAAAATTATTTTAAAATTTTACAAATAACCAGTTTAAGATATATATATCCCTCCCTTATTTGTTACTTATTCACATCCTTTAAGAAAAACCAACAACCAGTTTATCAAAAAAAAACTTCAAGATAAAAGTGATTGCTAATATAAAAATATTAAACAAATATAAAAGTTCAAAGTTAAACCAAGGTTAGTAAAGTTATGTAAATATGAAATAAATTAGTTCCTGTTTTCAACACATATGTTCTCCTGTTCGTATTAGGTAACTCCATCCATATGTAGTCCCCCTTACCGAGCTTTCTCATGTAGTTATTCCTTTAACCATTATAAGTTTTATTTAGAATATCTGAAACCTTAAGAATTGATATTAAAACACCTGTGAAATAACAACATATTAGAAGCTGAAAAGAAGAAATAAAAGTTAAAATAATAATACAACAGACTATCATAACACACACCATTCTATTATTTTGATCCATAGAACTCAATGAATACCATTTTAAATTAATAATTATTAAACACGTTTATTTATTTTACTTTGATTAGATTATTTTATTTTTCCCAAGTTGGCAACCCTCGAACTCCGATGAACGAATTCGCTTTGAACGAGTCTTTAACTTCTACTCGCCGCAAGATGGTGATCTCAGCAGCCTAATGTCACCATAAATTGTATTACATCCAAATCGATTTTTCCGATGATAATAAACTATCCATCTATTACTTTTTCTCGAATATTAATTATCAAAGTAATTTTTAATAAATAGGTTTGCAAATATTTGTTGAAATTAAAACAATTTCCGAACGTCTATATCTGTTGAGTATTTAAAAAAAAAAAATATACCGAATATCGTTTTGCTAATGTCATTTTTTTATTTAGGTTTTGATCGATCTGTCAAAGTCATTTTTACCGCGCAACGAAATCAAGAACAAAAATTTATTTGAACTTTGAATATTTCATATAAAAGAAAGAAACTAACTGTAAATTTGTAAATGAACTAATGACTAAAAGGTAATTCTTTCTTACAAATGTAATTGAGTGAAGATATAGGCAATATTGTGATATATGAATACAGTGACGTTTGTTTACATAGTGTGGTGTATTGTATTGCATATAAACATCATTTACGTTTATTTTCAGGACTTGTGAAACCAGGAAAACAAATGGATACCTTTATTAATATGCCGAATTACCAAATAGTTGAACGAACGCGCTAAACTTTTCGTCCACTGAAGCCATTTAAAAATTCTACCACCGTTAAATTTGAACGTGATTCCTGAGTGTTATATATTATGTACTACGGCATAATCAAGGCGAATTGCTAGCAATTCGTACTAATTGTGTACATTTGAGCTGGAAGATAAAGTTGTTCCATAGTCAGCTTAATACCAATTTTAAAATAATCTTTTAATATTTTAAGAATTGGTATTAAGCTGACTATGGAACAACTTTATCTTCCAGCTCAAATGTACACAATTAGTATAAACGATCTCGTGACGTTAGCTAAACTATACTTGTAGCAATTTACGTTCCATCAGATAATCGGTGGAATTCAAATTTAATATTGATCAACATATTTATCAATAGAAACCAGTCAAGCAAAATAATAATCTTCATCAACGCTTAACATCATTGGATATCATGTTATACCTACATGATATTTTAAAACAGTTCCTAAGTTAATATATCTTCTCGTCAGATATACAGAGCAAAAATGTATTACATTCTAAGTAGTAAAATCTCAAGCGATTATAACAAAATCATGCAGCGCAGTAAACAAATTTTACACACAATGAAAATCACAAATAAGAAAATAAGACATACTACACACTTTTGTAGCGAATTTCGTACAACGTTACACTTGTAAACTCAACCATCAGATAGTATTACTAAATTAGCCGTGTCTATACCACTATGTGGAAGTATGCGCTATACATCAGGCAAGTAAAATTCCTTCAACATAGTTCTAACATCAATTAATTTAACGTTATGCTCTTATATAAAGTATATGTCGCTATGTCATTTCAACCACTCTCCATCAGGCAAACGTGGAAACATGAATTACTAGAGTTATGACGACAGTCAGCGTTAAACTGTTATATTTCCTATAGAGCTCTCCATTGTACAAGGATCAGTGAAATATAATTATAGATTCCTCAGCATATTACCAAGTCAGACCAGGCAAAATACATAAACCAACGCAGACCATGAGCACATCACAGATTATAGAAGCGGAGTACATATACAACTCACCGGAGTTCGCTTCTCAAGTTATACAAATACATCTTGTATGTTATAGTTGGTCATATAGTTTTTCCATATCAGGTAATACTTTTTAATCAAACTTTATTCTTGAAATTTAATTTTTTATGGAACTAAATCAACTTTTCTCCAAAATCCAAATTTTTTCTTCCTCTCTCCACGGACTTCTTCTAGAATCTCCCACGGACTTCCATGTCATCCGCCAGAAAAACAAAATCCGTCTTTTCAGCTATACCATCATAGAGCAATACAGTAAAGAGGCCGACATTTCGTTCTGCCGTATTTCGTGAACTCTTACGCCCCGTCTTAGCCATACATCAGAACAAGATCAATATCCAGATATCCAGAAAGATTTATCCAATAAAATAATGAATTTTATTCAAAATTCCACTAATTAATTCATTAGTTTTTCCAATTTTATATTTTAAAATTTTTTATTTCATCATACATTTTTAAGCTTGGCAATTCTCGTTCCGCTCTGTCATCTAGATTCGCGCTATTATGTAAACAAACCCAAAATAAAATTTCGACGGGTTTTTTCTTTATTACAGATATGTATGTATCCGAATATGTGAGATCTCCAATTTGTGAATAGTGCATAAATTGCTGCATTCTAAACTATGTACAGTATTGCATTCAGTGCTCATCAAATTCGCCAAGGACATCTCGCAAACTTCCTGGTGTTTTGTGAAACGTAAATACGCCGCAGATCAATTCGAAAAACAACGACGATATCTTCTGATACAAAGCAGGTACTCATCAGGGTAATTCTTCCGTTATATAGCTCAAAGTTCTCAATTAGTTTCAGCAATATACCCATTCCAATCATTTGTAATCATGGATCTAAACAATCATTGTATAGTCTGCCTTTGACTTCATAAACCCTCCCTAACAACTACCTACATAACAACAGATCCTTTACAATGTTACTCTTCAACGCATAATACAATAACAACTATTGTTAATACACAATACAATAGTTGGTTTACAGAACCATAGATCATTCCTTGATAACATATGAATTTAAATATGATGTATTGCCTGTACATTACTACATTACAATCTTTATACAATAAATTCAATCCTAGCTATTATACCAGTTTACAATTAATTTTACTGAACATTCATTCAGTTTTTGTATGAATAAATTCAATTATACCCAACTTTTAACCAAGTATCAATAGATTTCAGAACAGTTATTTTAAAATCACTAAAGTTTATACCTTTTGTGTCCACAGAATGACTGTTCAACCAGTCCCAACGTTACCCTGAAAGCCACTCACTGCACTCCAGCCTGAGTCAAACGGAAAGAAGCCATCCCCTGGCCTCTGGATCGCTCCAATGTCTACGGAGACTTAGTCATCCTCTAACCCCGGACAAGTCTTCATGTTAATATTGTTCTAACTCTGAGGAAAACAAATAATTTAAATATCACAGTATAAATATTATAAATATATTTATCTAATCAAAAAAGTGAGTAGTTATTTATTGTTAATTTTTTTAAAGGAATGTGAACATGATGATAATTACTCCGTTCTTGTGCCCTGTGTCTCTCTACTACTGTCACGTGACCACCTGGTACCGTCACAGTTCAACCCCTAAAAAATTACGTAGACTTTAAAATTCACACGGAGTAATTTTTTCCCAAGAAAAAAAATAACTTAATAAAAACAAAGCACAAGAACAAAATCTAATAAAACGAATAGATTTGTCAAAATTCAAGTAACAGTAACAGAACTATGTGTAAATAGTGAAAATGTATCCCTACAACAATATGAATGTATTTTTAGACCACCCATGAACAATTTTCATGACATCTCAGACTCAAGATTTGTTAGTAAATAGCTATATGATATATTACTATCCAGTCGCATCTCTGCTCTCCACTGGATAAGCGGGGTTGCGAGTCCCACTCTGTCCTAATGACATAAAACAGCCTCAAATAATTAAAACCCCTGTTTTAACTACGTGTTGCTGTCCCCTTCCGCGAATTGCAGAAATGACTCATGCATACAAATAGTAAAACACAATATAACAAATACCCCATCATGAGCCGTAGACCTCAATCAAATGATCCTATAGTTGGAACATGTAAGTGTGGGTAAAGATATTAGCCGCGTGTAGAGTACCGAATTCAGGGAAACCGCAATTTGCAGTGAATTTTACCAATTTGGGTCTCTCTACCTAACACCAAGGTCTCCTTCCCTGAAAACGATTTGAAAAGTGTGGTTGCCGCTCCTCAACTTTTGACAAACTGTCTCACAAATCAACAGTGTTAACAATTTAATCCCCTCCTATATCTCTATTAGTCAAAGTAGTTTATAGTCATAGTCATCCCTAATCCACTCATCTCTTCTGTCAAGCCCTTCACAATCATTGAAACACGCTGAACCAAAATGTCAACACTATCTCAGAAATATGAGACCATTGAAGTTCCGCGCCCCACAAAATTCTGTTAACTAGCATACTGAAACAACTCAATTTAACCAATCCATTAAATGTTTAAACCCATTAAATATAGAAAGTTACCCTTTGTTTCCTGTAACGGGTACCAGTAAATAACCTAAGAATGTTACGTTAAAATTATTTTAAAATTTTACAAATAACCAGTTTAAGATATATATATCCCTCCCTTATTTGTTACTTATTCACATCCTTTAAGAAAAACCAACAACCAGTTTATCAAAAAAAAACTTCAAGATAAAAGTGATTGCTAATATAAAAATATTAAACAAATATAAAAGTTCAAAGTTAAACCAAGGTTAGTAAAGTTATGTAAATATGAAATAAATTAGTTCCTGTTTTCAACACATATGTTCTCCTGTTCGTATTAGGTAACTCCATCCATATGTAGTCCCCCTTACCGAGCTTTCTCATGTAGTTATTCCTTTAACCATTATAAGTTTTATTTAGAATATCTGAAACCTTAAGAATTGATATTAAAACACCTGTGAAATAACAACATATTAGAAGCTGAAAAGAAGAAATAAAAGTTAAAATAATAATACAACAGACTATCATAACACACACCATTCTATTATTTTGATCCATAGAACTCAATGAATACCATTTTAAATTAATAATTATTAAACACGTTTATTTATTTTACTTTGATTAGATTATTTTATTTTTCCCAAGTTGGCAACCCTCGAACTCCGATGAACGAATTCGCTTTGAACGAGTCTTTAACTTCTACTCGCCGCAAGATGGTGATCTCAGCAGCCTAATGTCACCATAAATTGTATTACATCCAAATCGATTTTTCCGATGATAATAAACTATCCATCTATTACTTTTTCTCGAATATTAATTATCAAAGTAATTTTTAATAAATAGGTTTGCAAATATTTGTTGAAATTAAAACAATTTCCGAACGTCTATATCTGTTGAGTATTTAAAAAAAAAAAATATACCGAATATCGTTTTGCTAATGTCATTTTTTTATTTAGGTTTTGATCGATCTGTCAAAGTCATTTTTACCGCGCAACGAAATCAAGAACAAAAATTTATTTGAACTTTGAATATTTCATATAAAAGAAAGAAACTAACTGTAAATTTGTAAATGAACTAATGACTAAAAGGTAATTCTTTCTTACAAATGTAATTGAGTGAAGATATAGGCAATATTGTGATATATGAATACAGTGACGTTTGTTTACATAGTGTGGTGTATTGTATTGCATATAAACATCATTTACGTTTATTTTCAGGACTTGTGAAACCAGGAAAACAAATGGATACCTTTATTAATATGCCGAATTACCAAATAGTTGAACGAACGCGCTAAACTTTTCGTCCACTGAAGCCATTTAAAAATTCTACCACCGTTAAATTTGAACGTGATTCCTGAGTGTTATATATTATGTACTACGGCATAATCAAGGCGAATTGCTAGCAATTCGTACTAATTGTGTACATTTGAGCTGGAAGATAAAGTTGTTCCATAGTCAGCTTAATACCAATTTTAAAATAATCTTTTAATATTTTAAGAATTGGTATTAAGCTGACTATGGAACAACTTTATCTTCCAGCTCAAATGTACACAATTAGTATAAACGATCTCGTGACGTTAGCTAAACTATACTTGTAGCAATTTACGTTCCATCAGATAATCGGTGGAATTCAAATTTAATATTGATCAACATATTTATCAATAGAAACCAGTCAAGCAAAATAATAATCTTCATCAACGCTTAACATCATTGGATATCATGTTATACCTACATGATATTTTAAAACAGTTCCTAAGTTAATATATCTTCTCGTCAGATATACAGAGCAAAAATGTATTACATTCTAAGTAGTAAAATCTCAAGCGATTATAACAAAATCATGCAGCGCAGTAAACAAATTTTACACACAATGAAAATCACAAATAAGAAAATAAGACATACTACACACTTTTGTAGCGAATTTCGTACAACGTTACACTTGTAAACTCAACCATCAGATAGTATTACTAAATTAGCCGTGTCTATACCACTATGTGGAAGTATGCGCTATACATCAGGCAAGTAAAATTCCTTCAACATAGTTCTAACATCAATTAATTTAACGTTATGCTCTTATATAAAGTATATGTCGCTATGTCATTTCAACCACTCTCCATCAGGCAAACGTGGAAACATGAATTACTAGAGTTATGACGACAGTCAGCGTTAAACTGTTATATTTCCTATAGAGCTCTCCATTGTACAAGGATCAGTGAAATATAATTATAGATTCCTCAGCATATTACCAAGTCAGACCAGGCAAAATACATAAACCAACGCAGACCATGAGCACATCACAGATTATAGAAGCGGAGTACATATACAACTCACCGGAGTTCGCTTCTCAAGTTATACAAATACATCTTGTATGTTATAGTTGGTCATATAGTTTTTCCATATCAGGTAATACTTTTTAATCAAACTTTATTCTTGAAATTTAATTTTTTATGGAACTAAATCAACTTTTCTCCAAAATCCAAATTTTTTCTTCCTCTCTCCACGGACTTCTTCTAGAATCTCCCACGGACTTCCATGTCATCCGCCAGAAAAACAAAATCCGTCTTTTCAGCTATACCATCATAGAGCAATACAGTAAAGAGGCCGACATTTCGTTCTGCCGTATTTCGTGAACTCTTACGCCCCGTCTTAGCCATACATCAGAACAAGATCAATATCCAGATATCCAGAAAGATTTATCCAATAAAATAATGAATTTTATTCAAAATTCCACTAATTAATTCATTAGTTTTTCCAATTTTATATTTTAAAATTTTTTATTTCATCATACATTTTTAAGCTTGGCAATTCTCGTTCCGCTCTGTCATCTAGATTCGCGCTATTATGTAAACAAACCCAAAATAAAATTTCGACGGGTTTTTTCTTTATTACAGATATGTATGTATCCGAATATGTGAGATCTCCAATTTGTGAATAGTGCATAAATTGCTGCATTCTAAACTATGTACAGTATTGCATTCAGTGCTCATCAAATTCGCCAAGGACATCTCGCAAACTTCCTGGTGTTTTGTGAAACGTAAATACGCCGCAGATCAATTCGAAAAACAACGACGATATCTTCTGATACAAAGCAGGTACTCATCAGGGTAATTCTTCCGTTATATAGCTCAAAGTTCTCAATTAGTTTCAGCAATATACCCATTCCAATCATTTGTAATCATGGATCTAAACAATCATTGTATAGTCTGCCTTTGACTTCATAAACCCTCCCTAACAACTACCTACATAACAACAGATCCTTTACAATGTTACTCTTCAACGCATAATACAATAACAACTATTGTTAATACACAATACAATAGTTGGTTTACAGAACCATAGATCATTCCTTGATAACATATGAATTTAAATATGATGTATTGCCTGTACATTACTACATTACAATCTTTATACAATAAATTCAATCCTAGCTATTATACCAGTTTACAATTAATTTTACTGAACATTCATTCAGTTTTTGTATGAATAAATTCAATTATACCCAACTTTTAACCAAGTATCAATAGATTTCAGAACAGTTATTTTAAAATCACTAAAGTTTATACCTTTTGTGTCCACAGAATGACTGTTCAACCAGTCCCAACGTTACCCTGAAAGCCACTCACTGCACTCCAGCCTGAGTCAAACGGAAAGAAGCCATCCCCTGGCCTCTGGATCGCTCCAATGTCTACGGAGACTTAGTCATCCTCTAACCCCGGACAAGTCTTCATGTTAATATTGTTCTAACTCTGAGGAAAACAAATAATTTAAATATCACAGTATAAATATTATAAATATATTTATCTAATCAAAAAAGTGAGTAGTTATTTATTGTTAATTTTTTTAAAGGAATGTGAACATGATGATAATTACTCCGTTCTTGTGCCCTGTGTCTCTCTACTACTGTCACGTGACCACCTGGTACCGTCACACGACTCGTAAAATAATTTGAATTTTTGTAAAAATTTATAATTCCACTTTTCTGCCGAAGCCAATCATATCGCGCCTTTAACGATTGTTTCAGGCATGCGCTGGGATGTAACAATTATTTAACATTTAGTGTGACGAGAATCGTATGGTTACTTCCAGAGTAATTTGATGCCGACTCGTAAAATAATTTGAATTTTTGTAAAAATTTATAATTCCACTTTTCTGCCGAAGCCAATCATATCGCGCCTTTAACGAACATTTCAGGCATGCGCTGGGATGTAACAATTATTTAACATTTAGTGTAACGAGAATGGTATGGTTACTTCCAGAGTAATTTGATGCCGTCTCGTAAAATAATTAGAAATTTTGTAAAAATTTAGAATTCCACTTTTCTGCCGAAGCCAATCATATCGCGCCTTTAACGATTGTTTCAGGCATGCGCTGGGATGTAACAATTATTTAACATTTAGTGTGACGAGAATCGTATGGTTACTTCCAGAGTAATTTGATGCCGTCTCGTAAAATAATTTGAATTTTTGTAAAAATTTAGAATTCCACTTTTCTGCCGAAACCAATCATATCGCGACTTTAACGAACATTTCAGGCATGCGCTGGGATGTAACAATTATTTAACATTTAGTGTAACGAGAATGGTATGGTTACTTCCAGAGTAATTTGATGCCGTCTCGTAAAATAATTAGAAATTTTGTAAAAATTTAGAATTCCACTTTTCTGCCGAAGCCAATCATATCGCGCCTTTAACGATTGTTTCAGGCATGCGCTGGGATGTAACAATTATTTAACATTTAGTGTGACGAGAATCGTATGGTTACTTCCAGAGTAATTTGATGCCGTCTCGTAAAATAATTTGAATTTTTGTAAAAATTTAGAATTCCACTTTTCTGCCGAAACCAATCATATCGCGACTTTAACGATTGTTTCAGGCATGGGCTGGGATGTAATAATTATTTAACATTTAGTGTGACGAGAATCGTATGGTTACTTCCAGAGTAATTTGATGCCGTCTCGTAAAATAATTTGAATTTTTGTAAAAATTTAGAATTCCACTTTTCTGCCGAAGCCAATCATATCGCGCCTTTAACGATTGTTTCAGGCATGCGCTGGGATGTAACAATTATTTAACATTTAGTGTGACGAGAATCGTATGGTTACTTCCAGAGTAATTTGATGCCGTCTCGTAAAATAATTTAAATTTTTGTAAAAATTTTGAATTCCATTTTTGTGCCGAAGCCAATCATATCGCGGCTTTAACGATTGTTTCAGGCATGCGCTGGGATGTAACAATTATTTAACATTTAGTGTGACGAGAATCGTATGGTTACTTCCAGAGTAATTTGATGCCGTCTCGTAAAATAATTTGAATTTTTGTAAAAATTTAGAATTCCACTTTTCTGCCGAAGCCAATCATATCGCGCCTTTAACGATTGTTTCAGGCATGCGCTGGGATGTAACAATTATTTAACATTTAGTGTGACGAGAATCGTATGGTTACTTCCAGAGTAATTTGATGCCGTCTCGTAAAATAATTTGAATTTTTGTAAAAATTTAGAATTCCACTTCTCTGCCGAAGCCAATCATATCGCGCCTTTAACGATTGTTTCAGGCATGCGCTGGGATGTAACAATTATTTAACATTTAGTGTGACGAGAATCGTATGGTTACTTCCAGAGTAATTTGATGCCGTCTCGTAAAATAATTTGAATTTTTGTAAAAATTTAGAATTCCTTTTTTCTGCCGAAGCCAATCATATCGCGCCTTTAACGATTGTTTCAGGCATGCGCTGGGATGTAACAATTATTTAACATCTAGTGTGACGAGAATCGTATGGTTACTTCCAGAGTAATTTGATGCCGTCTCGTAAAATAATTAGAATTTTTGTAAAAATTTAGAATTCCACTTTTCTGCCGAAGCCAATCATATCGCGCCTTTAACGATTGTTTCAGGCATGCGCTGGGATGTAACAATTATTTAACATTTAGTGTGACGAGAATCGTATGGTTACGTCCAGAGTAATTTGATGCCGACTCGTAAAATAATTTGAATTTTTGTAAAAATTTATAATTCCACTTTTCTGCCGAAGCCAATCATATCGCGCCTTGAACGATTGTTTCAGGCATGCGCTGGGATGTAACAATTATTTAACATTTAGTGTGACGAGAATCGTATGGTTACTTCCAGAGTAATTTGATGCCGACTCGTAAAATAATTTGAATTTTTGTAAAAATTTATAATTCCACTTTTCTGCCGAAGCCAATCATATCGCGCCTTTAACGAACATTTCAGGCATGCGCTGGGATGTAACAATTATTTAACATTTAGTGTAACGAGAATGGTATGGTTACTTCCAGAGTAATTTGATGCCGTCTCGTAAAATAATTAGAAATTTTGTAAAAATTTAGAATTCCACTTTTCTGCCGAAACCAATCATATCGCGCCTTTAACGATTGTTTCAGGCATGCGCTGGGATGTAACAATTATTTAACATTTAGTGTGACGAGAATCGTATGGTTACTTCCAGAGTAATTTGATGCCGTCTCGAAAAATAATTTGAATTTTTGTAAAAAATTAGAATTGCTTTTTTCTGCTGAAGTTAATCATATCGCGCCTTTAACGATTGTTTCAGGCATGCGCTGGGATGTAACAATTATTTAACATTTAGTGTGACGAGAATCGTATGGTTACTTCCAGAGTAATTTGATGCCGACTCGTAAAATAATTTGAATTTTTGTAAAAATTTATAATTCCACTTTTCTGCCGAAGCCAATCATATCGCGCCTTTAACGATTGTTTCAGGCATGCGCTGGGATGTAACAATTATTTAACATTTAGTGTGACGAGAATCGTATGGTTACTTCCAGAGTAATTTGATGCCGACTCGTAAAATAATTTGAATTTTTGTAAAAATTTATAATTCCACTTTTCTGCCGAAGCCAATCATATCGCGCCTTTAACGAACATTTCAGGCATGCGCTGGGATGTAACAATTATTTAACATTTAGTGTAACGAGAATGGTATGGTTACTTCCAGAGTAATTTGATGCCGTCTCGTAAAATAATTAGAAATTTTGTAAAAATTTAGAATTCCACTTTTCTGCCGAAACCAATCATATCGCGCCTTTAACGATTGTTTCAGGCATGCGCTGGGATGTAACAATTATTTAACATTTAGTGTGACGAGAATCGTATGGTTACTTCCAGAGTAATTTGATGCCGTCTCGTAAAATAATTTGAATTTTTGTAAAAATTTAGAATTCCACTTTTCTGCCGAAGCCAATCATATCGCGCCTTTAACGATTGTTTCAGGCATGCGCTGGGATGTAACAATTATTTAACATTTAGTGTGACGAGAATCGTATGGTTACTTCCAGAGTAATTTGATGCCGTCTCGTAAAATAATTAGAATTTTTGTAAAAATTTAGAATTCCACTTTTCTGCCGAAGCCAATCATATCGCGCCTTTAACGATTGTTTCAGGCATGCGCTGGGATGTAACAATTATTTAACATTTAGTGTGACGAGAATCGTATGGTTACTTCCAGAGTAATTTGATGCCGTCTCGTAAAATAATTCGAATTTTTGTAAAAATTTAGAGTTCCACTTTTCTGCCGAAGCCAATCATATTACGCCTTTAACGATTGTTTCAGGCATGCGCTGGGATGTAACAATTATTTAACATTTAGTGTGACGAGAATCGTATGGTTACTTCCAGAGTAATTTGATGCCGTCTCGTAAAATAATTTGAATTTTTGTAAAAATTTAGAATTCCTTTTTTCTGCCGAAGCCAATCATATCGCGCCTTTAACGATTGTTTCAGGCATGCGCTGGGATGTAACAATTATTTAACATTTAGTGTGACGAGAATCGTATGGTTACTTCCAGAGTAATTTGATGCCGTCTCGAAAAATAATTTGAATTTTTGTAAAAAATTAGAATTGCTTTTTTCTGCTGAAGTTAATCATATCGCGCCTTTAACGATTGTTTCAGGCATGCGCTGGGATGTAACAATTATTTAACATTTAGTGTGACGAGAATCGTATGGTTACTTCCAGAGTAATTTGATGCCGTCTCGTAAAATAATTAGAATTTTTGTAAAAATTTAGAACTCCACTTTTCTGCCGAAGCCAATCATATCGCGCCTTTAACGATTGTTTCAGGCATGCGCTGGGATGTAACAATTATTTAACATTTAGTGTGACGAGAATCGTATGGTTACTTCCAGAGTAATTTATGCCGTCTCGTAAAATAATTTGAATTTTTGTAAAAATTTAGAATTCCACTTCTCTGCCGAAACCAATCATATCGCGACTTTAACGATTGTTTCAGGCATGGGCTGGGATGTAATAATTATTTAACATTTAGTGTGACGAGAATCGTATGGTTACTTCCAGAGTAATTTGATGCCGTCTCGTAAAATAATTTGAATTTTTGTAAAAATTTAGAATTCCACTTTTCTGCCGAAGCCAATCATATCGCGCCTTTAACGATTGTTTCAGGCATGCGCTGGGATGTAACAATTATTTAACATTTAGTGTGACGAGAATCGTATGGTTACTTCCAGAGTAATTTGATGCCGTCTCGTAAAATAATTTGAATTTTTGTAAAAATTTAGAATTCCACTTTTCTGCCGAAGCCAATCATATCGCGCCTTTAACGATTGTTTCAGGCATGCGCTGGGATGTAACAATTATTTAACATTTAGTGTGACGAGAATCGTATGGTTACTTCCAGAGTAATTTGATGCCGTCTCGTAAAATAATTTGAATTTTTGTAAAAATTTAGAATTCCACTTTTCTGCCGAAGCCAATCATATCGCGCCTTTAACGATTGTTTCAGGCATGCGCTGGGATGTAACAATTATTTAACATTTAGTGTGACGAGAATCGTATGGTTACTTCCAGAGTAATTTGATGCCGTCTCGTAAAAAAATTAGAATTTTTGTAAAAATTTAGAATTCCACTTTTCTGCCGAAGCCAATCATATCACGCCTTTAACGATTGTTTCGTTTCAGGCATGCGCTGGGATGTAACAATTATTTAACATTTAGTGTGACGAGAATCGTATGGTTACTTCCAGAGTAATTTGATGCCGTCTCGTAAAATAATTTGAATTTTTGTAAAAAATTTGAATTCCACTTTTCTGCCGAAGCCAATCATATCGCGCCTTTAACGATTGTTTCAGGCATGCGCTGGGATGTAACAATTATTTAACATTTAGTGTGACGAGAATCGTATGGTTACTTCCAGAGTAATTTGATGCCGTCTCGTAAAATAATTAGAATTTTTGTAAAAATTTAGAATTCCACTTTTCTGCCAAAGCCAATCATATCGCGCCTTTAACGATTGTTTCAGGCATGCGCTGGGATGTAACAATTATTTAACATTTAGTGTGACGAGAATCGTATGGTTACTTCCAGAGTAATTTGATGCCGTCTCGTAAAATAATTTGAATTTTTGTAAAAAATTAGAATTCCACTTTTCTGCCGAAGCCAATCATATCGCGCCTTTAACGATTGTTTCAGGCATGCGCTGGGATGTAACAATTATTTAACATTTAGTGTGACGAGAATCGTATGGTTACTTCCAGAGTAATTTGATGCCGTCTCGTAAAATAATTTGAATTTTTGTAAAAATTTAGAATTCCACTTTTCTGCCGAAGCCAATCATATCGCGCCTTTAACGATTGTTTCAGGCATGCGCTGGGATGTAACAATTATTTAACATTTAGTGTGACGAGAATCGTATGGTTACTTCCAGAGTAATTTGATGCCGTCTCGTAAAAAAATTAGAATTTTTGTAAAAATTTAGAATTCCACTTTTCTGCCGAAGCCAATCATATCACGCCTTTAACGATTGTTTCGTTTCAGGCATGCGCTGGGATGTAACAATTATTTAACATTTAGTGTGACGAGAATCGTATGGTTACTTCCAGAGTAATTTGATGCCGTCTCGTAAAATAATTTGAATTTTTGTAAAAATTTAGAATTCCACTTTTCTGCCGAAGCCAATCATATCGCGCCTTTAACGATTGTTTCAGGCATGCGCTGGGATGTAACAATTATTTAACATTTAGTGTGACGAGAATCGTATGGTTACTTCCAGAGTAATTTAATGCCGTCTCGTAAAATAATTAGAATTTTTGTAAAAATTTAGAATTCCACTTTTCTGCCGAAGCCAATCATATCGCGCCTTTAACGATTGTTTCAGGCATGCGCTGGGATGTAACAATTATTTAACATTTAGTGTGACGAGAATCGTATGGTTACTTCCAGAGTAATTTGATGCCGTATCGTAAAATAATTTGAATTTTTGTAAAAATTTAGAATTCCACTTTTCTGCCGAAGCCAATCATATCGCGCCTTTAACGATTGTTTCAGGCATGCGCTGGGATGTAACAATTATTTTTCATTTAATGTGACGAGAATGGTATGGTTACTTCCAGAGTAATTTGATGCCGTCTCGTAAAATAATTTGAATTTTTGTAAAAATTTAGAATTCCACTTTTCTGCCGAAGCCAATCATATCGCGCCTTTAACGATTGTTTCAGGCATGCGCTGGGATGTAACAATTATTTTTCATTTAATGTGACGAGAATCGTATGGTTACTTCCAGAGTAATTTTTTTTTAATTTTTATTTTTTTTAATCCACAAAAATATAAGTAACATTTTTCAAAATATTAAACTCTGCCAAACTGCACAGCAGTTTGTAGGCAGTAATGCTCTCAGATCATTTGTTTAATTAAATTAACATCTATCTTTGCATACAAATATTTTAATTTAATGATTTTATTGTAGACATTGTTATATTGTGGGGCTGTGGTATGTTAAAAACTACCGTGAATCAGAATTAAGCAATCCCCTTAGCTCATTCTTTCCAACATAACCGTTTTTAATGCTATTTTGAAACATACTTTATTTTTAAATTGGTCCTCGAACCCCGCAGGCAAATCATTAAATAATCTAGGTACAATCCATTTCCTAGTACGTGTTCCATCATAGTAGTTCCTATGCTTATACAACACTTTCAGTCTAGGCCTAGCCGCTCGTGGTTCATTATAATATGAATTTAATTGCTTATATGATTCATTTTGAAATTGCTCCAACATTATTAAATATTCAACTTTAGTTTTAACTGGCAATATCTTACATATTTTAAACAATCTATGATATTCCTTGTTTAGTGATTTTTTCGTTTTTTTGTTAACGAGCCTTTTCAAAATTCTGATTTGCTGATTTTGTACTAATTGTAAGTAGGTTGGAAAGGTGAGTCCGTAGCAACTAAGCCCATAACTGATTATAGAATCTACCAGTGCATAGTAAACAATGTATAAAGTGCCTCGATTTAAAATTCTTGAAAGATGATAAAATTTTGTCAAAATAATTCTAAGCTTGTTACAAACATTATTAATATGTACTTTCCATGAAAAATTATTGTCTATAGTTAAACCTAAATATTTAATTTGCGTTGTTTCTTCTAAAAATGAACAATTACATTGCAATGCATTATTATGCAAACATTCATAAGAATGACCAATAATATGTATGTCCGCATTTCTGTTTTCATTGTATGGTGAATAGAGACGTATCATTTTTGTCTTAATTATATTTATAATGAGTCCGTTATCATGTGACCACTTCGTAATATTATCAAAGTCCTCCTGTATTTTATCTCTTATTTCATTGACGTTTCTACCACCATACAATAAACACATATCATCTGCGTACATATAGCATTTACAGTGTGATACTACGTTCGTGATACTATTTACATGCATAATATACCCCATCGGCCCATACACAGAGCCAGTCGGCACACCGTACTTGATGCTACCCTGAATGCTCTCCTTCTTTTCTATTACTACTTTCAAGTGTCTGTCATTAAGATATTCTTGGAACCAGTCCTTAACATGACCCCTGATCCCGCACTCATCCATCGCTCGCAACAGACCGCCGTGATCCAAAGTATCAAATGCCTTTTTATAATCAATAAATACAGCAACTACTAAATTTCTATCATTTAAATAATTATTTACATCGTCTGTGAATCGTTGTAGTGCTGTAGTAGTGCTTCTATTACTTCGAAATCCATGTTGATTATCCGATAATATACTATTTTTTTCAATGAAGTTAGTAATCTGGGAAACAATTACTTTTTCTGTTAATTTATTAATACTATTTAATATTGCTATTGGTCTATAGTTTGTAAAATCAGAATGTTGACCTTGTTTATAAATAGGTCTTATAATGGATAGTTTTAATTCATCGGGATATTTACCACTTAATATGCTTAAGTTTATAAATTTTGCTAGCATTGGACTTATATTTTCTTTTACATATTTAATATCTTTAATTCGAATACCATCGGATCCCGGCAATTTGTTACAATCGAGTCTATTTATCAATTTTACAACATCATTTGCCGTTACTTTTCTGTACAAAAAAGAACAATCGCTATTTTTCACATATTGTGATCGGTCTAAAAATTCATGTTTACATTTATGCTTGATGCCATCTATTTCTTTCGTAAATATTTCACAAAATTTATCACATACATAATCTACACTTTGGTTCTGACACATGTGTTTTGTTATCAGTTTGTCTACACTAGGTTTCTGCCTGCCTAACCAACAATTAATTTTTTGCCATATTTGTCTCATATCCCCTTTACAGTCTGTTATTTCTTTACGTCGGAAATTATTCCTGGCAATATTTATGGCTTTATTTGCTTTATTTCTAGTTTTTGTATATTCCAATCTTAAGTTCATATTTGTGGGGTTCGATTTCCACTTTTTAAAAAGTAAATCCTTTTTTTCTATTAATTTTAACAAACTTTTGCTTATCCATGGCTGTGTTTTTCTACGTGACATAACATTTATTTCAGTTTTTGATGATTCATATATATCGCTGAAAACTTTACATATATGTTCACATATTACTAATGGACAGTCCAAATCTAAAAGATTACACCAGTCTGTCTTATCTAATTTTTCTCTAACCAACTTTTCACATAAAATTACTTTTTTAGCATCACTCGGACTGTCGTGCTGTGATTGAAATCCAACCGTAAAATTCCTGTTAAATAATGATCCGCTAGTCTTGTTAAAAGTGTATAGGTAGATATATCGACTCGCGCGCTAGCTCGTATAAAAATATGGTCAATACATGACGTCACGAGCCGGCCTTTTCTTATCTCCGCCCGAGTCGTAGACAGTATGCCGCGCTGCAGACCGTGTTTACTCAGTACATCCAGGTATCGGAGGGTGTCCGGGCATCCTGGGGCATATCATATTTATATTACAGTCTCCAGCCAAGATAATGCAATCGCTACTTGGTTGATTTTGCAGGATACTTTCTAACTCCTCACAAAACTGTTTCTTACTTTTATCTGGTGGTCTATATACAGCTATTATTTGTATGATCCAATTATTTATATCCACAGTCATTATGTACACATTCTGTTGCGACGCATTTCAAGTTTGTTGCCGTATATTTTACGTATGATTTAGTGTAGATGAGTATACCTCCGCCGCCTCTAATTATTCTGCTATTTAAGTGAGCTGTAAAATTAGGTATATTGTACATTGGTAGGTATTCGTCTTTGATGTTTGGTTCCGTAATTATTATCATGTCTAAGGCATCAATACAGTTGTTTATCAATACAAGCAGTTGATGATTTGATGCCGTCTCGTAAAATAATTTGAATTTTTGTAAAAATTTAGAATTCCACTTTTCCGCCGAAGCCAATCATATCGCGCCTTTAACGATTGTTTCAGGCATGCGCTGGGATGTAACAATTATTTAACATTTAGTGTGACGAGAATGGTATGGTTACTTCCAGAGTAATTTGATGCCGTCTCGTAAAATAATTTGAATTTTTGTAAAAATTTAGAATTCCACTTTTCTGCCGAAGCCAATCATATCGCGCCTTTAACGATTGTTTCAGGCATGCGCTGGGATGTAACAATTATTTAACATTTAATGTGACGAGAATCGTATGGTTACTTCCAGAGTAATTTAATGCCGTCTCGTAAAATAATTAGAATGTTTGTACAAATTTAGAATTCCACTTTTCTGCCGAAGCCAATCATATCGCGCCTTTAACGATTGTTTCAGGCATGCGCTGGGATGTAACAATTATTTAACATTTAGTGTGACGAGAATCGTATGGTTACTTCCAGAGTAATTTGATGCCGTCTCGTAAAATAATTTGAATTTTTGTAAAAATTTAGAATTCCACTTTTCTGCCGAAGCCAATCATATCGCGCCTTTAACGATTGTTTCAGGCATGCGCTGGGATGTAACAATTATTTAACATTTAGTGTGACGAGAATCGTATGGTTACTTCCAGAGTAATTTGATGCCGTCTCGTAAAATAATTTGAATTTTTGTAAAAATTTAGAATTCCACTTTTCTGCCGAAGCCAATCATATCGCGCCTTTAACGATTGTTTCAGGCATGCGCTGGGATGTAACAATTATTTAACATTTAGTGTGACGAGAATCGTATGGTTACTTCCAGAGTAATTTGATACCGTCTCGTAAAATAATTTGAATTTTTGTAAAAATTTAGAATTCCACTTTTCTGCCGAAGCCAATCATATCGCGCCTTTAACGATTGTTTCAGGCATGCGCTGGGATGTAACAATTATTTAACATTTAGTGTGACGAGAATCGTATGGTTACTTCCAGAGTAATTTGATGCCGTCTCGTAAAATAATTTGAATTTTTGTAAAAAATTAGAATTCCACTTTTCTGCCGAAGCCAATCATATCGCGCCTTTAACAATTGTTTCAGGCATGCGCTGGGATGTAACAATTATTTAACATTTAGTGTGACGAGAATCGTATGGTTACTTCCAGAGTAATTTGATGCCGTCTCGTAAAGTAATTTGAATTTTTGTAAAAATTTAGAATTCCACTTTTCTGCCGAAGCCAATCATATCGCGCCTTTAACGATTGTTTCAGGCATGCGCTGGGATGTAACAATTATTTAACATTTAGTGTGACGAGAATCGTATGGTTACTTCCAGAGTAATTTGATGCCGTCTCGTAAAATAATTTGAATTTTTGTAAAAATTTAGAATTCCACTTTTCTGCCGAAACCAATCATATCGCGCCTTTAACGATTGTTTCAGGCATGCGCTGGGATGTAACAATTATTTAACATTTAGTGTGACGAGAATCGTATGGTTACTTCCAGAGTAATTTGATGCCGTCTCGTAAAATAATTTGAATTTTTGTAAAAATTTAGAATTCCACTTTTCTGCCGAAGCCAATCATATCGCGCCTTTAACGATTGTTTCAGGCATGCGCTGGGATGTAACAATTATTTAACATTTAGTGTGACGAGAATCGTATGGTTACTTCCAGAGTAATTTAATGCCGTCTCGTAAAATAATTAGAATTTTTGTAAAAATTTAGAATTCCACTTTTCTGCCGAAGCCAATCATATCGCGCCTTTAACGATTGTTTCAGGCATGCGCTGGGATGTAACAATTATTTAACATTTAGTGTGACGAGAATCGTATGGTTACTTCCAGAGTAATTTGATGCCGTCTCGTAAAATAATTTGAATTTTTGTAAAAATTTATAATTCCACTTTTCTGCCGAAGCCAATCATATCGCGCCTTTAACGATTGTTTCAGGCATGCGCTGGGATGTAACAATTATTTTTCATTTAATGTGACGAGAATCGTATGGTTACTTCCAGAGTAATTTTTTTTTTTTTTTTTTTTAATCCACAAAAATATAAGTAACATTTTTCAAAATATTAAACTCTGCCAAACTGCACAGCAGTTTGTAGGCAGTAATGCTCTCAGATCATTTGTTTAATTAAATTAACATCTATCTTTGCATACAAATATTTTAATTTAATGATTTTATTGTAGACATTGTTATATTGTGGGGCTGTGGTATGTTAAAAACTACCGTGAATCAGAATTAAGCAATCCCCTTAGCTCATTCTTTCCAACATAACCGTTTTTAATGCTATTTTGAAACATACTTTATTTTTAAATTGGTCCTCGAACCCCGCAGGCAAATCATTAAATAATCTAGGTACAATCCATTTCCTAGTACGTGTTCCATCATAGTAGTTCCTATGCTTATACAACACTTTCAGTCTAGGCCTAGCCGCTCGTGGTTCATTATAATATGAATTTAATTGCTTATATGATTCATTTTGAAATTGCTCCAACATTATTAAATATTCAACTTTAGTTTTAACTGGCAATATCTTACATATTTTAAACAATCTATGATATTCCTTGTTTAGTGATTTTTTCGTTTTTTTGTTAACGAGCCTTTTCAAAATTCTGATTTGCTGATTTTGTACTAATTGTAAGTAGGTTGGAAAGGTGAGTCCGTAGCAACTAAGCCCATAACTGATTATAGAATCTACCAGTGCATAGTAAACAATGTATAAAGTGCCTCGATTTAAAATTCTTGAAAGATGATAAAATTTTGTCAAAATAATTCTAAGCTTGTTACAAACATTATTAATATGTACTTTCCATGAAAAATTATTGTCTATAGTTAAACCTAAATATTTAATTTGCGTTGTTTCTTCTAAAAATGAACAATTACATTGCAATGCATTATTATGCAAACATTCATAAGAATGACCAATAATATGTATGTCCGCATTTCTGTTTTCATTGTATGGTGAATAGAGACGTATCATTTTTGTCTTAATTATATTTATAATGAGTCCGTTATCATGTGACCACTTCGTAATATTATCAAAGTCCTCCTGTATTTTATCTCTTATTTCATTGACGTTTCTACCACCATACAATAAACACATATCATCTGCGTACATATAGCATTTACAGTGTGATACTACGTTCGTGATACTATTTACATGCATAATATACCCCATCGGCCCATACACAGAGCCAGTCGGCACACCGTACTTGATGCTACCCTGAATGCTCTCCTTCTTTTCTATTACTACTTTCAAGTGTCTGTCATTAAGATATTCTTGGAACCAGTCCTTAACATGACCCCTGATCCCGCACTCATCCATCGCTCGCAACAGACCGCCGTGATCCAAAGTATCAAATGCCTTTTTATAATCAATAAATACAGCAACTACTAAATTTCTATCATTTAAATAATTATTTACATCGTCTGTGAATCGTTGTAGTGCTGTAGTAGTGCTTCTATTACTTCGAAATCCATGTTGATTATCCGATAATATACTATTTTTTTCAATGAAGTTAGTAATCTGGGAAACAATTACTTTTTCTGTTAATTTATTAATACTATTTAATATTGCTATTGGTCTATAGTTTGTAAAATCAGAATGTTGACCTTGTTTATAAATAGGTCTTATAATGGATAGTTTTAATTCATCGGGATATTTACCACTTAATATGCTTAAGTTTATAAATTTTGCTAGCAGTGGACTTATATTTTCTTTTACATATTTAATATCTTTAACCCATTAAGCCCGACTCGCGATGCGGCCGGCGTCGTGACGTCACACAAAAAATCATTACTAAAAAATGAAACCAAATTTTGTGTGTCTGTAAACGACAATGAATTAATTAATATTATCGCCTATCTCTTAGGCATCAAAATAAACTAATATTCGACTATGTATATAATGAAAAAATAAGGTTTTTAAGTCTCAAAACCGGTTTTGCCCAAATCTGGCCTCCCGGGGCTAGACAGCTTAATTCGAATACCATCGGATCCCGGCGATTTGTTACAATCGAGTCTATTTATCAATTTTACAACATCATTTGCCGTTACTTTTCTGTACAAAAAAGAACAATCGCTATTTTTCACATATTGTGATCGGTCTAAAAATTCATGTTTACAGTTATGCTTGATGCCATCTATTCCTTTCGTAAATATTTCACAAAATTTATCACATACATAATCTACACTTTGGTTCTGACACATGTGTTTTGTTATCAGTTTGTCTACACTAGGTTTCTGCCTGCCTAACCAACAATTAATTTTTTGCCATATTTGTCTCATATCCCCTTTACAGTCTGTTATTTCTTTACGTCGGAAATTATTCCTGGCAATATTTATGGCTTTATTTGCTTTATTTCTAGTTTTTGTATATTCCAATCTTAAGTTCATATTTGTGGGGTTCGATTTCCACTTTTTAAAAAGTAAATCCTTTTTTTCTATTAATTTTAACAAACTTTTGCTTATCCATGGCTGTGTTTTTCTACGTGACATAACATTTATTTCAGTTTTTGATGATTCATATATATCGCTGAAAACTTTACATATATGTTCACATATTACTAATGGACAGTCCAAATCTAAAAGATCACACCAGTCTGTCTTATCTAATTTTTCTCTAACCAACTTTTCACATAAAATTACTTTTTTAGCATCACTCGGACTGTCGTGCTGTGATTGAAATCCAACCGTAATTCCTGTTAAATAATGATCCGCTAGTCTTGTTAAAAGTGTATAGGTAGATATATCGACTCGCGCGCTAGCTCGTATAAAAATATGGTCAATACATGACGTCACGAGCCGGCCTTTTCTTATCTCCGCCCGAGTCGTAGACAGTATGCCGCGCTGCAGACCGTGTTTACTCAGTACATCCAGGTATCGGAGGGTGTCCGGGCATCCTGGGGCATATCATATTTATATTACAGTCTCCAGCCAAGATAATGCAATCGCTACTTGGTTGATTTTGCAGGATACTTTCTAACTCCTCACAAAACTGTTTCTTACTTTTATCTGGTGGTCTATATACAGCTATTATTTGTATGATCCAATTATTTATATCCACAGTCATTATGTACACATTCTGTTGCGACGCATTTCAAGTTTGTTGCCGTATATTTTACGTATGATTTAGTGTAGATGAGTATACCTCCGCCGCCTCTAATTATTCTGCTATTTAAGTGAGCTGTAAAATTAGGTATATTGTACATTGGTAGGTATTCGTCTTTGATGTTTGGTTCCGTAATTATTATCATGTCTAAGGCATCAATACAGTTGTTTATCAATACAAGCAGTTGATGATTTGATGCCGTCTCGTAAAATAATTTGAATTTTTGTAAAAATTTAGAATTCCACTTTTCTGCCGAAGCCAATCATATCGCGCCTTTAACGATTGTTTCAGGCATGCGCTGGGATGTAACAATTATTTAACATTTAGTGTGACGAGAATGGTATGGTTACTTCCAGAGTAATTTGATGCCGTCTCGTAAAATAATTTGAATTTTTGTAAAAATTTAGAATTCCACTTTTCTGCCGAAGCCAATCATATCGCGCCTTTAACGATTGTTTCAGGCATGCGCTGGGATGTAACAATTATTTAACATTTAATGTGACGAGAATCGTATGGTTACTTCCAGAGTAATTTAATGCCGTCTCGTAAAATAATTAGAATGTTTGTACAAATTTAGAATTCCACTTTTCTGCCGAAGCCAATCATATCGCGCCTTTAACGATTGTTTCAGGCATGCGCTGGGATGTAACAATTATTTAACATTTAGTGTGACGAGAATCGTATGGTTACTTCCAGAGTAATTTGATGCCGTCTCGTAAAATAATTTGAATTTTTGTAAAAATTTAGAATTCCACTTTTCTGCCGAAGCCAATCATATCGCGCCTTTAACGATTGTTTCAGGCATGCGCTGGGATGTAACAATTATTTAACATTTAGTGTGACGAGAATCGTATGGTTACTTCCAGAGTAATTTGATGCCGTCTCGTAAAATAATTTGAATTTTTGTAAAAATTTAGAATTCCACTTTTCTGCCGAAACCAATCATATCGCGCCTTTAACGATTGTTTCAGGCATGGGCTGGGATGTAATTATTATTTAACATTTAGTGTGACGAGAATCGTATGGTTACTTCCAGAGTAATTTGATGCCGTCTCGTAAAATAATTTGAATTTTTGTAAAAATTTAGAATTCCACTTTTCTGCCGAAGTCAATCATATCGCGCCTTTAACGATTGTTTTAGGCATGCGCTGGGATGTAACAATTATTTAACATTTAGTGTGACGAGAATCGTATGGTTACTTCCAGAGTAATTTGATGCCGTCTCGTAAAATAATTTGAATTTTTGTAAAAATTTATAATTCCACTTTTCTGCCGAAGCCAATCATATCGCGCCTTTAACGATTGTTTCAGGCATGCGCTGGGATGTAACAATTATTTAACATTTAGTGTGACGAGAATCGTATGGTTACTTCCAGAGTAATTTGATGCCGTCTCGTAAAGTAATTTGAATTTTTGTAAAAATTTAGAATTCCACTTTTCTGCCGAAGCCAATCATATCGCGCCTTTAACGATTGTTTCAGGCATGCACTGGGATGTAACAATTATTTAACATTTAAAGTGACGATAATCGTATGGTTACTTCCAGAGTAATTTGATGCCGTCTCGTAAAATAATTAGAATTTTTGTAAAAATTTAGAATTCCACTTTTCTGCCGAAGCCAATCATATCGCGCCTTAAACGATTGTTTCAGTCATGCGCTGGGATGTAACAATTATTTAACATTTAGTGTAACGAGAATCGTATGGTTACTTCCAGAGTAATTTGATGACGTCTCGTAAAATAATTTGAATTTTTGTAAAAATTTAGAATTCCACTTTTCTGCCGAAGCCAATCATATCGCGCCTTTAACGATTGTTTCAGGCATGCGCTGGGATGTAACAATTATTTAACATTTAGTGTGACGAGAATCGTATGGTTACTTCCAGAGTAATTTGATGCCGTCTCGTAAAATAATTTGAATTTTTGTAAAAATTTAGAATTCCACTTTTCTGCCGAAGCCAATCATATCGCGCCTTTAACGATTGTTTCAGGCATGCGCTGGGATGTAACAATTATTTACCATTTAGTGTGACGAGAATCGTATGGTTACTTCCAGAGTAATTTGATGCCGTCTCGTAAAATAATTTGAATTTTTGTAAAAATTTAGAATTCCACTTTTCTGCCGAAACCAATCATATCGCGCCTTTAACGATTGTTTCAGGCATGGGCTGGGATGTAATTATTATTTAACATTTAGTGTGACGAGAATCGTATGGTTACTTCCAGAGTAATTTGATGCCGTCTCGTAAAATAATTTGAATTTTTGTAAAAATTTAGAATTCCACTTTTCTGCCGAAGCCAATCATATCGCGCCTTTAACGATTGTTTCAGGCATGCGCTGGGATGTAACAATTATTTAACATTTAGTGTGACGAGAATCGTATGGTTACTTCCAGAGTAATTTGATACCGTCTCGTAAAATAATTTGAATTTTTGTAAAAATTTTGAATTCCTTTTGTCTGCCGAAGCCAATCATATCGCGCCTTTACCGATTGTTTCAGGCATGCGCTGAGATGTAACGATTATTTAACATTTAGTGTGACGAGAATCGTATGGTTACTTCCAGAGTAATTTGATGCCGTCTCGTAAAATAATTAGAATTTTTGTAAAAATTTTGAATTCCACTTTTCTGCCGAAGCCAATCATATCGCGCCTTTAACGATTGTTTCAGGCATGCGCTGGGATGTAACAATTATTTAACATTTAGTGTGACGAGAATCGTATGGTTACTTCCAGAGTAATTTGATGCCGTGTCGTAAAATAATTTGAATTTTTGTAAAAATTTAGAATTCCTTTTTTCTGCCGAAGCCAATCATATTGCGCCTTTAACGATTAATTCAGGCATGCGCTGGGATGTAACAATTATTTAACCTTCCTATACTCGCGCGTTGGTCTGTGAGACCGACGAAACACATTTTCGTAATTATTTTTATGCAGGTAAATCCTAAGAAGTTGAGTTCCTTGCTAGCTGCCGGATTTGTGGCTAACTTCGTTTTAGTGCACGCCGCGCGTTCGGGCGAAACACACGTGTTGTAGCACTCGTCACCAATCGGTCCACGAGACCGACGCGAGTATAGGTGTAACTTTTTGTGTAAGTATTAATATAATTTATTTCGTGCATTTGTATATTTTTTGCGGACTTTGATTACTTTATAAAGTATATATAGTAAAATATATGTATGTATGTTGCTCTATATTATATTTTGACCAATTTTATCATTCTTTTTTAGGTTTTAATCCATATCAAAATGGACGATGATCACATCAGATTGTTGCTGGAAGAATTAAGTTCTAGCTCAAGCTATGAAGACGAAAATGACAGTGAGGTGGAAGATAACGTGGAGGTACAAGAAGAGACATATGATACCGAGCAAGACGATGACAATGACGAGATATCTGAGGAAGAACATAATGAACGATCCCATGATTTTTACTTAGGAAAAGATGGACAGACAAGGTGGAATAAATCTCCTGCCTCAAACCCAACTAGGCGACGTGCTAGAAATATAGTTACTCAACTTCCAGGCGCTAGAGGAGAAGCTAGAAATTTGAAGGAACCAGGTGAGCTGTGGCGGCTTTTTTTTTCGGAGGGCACTATCAGCCTGATAGTAAAGTACACTAATGAACAAATTAATCGCATGAAGCATAATTTCACAAGAGAGAGAGACTGCGCCGATACAGACAATATTGAAATTGAAGCTTTTTTAGGCCTTTTACTATTTGCTGGAGTCAGAAGGAACGCTCGTCTAAATGCCAAAGATTTTTTCAGAACTGACGGGTCATCCCCGGAGATATTTCGTTTGACTATGGGATTATCCAGGTTCTTTCTATTGATGCGTTGTCTCAGATTTGACAGTAAAGATACACGAGAAGAGAGAATACAACTGGATAAACTGGCACCTATTAGAGAGTTGTTTGATATAGTTGTGGGAACGTTCAAAAAATATTACAGCGTGTCTCAGTATGTTACAATTGACGAGAAGTTAGAGGCTTTTAGAGGACGTTGTAACTTTCGCCAGTACATTCCATCAAAACCCAACAAATACGGAATCAAAATTTATGCGTTGACAGATGCCAAAATGTTTTATACCCATACCATGGAAGTTTATGTTGGGAAGCAACCAGACGGTCCATACCAAGTTGATAACTCCGCTTTGGCTTTGGTTTTGCGATTGAGTGAAAATATTCACAATACTGGGCGTAATATCACATGTGATAACTTCTTCACTAGTATTCCATTGATAGATAAGCTTGAGTCTCAACACAAATTGACAGTTATTGGGACAATTCGTAAAAACAAACGAGAATTGCCTAAAAATTTCACGGAAATACGAGGAAGAGCCGAAAAATCTAGTTTATTCGGGCACCGTGGCAATTGCAGTCTTGTATCCTATGTACCAAAAAAAGGCAAAAATGTCCTTCTCGTATCCAGCATGCACGATGATGCCCAGATCAATGAAGATACAGGTAAACCGGAAATTATAATGGACTACAATAGAACCAAAGGTGGAGTAGATACCGTAGACAAAATGTGTGAGACTTACAACGTCGCACGTGGGACAAATAGATGGCCAATGGTGATATTTTATAGCCTAATGAATGTAGCGGGTATAAATACGTTTATAATATACCTGCAGAATAACCCTAACAAGAAAATTAGCCGTCGAGTCTTCCTTGAAGCCTTAGCATACGATTTGATCAATCCGCAACTTAGACGACGGGCTCTCATTTCATCCTTGCCGAGAAGCATAAGACTCAGGCTCACCGAAATATGCAAATTAGATGGACCCGAGTCTGCAGCAACATCTTACAATAATAAAGTAGGTCGTTGTGGATACTGCTCTTCGAAAAAAAACCGCAAGACACGTTACAACTGTGCCACCTGCAAAAAATACTTTTGTTTGGAGCATGCTGTAACCGTATGCCCTGATTGCTATGGCGAGGCTCAAAATTAAGTCAAACATAGATAAATATGTTTATTGATATGTTTGTTGTTATTAATAAGAAGTTTAATTTGTTTTTAAAAAGAAGTTCAGATTTTATTTTAATTTTTTAGTACTTAAGAAAATAATCTCAAATTTTAAGACTGATTTGTGATAAAACTATAAGTTGGTAAAATAATTAATAAAATAACTTTTAGTTATACTGTTTTGTTTCATTACATCCTAAACTTTAAAATAATAGTAATACTTTATGTGTTTCTTGTTAAAAAAAATATGTTGTAGGGGTACAAACTATCGGTCTGTGACACCGTGCGCGAGTATAGGTGTTACAAAAATTGGCGCGAGTATAGGAAGGTTAACATTTAGTGTGACGAGAATCGTATGGTTACTTCCAGAGTAATTTGATACCTTCTCGTAAAATAATTTGAATTTTTGTAAAAATTTTGAATTCCTTTTGTCTGCCGAAGCCAATCATATCGCGCCTTTACCGATTGTTTCAGGCATGCGCTGGGATGGAACAATTATTTAACATGTAGTGTGACGAGAATCGTATGGTTACTTCCAGAGTAATTTGATGCCGTCTCGTAAAATAATTAGAATTTTTGTAAAAATTTAGAATTCCACTTTTCTGCCGAAGCCAATCATATCGCGCCTTTAACGATTGTTTCAGGCATGCACTGGGATGTAACAATTATTTAACATTTAGTGTGACGAGAATCGTATGGTTACTTCCAGAGTAATTTGATGCCGTCTCGTAAAATAATTTGAATTTTTGTAAAAATTTTGAATTCCTTTTTTCTGCCGAAGCCAATCATATCGCGCCTTTAACGATTGTTTCAGGCATGCGCTGGGATGTAACAATTATTTAACATTTAGTGTGACGAGAATCGTATGGTTACTTCCAGAGTAATTTGATACCTTCTCGTAAAATAATTTGAATTTTTGTAAAAATTTAGAATTCCACTTTTCTGCCGAAGCCAATCATAACGCGCCTTTAACGATTGTTTCAGGCATGCGCTGGGATGTAACAATTATTTAACATTTAGTGTGACGAGAATCGTATGGTTACTTCCAGAGTAATTTGATGCCGTCTCGTAAAATAATTTGAATTTTTGTAAAAATTTTGAATTCCTTTTTTCTGCCGAAGCCAATCATATCGCGCCTTTAACGATTGTTTCAGGCATGCGCTGGGATGTAACAATTATTTAACATTTAGTGTGACGAGAATCGTATGGTTACTTCCAGAGTAATTTGATGCCGTCTCGTAAAATAATTTGAATTTTTGTAAAAATTTAGAATTCCACTTTTCTGCCGAAGCCAATCATATCGCGCCTTTAACAATTGTTTCAGGCATGCGCTGGGATGTAACAATTATTTAACATTTAGTGTGACGAGAATCGTATGGTTACTTCCAGAGTAATTTGATACCGTCTCGTAAAATAATTTGAATTTTTGTAAAAATTTTGAATTCCACTTTTCTGCCGAAGCCAATCATATCGCGCCTTTAACGGTTGTTTCAGGCATGCGCTGGGATGGAACAATTATTTAACATTTAGTGTGACGAGAATCGTATGGTTACTTCCAGAGTAATTTGATGCCGTCTCGTAAAATAATTTGAATTTTTGTAAAAATTTTGAATTCCACTTTTCTGCCGAAGCCAATCATATCGCGCCTTTAACGATTGTTTCAGGCATGCGCTGGGATGTAACAATTATTAAACATTTAGTGTGACGAGAATCGTATGTTTACTTCCAGAGTAATTTGATGCCGTCTCGTAAAATAATTAGAATTTTTGTAAAAATTTAGAATTCCTTTTTTCTGCCGAAGCCAATCATATCGCGCCTTTAACGATTGTTTCAGGCATGCGCTGGGATGTAACAATTATTTAACATTTAGTGTGACGAGAATCGTATGGTTACTTCCAGAGTAATTTGATGCCGTCTCGTAAAATAATTTGAATTTTTGTAAAAATTTAGAATTCCACTTTTCTGCCGAAGCCAATCATATCGCGCCTTTAACGATTGTTTCAGGCATGCGCTGGGATGTAACAATTATTTAACATTTAGTGTGACGAGAATCGTATGGTTGCTTCCAGAGTAATTTGATGCCGTCTCGTAAAATAATTTGAATTTTTGTAAAAATTTAGAATTCCATTTTTCTGCCGAAGCCAATCATATCGCGCCTTTACCGATTGTTTCAGGCATGCGCTGGGATGTAACAATTATTTAACATTTAGTGTGACGAGAATCGTATGGTTACTTCCAGAGTAATTTGATGCCGTGTCGTAAAATAATTTGAATTTTTGTAAAAATTTAGAATTCCTTTTTTCTGCCGAAGCCAATCATATTGCGCCTTTAACGATTGTTTCAGGCATGCGCTGGGATGTAACAATTATTTAACGTTTAGTGTGACGAGAATCGTATGGTTACTTCCAGAGTAATTTGATACCTTCTCGTAAAATAATTTGAATTTTTGTAAAAATTTTGAATTCCTTTTGTCTGCCGAAGCCAATCATATCGCGCCTTTACCGATTGTTTCAGGCATGCGCTGGGATGGAACAATTATTTAACATGTAGTGTGACGAGAATCGTATGGTTACTTCCAGAGTAATTTGATGCCGTCTCGTAAAATAATTAGAATTTTTGTAAAAATTTAGAATTCCACTTTTCTGCCGAAGCCAATCATATCGCGCCTTTAACGATTGTTTCAGGCATGCACTGGGATGTAACAATTATTTAACATTTAGTGTGACGAGAATCGTATGGTTACTTCCAGAGTAATTTGATGCCGTCTCGTAAAATAATTTGAATTTTTGTAAAAATTTTGAATTCCTTTTTTCTGCCGAAGCCAATCATATCGCGCCTTTAACGATTGTTTCAGGCATGCGCTGGGATGTAACAATTATTTAACATTTAGTGTGACGAGAATCGTATGGTTACTTCCAGAGTAATTTGATACCTTCTCGTAAAATAATTTGAATTTTTGTAAAAATTTAGAATTCCACTTTTCTGCCGAAGCCAATCATATCGCGCCTTTAACGATTGTTTCAGGCATGCACTGGGATGTAACAATTATTTAACATTTAGTGTGACGAGAATCGTATGGTTACTTCCAGAGTAATTTGATGCCGTCTCGTAAAATAATTTGAATTTTTGTAAAAATTTAGAATTCCTTTTTTCTGCCGAAGCCAATCATATCGCGCCTTTAACGATTGTTTCAGGCATGCGCTGGGATGTAACAATTATTTAACATTTAGTGTGACGAGAATCGTATGGTTACTTCCAGAGTAATTTGATGCCGTCTCGTAAAATAATTTGAATTTTTGTAAAAATTTAGAATTCCACTTTTCTGCCGAAGCCAATCATATCGCGCCTTTAACAATTGTTTCAGGCATGCGCTGGGATGTAACAATTATTTAACATTTAGTGTGACGAGAATCGTATGGTTACTTCCAGAGTAATTTGATACCGTCTCGTAAAATAATTTGAATTTTTGTAAAAATTTAGAATTCCACTTTTCTGCCGAAGCCAATCATATCGCGCCTTTAACGATTGTTTCAGGCATGCGCTGGGATGTAACAATTATTTAACATTTAGTGTGACGAGAATCGTATGGTTACTTCCAGAGTAATTTGATGCCGTCTCGTAAAATAATTAGAATTTTTGTAAAAATTTAGAATTCCACTTTTCTGCCGAAGCCAATCATAACGCGCCTTTAACGATTGTTTCAGGCATGCGCTGAGATGTAACAATTATTTAACATGTAGTGTGACGAGAATCGTATGTTTACTTCCAGAGTAATTTGATGCCGTCTCGTAAAATAATTAGAATTTTTGTAAAAATTTAGAATTCCACTTTTCTGCCGAAGCCAATCATAACGCGCCTTTAACGATTGTTTCAGGCATGCGCTGGGATGTAACAATTATTTAACATTTAGTGTGACGAGAATCGTATGGTTACTTCCAGAGTAATTTGATGCCGTCTCGTAAAATAATTTGAATTTTTGTAAAAATTTTGAATTCCTTTTTTCTGCCGAAGCCAATCATATCGCGCCTTTAACGATTGTTTCAGGCATGCGCTGGGATGTAACAATTATTTAACATTTAGTGTGACGAGAATCGTATGGTTACTTCCAGAGTAATTTGATGCCGTCTCGTAAAATAATTTGAATTTTTGTAAAAATTTAGAATTCCACTTTTCTGCCGAAGCCAATCATATCGCGCCTTTAACGATTGTTTCAGGCATGCGCTGGGATGTAACAATTATTTAACATTTAGTGTGACGAGAATCGTATGGTTACTTCCAGAGTAATTTGATGCCGTCTCGTAAAATAATTAGAATTTTTGTAAAAATGTAGAATTCCACTTTTCTGCCGAAGCCAATCATATCGCGCCTTTCTTTATCTTTGACGCCTCGTCAAGACCGTCAACAGTGTATTACAGTAACTCGTCCCAAAATATTGAAATTAAAATTGAAATCGAATTCATTTTCGTGCAGAAGTTTGTTTATATTGTGCTTTTGATAACAAGTAGTGTACTTACCAACAATCTAAACATAAGTATTTTCTAAAATCAGTGAAAACATCGAAAACAATTTTTATAATACGGGTAAATATAAGTGAACAGAGCCACGAGTGTCGGCACAAGCGCGCGCGCAACTCTCGCGGCTACGTCCTGCATATAGGTGCGACCATCGCACGCAGCTCTGCAAAGCGACTAAGGGGCGGAGTTTGAGCATAATATTGCGGACTAAGTGTATAGAACGGCCGACTGCGTTTGTGCCTAATAGACTTTGTCTCTGTGAGTAAAGTGAAATTATTAAATTATAAAAAATTTTTTTCTTATCTATTGGAGACTTAAGTCTATTAACATCATGCCACCACAGCTAAAATGTTCCGGGTGTATGAAGTTTTCGAAAGAAATATCTAGCCTCAGGTGCTCTTCTTGCGATAAGACCTACTGCTCACAATGCATAAATGCAGGGTCATTTACGCCTGAACGTAAAAAACACTGGACGTGTCCAGAGTGCAATGCCGTACAGAAAAAAGGAAAAAAGGATACAGAAAAGGAGACAACACTCTCACTCCCTGTTCGCGGCGGACCGGACAATGTTGCCACCCGTAAACCAGAGTCACCCAATGTAGATGTGATTCAGCTTACCGAGCAACTTCGTTCATTAAACGTAAAGTTCTCGGCTGCAATGTCGAAGCTGGAGGAGGTCACCCTTTCACTCTCATAATTATAGTAATGAGAGACTCAACGAAGTGATGATTAAGTTAAGTGCTGCTGATGAGCGAATTAGATATTTGGAGGGGAGAGAGGGGGTGGTGGATGGTCTTCGGGCCACGGTGTTGCAGCTGCAAAGCGAACTAAATCAACATGCCCAAAACAATCTGAGAAACGAATTTGAAATAGCTGGCATCCCTGAAACTTCATCGGAAAACTTATACCACACCGTATTAGTAGCTGCTCAGAAGATTGGCGTGGATCTCGTGGACACGGATATAGATTGGATTAATCGCGTAGGTCAACGCTCCCCACCAGTTTCAACGGTGTTGCCAGAAGATGGCTCGGTTATGCCTCGTACAGTGGTGGTCCGTCTCCAACGTCGTGCGAAACGTGATGCGTTATTGAAAGCTTGTAAATCAAGAAGAAATCTTTGTAGCTCTGATCTCGGAGTAAATGGAGTATCACGTAAGATTTTCTTCAATGAGAGATTAACCAAAGAAAACCGATTGTTATTTCGCAATGCGAGGGGAAGGGCGAAAGAGCGTCGATATGAGTTTTGCTGGTGTATTCGTGGTGCTATCTACGTCAGGCAGCGACAAGGCAGTCCAGCGTTACTTATTCGGTCACAGATGGAGCTGGATCGATTACTGCCTGCCGCTCCTCCTGGGTCGCCTGTCTCCCCTGCTCCGGTTGTATCGCTTCGTTCTGCTGCGGCATCTTCTGCATAATTTGCCGGCTTGTAAATATGTTAATTCAATTTGTGTTAAGTTGTTTACCCGATATATTACACTGAGATCCCGCTGTTTACTGTATTGGCGACTGAATGGTATGTGTCAGTCAATAAGAGCAAGTTCGGAAACTTTAAATCCGTTAGTTTGTTTATCTGTTATTTTTGTTTTTGAAGAGTACTTACTACGAGTATATTTCGTGTTAGTAACTGATCGACACTTTATGGCATTCACTTATATAATTATATACTGGTACTTTGGTGCAATGCGACTGAGCAAGATGGTAATTTCACAACAACAGGTTTATTGTATATCTGGTTTCACAATGTCAAGTAATTATGTTAAAGATAAACTTCCCTTAATTAAATGATGTTTTCTGACGAATTCGGAAGTGAACTGGATTCATTAAATATTAAATGTACTACTTCTCAGGACTTGGGCACTTGCAGGCAATATTTCAAAGGTGTTCATAATTTCAAACTGCTTGCATTAAACATCAGAAGTATTCAGAGCGAAAATTTTGATAGGCTGCTTGTTGCGCTGCAACGCATCGATGTACCGTTGGACGTTTTGATACTTACTGAGTGCTGGCTCTCCGAATCTATCGTTTTTCCTCAAATACAAGGTTATAATTACTTTCGTACTAAAAAGTTTATAAACCAAAACGGTGGGGTAGTGATATACGTCAAAGATATTTGGTCCGCCTCAGCAAAAGAACCTGAAGTTGATGAGGCAAACTGCCTTTATGTGCAAATACCTGATGTTATTAATATTCTAGGAGTTTATCGATCCCCATCTTTTCGAAACATAGACAATTTCGTATCTTCATTGGACATTTTCATGACTACACTAAATAGATTGCCTTTTGTTCTGGGAGGAGATCTAAATATAAATATCATGGATGCCTCGGGTGATGAAACAAGTTTGGAATACCAATGTTTTATGGGTGAACAAGGACTTCTCCCCATTATCACAGAACCAACTAGACTGTCGGCCTGTTTGGATCATATTTACATAAAAAACCTAACAAATACGCATGACCTATTGGGAATTGTATGTCAAACCGTAATAACTGACCACTACCCAGTTATAGCATGTTTGAATCTCCAACGGCGTAAACCCCTACGGGTGGATCGTTTTGTTGTAAAAAGAGATTTTGAGGTTATCAAGCATGATACTGCAGAGGTTCATTGGTCTGTGGTCTGTGACCTAAACTATGTAAACGAGGCTGTGGAAGTTTTCACCAAAATCTTCTCAGAGATAGTACAAAAACATAGTAAAACTTTTAAAATAACTAGATCTAAGTATTACTTGAAGCCCTGGATAACTCCAGGCCTAATACGATGCATGCGGCATCGCGACCGCTTACATCAACACTCAAAAAGAGACCCGGAAAACCTGATTCTTCAAATAACATACAAACGTTACCAAAATTTTTTTGTCACATTGTTAAGGAAAATTAAAGCAGAATTTGAAGAGAATGAGTTGAAGAATAATAGTAAAAACCCTAAAAAGCTCTGGCGTTCTATAAAAAATATTTGCTACCTAACTAACCACAAAAACGAATCAAAAGAATTACTTGTTCTAGATGGTAGCGACAATCCCCAGCAATCAATAGATCGAACGAATCTCCATTTTTCTTCTGTTGGTCAGAGGTTAGCTGATAGAATTTCTTCTGGAGGGCAGATGAGTTTGGACAGATTAAAGCGTTTTGGAAAATCTCCCTCAAAATCTTTTTTCATGGCACCCACAGACCGCGAAGAGATAGAGGGCATGATGTTAAACATGCAAAACGACAAGGCACCGGGTATTGACAAGTTCTCTAACTCTCTTATCAAATTTGTCAAAACTGAAATAATTATCCCACTTACACATATTTTCAACTTAAGTTTGAAAAGTGGAATTTTCCCGAATCACTGGAAAACCGCATCTGTCTGTCCAATTCATATAAGTGGTTCGAAATATTTACTTGATAATTACAGGCCCATTTCATTGTTAAGTTCTTTTTCAAAACTACTCGAGAAACTGGTTAACAAGCGCCTTGTTAGTTACCTCGAAGCCAATGAGCTTATTTCACCTAGACAATTCGGTTTTCGTAAGGGAATAAGTACAGAAGATGCGGTGACGCATTTAACAACGGCCGTTTCTTCTATTTTGGATCAACAACACCGATGTAATACTGTCTTTTTAGATCTCGCAAAGGCCTTCAACACAGTTTCCTTACCCAGGCTTTTGATGAAGTTGGAATTCATGGGGATTCGTGGTGTTGCATTAGACTGGTTCAGGAGCTATCTAATAGACAGAAGACAGTGTGTAAAAATCAACCAATTAACGAGTAGCGAGCAGCCTGTCAATTACGGAGTTCCACAAGGCAGCATACTTGGGCCGACACTTTTCATCCTTTACACCAACGACATACACGAGGTACCGATCAATGGCGCCGATATTCTGTGTTATGCGGACGACACCGCGATTATATTCCGTAGGATAACTTGGGATGATGTAAGTTCCTCTACTGAGCAGGGAATGGCACTAATTTTGAAATGGTTACAAGAGAATCTCCTCACATTGAACACGAAGAAAACAATGTACATTTGTTTCCACAAAACTGCATCCTCAGCACCAAAGACTACCACAAGTATTCGAATCCACCAAACTAAATGCACACGTCACTCTGGGTGTGACTGTGAATTGCTAAACCTCACTAAAACTTTAAGATACCTTGGCGTGAATATCGATGAAAATCTAAGGTTTCAATCCCATATTTATTAGTATTTTATCAGCCCGAGTCAGAAAGGTAATAAATATAATGCGAAATCTACGCAAAGTAGCCACAAAGGAGACCTTAATCCAGGTGTACTATGCGTTGTGCCATTCCCTTATCTCATATTGTATAACATCTTGGGGTAGTGCGGCTAAATCACACCTGTTACAAGTTGAACGAGCGCAAAAGTCAGTCCTAAAAGTAATGTTTCAGAAACCTTTTCGATATCCGACTTTTAGACTGTACAAAGAAGCTGGCGTGCTTAGTGTACGCCAACAATTTATTTTAAACACTACGCTGAGGGCACACAAATCGTTTTTAGCTTCTCCTAATTATGAGTCTCTGTCTGCTCGCAGAGTTTGTAGAATACCTCTGCCACCAGTGAACACTAGCTTCGCGCAGAGGTTTGGTGAGTTTGTAAGTGTCTTCGTCTACAACGTCGTTACTAAGTTCTGTGACATTAAAGATAGAAAAGTTTACGAATCTAAGCATATCGTCCGGAGTTGGCTCAAAACATTAAATTATAGTGAAACCGAAGCTATACTGAAAAGAGTTTTTTAAATGTATTTTGGTTTTTGTGTGCCTACGCAATTCGTACCTATCTGCTTGTTCAGTGTAGTTTTAGTTTTAATTTTAATGTAAATAAATAACATTTATTTTTAGTTTTACCTGTCAACTGTTGACTGTCTTGAATACGAGACTCAGCTTCAGTGTAATTGTTTTCTCTAGATTTTGGTTTTCCCGATACAGGCTTGCCTAGTGGGAAACCAACGGAAATCACTATTTTATTTTATTAATTGTTTACAAAAAATCAAATTTAAATATGTTTGTTCTACTTTTGTCTGTATATCTCGGTGAATTTTTGTGGTAAATATTTTTTTTTCATTTTCATTTTTTCACTTTATCGATTGTTTCAGGCATGCGCTGGGATGTAACAATTATTTAACATTTAGTGTGACGAGAATCGTATGGTTACTTCCAGAGTAATTTGATGCCGTCTCGTAAAATAATTTGAATTTTTGTAAAAATTTAGAATTCCACTTTTCTGCCGAAGCCAATCATATCGCGCCTTTAACGATTGTTTCAGGCATGCGCTGGGATGTAACAATTATTTAACATTTAGTGTGACGAGAATCGTATGGTTACTTCCAGAGTAATTTGATGCCGTCTCGTAAAATAATTTGAATATTTGTAAAAATTTAGAATTCCACTTTTCTGCCGAAGCCAATCATATCGCGCCTTTAACGATTGTTTCAGGCATGCGCTGGGATGTAACAATTATTTAACATTTAGTGTGACGAGAATCGTATGGTTACTTCCAGAGTAATTTGATGCCGTCTCGTAAAATAATTTGAATTTTTGTAAAAATTTAGAATTCCACTTTTCTGCCGAAGCCAATCATATCGCGCCTTTAACGATTGTTTCAGGCATGCGCTGGGATGTAACAATTATTTAACATTTAGTGTGACGAGAATCGTATGGTTACTTCCAGAGTAATTTGATGCCGTCTCGTAAAATAATTAGAATTTTTGTAAAAATTTAGAATTCCACTTTTCTGCCGAAGCCAATCATATCGCGCCTTTAACGATTGTTTCAGGCATGCGCTGGGATGTAACAATTATTTAACATTTAGTGTGACGAGAATCGTATGGTTACTTCCAGAGTAATTTGATGCCGTCTCGTCAAATAATTTGAATTTTTGTAAAAATTTTGAATTCCACTTTTCTGCCGAAGCCAATCATATCGCGCCTTTAACGATTGTTTCAGGCATGCGCTGGAATGTAACAATTATTTAACATTTAGTGTGACGAGAATCGTATGGTTACTTCCAGAGAAATTTGATGCCGTCTCGTAAAATAATTTGAATTTTTGTAAAAATTTAGAATTCCACTTTTCTGCCGAAGCCAATCATATCACGCCTTTAACGATTGTTTCAGGCATGCGCTGGAATGTAACAATTATTTAACATTTAGTGTGACGATATTCGTATGGTTACTTCCAGAGTAATATGATGCCGTCTCGTAAAATAATTAGAATTTTTGTAAAAATTTAGAATTCCTTTTTTCTGCCGAAGCCAATCATATCGCGCCTTTAACGATTGTTTCAGGCATGCGCTGGAATGTAACAATTATTTAACATTTAGTGTGACGATAATCGTATGGTTACTTCCAGAGTAATTTGATGCCGTCTCGTAAAATAATTTGAATTTTTGTAAAAATTTAGAATTCCACTTTTCTGCCGAAACCAATCATATCGCGCCTTTACCGATTGTTTCAGGCATGCGCTGGGATGTAACAATTATTTAACATTTAGTGTGACGAGAATCGTATGGTTACTTCCAGAGTAATTTGATGCCGTCTCGTAAAATAATTTAAATTTTTGTAAAAATTTAGAATTCCACTTTTCTGCCGAAGCCAATCATATCGCGCCTTTAACGATTGTTTCAGGCATGCGCTGGGATGTAACAATTATTTAACATTTAGTGTGACGAGAATCGTATGGTTACTTCCAGAGTAATTTGATGCCGTCTCGTAAAATAATTTGAATTTTTGTAAAAATTTAGAATTCCTTTTTTCTGCCGAAGCCAATCATATCGCGCCTTTAACGATTGTTTCAGGCATGCGCTGGGATGTAACAATTATTTAACATTTAGTGTGACGATAATCGTATGCTTACTTCCAGAGAAATTTGATGCCGTCTCGTAAAATAATTTGAATTTTTGTAAAAATTTAGAATTCCACTTTTCTGCCGAAGCCAATCAAATCGCACCTTTAACTATTGTTTCAGGCATGCGCTGGGATGTAACAATTATTTAACATTTAATGTGACGAGAATCGTATGGTTACTTCCAGAGTAATTTGATGCCGTCTCGTAAAATAATTTGAATTTTTGTAAAAATTTAGAATTCCTTTTTTCTGCCGAAGCCAATCATATCGCGCCTTTAACGATTATTTCAGGCATGCGCTGAGATGTAACAATTATTTAACATTTAGTGTGACGAGAATCGTATGGTTACTTCCAGAGTAATTTAATGCCGTCTCGTAAAATAATTAGAATTTTTATAAAAATTTAGAATTCCACTTTTCTGCCGAAGCCAATCATATCGCGCCTTTAACGATTGTTTCAGGCATGCGCTGGGATGTAACAATTATTTAACATTTAGTGTGACGAGAATCGTATGGTTACTTCCAGAGTAATTTGATGCCGTCTCGTAAAATAATTGGAATTTTTGTAAAAATTTAGAATTCCACTTTTCTGCCGAAGCCAATCATATCGCGCCTTTAACGATTGTTTCAGGCATGCGCTGGGATGTAACAATTATTTAACATTTAGTGTGACGAGAATCGTATGGTTACTTCCAGAGTAATTTGATGCCGTCTCGTCAAATAATTTGAATTTTTGTAAAAATTTTGAATTCCACTTTTCTGCCGAAGCCAATCATATCGCGCCTTTAACGATTGTTTCAGGCATGCGCTGGAATGTAACAATTATTTAACATTTAGTGTGACGAGAATCGTATGGTTACTTCCAGAGAAATTTGATGCCGTCTCGTAAAATAATTAGAATTTTTGTAAAAATTTAGAATTCCACTTTTCTGCCGAAGCCAATCATATCACGCCTTTAACGATTGTTTCAGGCATGCGCTGGAATGTAACAATTATTTAACATTTAGTGTGACGAGAATCGTATGGTTACTTCCAGAGTAATTTGATGCCGTCTCGTAAAATAATTAGAATTTTTGTAAAAATTTAGAATTCCTTTTTTCTGCCGAAGCCAATCATATCGCGCCTTTAACGATTGTTTCAGGCATGCGCTGGAATGTAACAATTATTTAACATTTAATGTGACGATAATCGTATGGTTACTTCCAGAGTAATTTGATGCCGTCTCGTAAAATAATTTGAATTTTTGTAAAAATTTAGAATTCCACTTTTCTGCCGAAACCAATCATATCGCGCCTTTACCGATTGTTTCAAGCATGCGCTGGGATGTAACAATTATTTAACATTTAGTGTGACGAGAATCGTATGGTTACTTCCAGAGTAATTTGATGCCGTCTCGTAAAATAATTTGAATTATTGTAAAAATTTAGAATTCCACTTTTCTGCCGAAGCCAATCATATCGCGCCTTTAACGATTGTTTCAGGCATGCGCTGGGATGTAACAATTATTTAACATTTAGTGTGACGAGAATCGTATGGTTACTTCCAGAGTAATTTGATGCCGTCTCGTAAAATAATTTGAATTTTTGTAAAAATTTAGAATTCCACTTTTCTGCCGAATCCAATCAAATCGCACCTTTAACGATTGTTTCAGGCATGCGCTGGGATGTAATAATTATTTAACATCTAGTGTGACGAGAATCGTATGGTTACTTCCAGAGTAATTTGATGCCGTCTCGTAAAATAATTAGAATTTTTGTAAACATTTAGAATTCCACTTTTCTGCCGAAGCCAATCATATCGCGCCTTTAACGATTGTTTCAGGCATGCGCTGGGATGTAACAATTATTTAACATTTAGTGTGACGAGAATCGTATGGTTACTTCCAGAGTAATTTGATGCCGTCTCGTGAAATAATTTGAATTTTTGTAAAAATTTAGAATTCCTTTTTTCTGCCGAAGCCAATCATATCGCGCCTTTAACGATTGTTTCAGGCATGCGCTGGGATGTAACAATTATTTAACATTTAGTGTGACGAGAATCGTATGGTTACTTTCAGAGTAATTTGATGCCGTCTCGTATAATAATTTGAATTTTTGTAAAAATTTAGAATTCCACTTTTCTGCCGAAGCCAATCATATCGCGCCTTTAACGATTGTTTCAGGCATGCGCTGGGATGTAACAATTATTTAACATCTAGTGTGACGAGAATCGTATGGTTACTTCCAGAGTAATTTGATGCCGTCTCGTAAAATAATTTGAATTTTTGTAAAAATTTAGAATTCCACTTTTCTGCCGAAGCCAATCATATCGCGCCTTTAACGATTGTTTCAGGCATGCGCTGGGATGTAACAATTATTTAACATTTAGTGTGACGAGAATCGTATGATAGATAGATAGATAGATAATTATTTATTGACACATTAACACATACACTTACCCTAGCTGCAAAAATATTTACAACCAATACTTAATGTAGATCATAATATGTCTCGTCAATTTCAATACAATAGTTAAATTACCGTTATTAAATTTGCTGTATAGGGGCAAACTGATCACAAATTATAAATTCAGAGTCTTACATAATAGTAGTACATAATTCTCAATAAATAATACTTTAGATAATAATCAAGTTCTGTGCTATTTTCATATTCATATTCATATTCATATTCATATTCATTTTTATTGATAAAAATACTTTTACACGTCAATTCACAAATCCAAAATCAGTAGGTACATAAATGAATTTTTAAATCAAATGTCTACATTATTGTAGGTATCAAATTAAATTACAACAATAATAACGAGTGTGTCAATTCATATATATAAATTAATTTCTAAATCAAATAAATAAAACTTATACATTATTGTAGGTAAGTATCAAATTCAAATTAAAAACAATAATAACGATTGTGTCAATTCATAAATCCAAATTACTTCATATATCAAATGTCAAATGTATACATTATGTAAATGTCAAATTGAATTAAAAATAAATAAATGTCAACAATAATAATAAAAAACAAATAGTAATAACAATTAGACCATTTTATCATTATATTATAGTCGTAGTATTTGGTATGTCTATCACAAATAAAATAAAGAAATTCCGAAATTCAGAAGCGTTCCTTTATAAAACCTTGGGAGCAAATTCATCTATTCGATAGAACGCTTCCTTCGTCAACCAGAACTTTGCCCTCATTTTAAAACTATTACGAGATGGCGCTTCCCTAACATCTGCAGGAAGGCGATTATAGATGTCTGCGGCCATGACGTGTACCTGCCTGGAGGTCTTCTCGAGGCGGTGCGGGGGCGCGCAGAGCACGTGCGCGTGTCGCGCGGTGCGCAGGCGCGGGTACTCATCGAAGTGGTCCCAGGCGTACAGTGCGGCTTGTAAAATAAGCATACACGGCAGCGTCAGGATCCGCAACGACCGGAACAGTTCCTGTGCAGGCGTGTCCTCCGGCACTCTGGCTACGGCTCTCACTGCTCTTTTCTGCATCCTAAAGACGCGTTCCCAATCTGCGGAACGCGCCCAAAACTCTACCCCGTATTGTAGAAGTGAGTGCACGGAAGCGAAATAGCAGTTTTTCACCATGCTTGTCGGTAATACACTCGACAGTCGCCACAGTGCAAAGCACGCCCGCCCAATTTTCAAACACAACTCATTTATGTGACTCTCCCATGTCAACGTGTCGTCGATACGAAAGCCCAAAAACAGTGTTTCCTTCACTTGGTCTATTTTAGTGCTTTCGACCACCACGTTGAGAGGCATCTTTATGTGACCCGACAGATCGTATTGCACAAAGTGTGTCTTAGTCATGTTCAGAATTAACCCGTTCATTCTGAACCATCGGTGTAGGCCGCACGCGACTCTATTCAGTTCCAGTTCTAAATCTATCATATCTCGTGCCGTCACAACAGCGGCTACGTCGTCGGCGTACATTAGCACATGGCTATTTTCAATGTTCTCAGGTAAGTCGTTAAGGAGAAGGGAGAACAAGATGTTCGAGAGTGAAGATCCTTGCGCCACGCCTATCACCGTTGTGAGCGGCTTTGACCTCACCACACCTCCCTCTCCCACGACCACCTGACTTCGACCCGACAAGTAATCCGACATTAGGCGTAGCACGTTGTTTCGGATGCCGTAGTGCTCTAGTTTCGCGGCAAGTACTCCATGATCGGCGACATCAAAGGCCTTAGACAAGTCGCAGAAGATGACGGCGACCTGCTGCCGACGCTCGCGCGCATTCAGGATCTCGCGGTGTAGCTCTCTCGTTATGGACGTCGTCGAATGACCCCCACGATACGCGTGCTGTCTCTCCGAAAGTGCCCCCGACTCAACCAGGTACTCGGTCAGTCGCGAGCTCAGACCGTACTCGAAGACTTTGGCAACAGCCGGGATGATAGACACCGGTCTATAGTTATTAATTTCTTCCTGCTTCCCTTTACCTTTGTACAAAGGAGAAACCTTTACTTGTTTGAGGGCCGCAGGGTATATCCCGTCTTCGATGCACATATGAGGTCAAATGGCTAAAGTTCTAAAACTACATTCAAAATTAGCCTTCCGGTTTGTAACATCGGCAAAGGATCGAAATTTTAATATTAATTCTTAAATACAATATGGTTCTGGGGTAGCAGGGAAGCGTATTACAGTTTGATTATGCTTAATGTCAGTTGCTAGAGTCATAGTCATAAGTTAAATACTCATTGACGGTGTACAAGGTGCGCTTCAAAAGAAGTCTCACTTTATTTAAAAACATTGTCTCACTCGGTAGAGTCTTATAATGTTCTGGCAACTTATTGTAAAGGACTCTACCCATGTTAGTTGGAAGCCTTTTTGCCATTGATAGTCTGGAATGCGTTCGCTGTATGTTGGTTTTTATCAGACCCGTTCGCCGTTCCTTAATTTTTTCGATTTTGTATCGACCTATGTTGTTTCTTGTGTATTTTAGTGTTTCGAATATGTAAAGAGCAACCGACGTCATTATATTTAAGTCCTTATAGTGTTCTCTACAGCTTTCTCTAAACTTAGCGTTTACTAGTACACGTATTGCCCGCTTTTTGCATTTTTAATACTCTTTGATATTCAGTTGAGGAGCCCCAGAAGATTATTCCATAGGACATAATTGAATGCACATATGAGTAGTAAATCTCTTTTAGGCTCTGTGGAGATGTTATATGTTTCAATTGTTTTAGGGCATATATGGTTACTTCCAGAGTAATTTGATGCCGTCTCGTAAAATAATTTGAATATTTGTAAAAATTTAGAATTCCACTTTTCTGCCGAAGCCAATCATATCGCGCCTTTAACGATTGTATCAGGCATGCGCTGGGATGTAACAATTATTTAACATTTAGTGTGACGAGAATCGTATGGTTACTTCCGGAGTAATTTGATGCCGTCTCGTAAAATAATTAGAATTTTTGTAAAAATTTAGAATTCCACTTTTCTGCCGAAGCCAATCATATCGCGCCTTTAACGATTGTTTCAGGCATGCGCTGGGATGTAACAATTATTTAACATTTAGTGTGACGAGAATCGTATGGTTACTTCCAGAGTAATTTGATGCCGTCTCGTAAAATAATTTGAATTTTTGTAAAAATTTAGAATTCCTTTTTTCTGCCGAAGCCAATCAAATCGCACCTTTAACGATTGTTTCAGGCATGCGCTGGGATGTAACAATTATTTAACATTTAATGTGACGAGAATCGTATGGTTACTTCCAGAGTAATTTGATGCCGTCTCGTGAAATAATTTGAATTTTTGTAAAAATTTAGAATTCCTTTTTTCTGCCGAAGCCAATCATATCGCGCCTTTAACGATTGTTTCAGGCATGCGCTGGGATGTAACAATTATTTAACATCTAGTGTGACGAGAATCGTATGGTTACTTCCAGAGTAATTTGATGCCGTCTCGTAAAATAATTAGAATTTTTGTAAAAATTTAGAATTCCACTTTTCTGCCGAAGCCAATCATATCGCGCCTTTAACGATTGTTTCAGGCATGCGCTGGGATGTAACAATTATTTAACATTTAGTGTGACGAGAATCGTATGGTTACTTCCAGAGTAGTTTGATGCCGTCTCGTAAAATAATTTGAATTTTTGTAAAAATTTATAATTCCACTTTTCTGCCGAAGCCAATCATATCGCGCCTTTAACGATTGTTTCAGGCATGCGCTGGGATGTAACAATTATTTAACATTTAGTGTGACGAGAATCGTATAGTTACTTCCGGAGTAATTTGATGCCGTCTCGTAAAATAATTAGAATTTTTGTAAAAATTTAGAATTCCACTTTTCTGCCGAAACCAATCATATTGCGCCTTTAACGATTGTTTCAGGCATGCGCTGGGATGTATCAATTATTTAACATTTAGTGTGACGAGAATCGTATGGTTACTACCGGAGTAATTTGATGCCGTCTCGTAAAATAATTAGAATTTTTGTAAAAATTTAGAATTCCACTTTTCTGCCGAAGCCAATCATATCGCGCCTTTAACGATTGTTTCAGGCATGCGCTGGGATGTAACAATTATTTAACATTTAGTGTGACGAGAATCGTATGGTTACTTCCAGAGTAATTTGATGCCGTCTCGTGAAATAATTTGAATTTTTGTAAAAATTTAGAATTCCTTTTTTCTGCCGAAGCCAATCATATCGCGCCTTTAACGATTGTTTCAGGCATGCGCTGGGATGTAACAATTATTTAACATCTAGTGTGACGAGAATCGTATGGTTACTTCCAGAGTAATTTGATGCCGTCTCGTAAAATAATTTGAATTTTTGTAAAAATTTATAATTCCACTTTTCTGCCGAAGCCAATCATATCGCGCCTTTAACGATTGTTTCAGGCATGCGCTGGGATGTAACAATTATTTAACATTTAGTGTGACGAGAATCGTATGGTTACTTCCGGAGTAATTTGATGCCGTCTCGTAAAATAATTTGAATTTTTGTAAAAATTTAGAATTCCACTTTTCTGCCGAAGCCAATCAAATCGCACCTTTAACGATTGTTTCAGGCATGCGCTGGGATGTAATAATTATTTAACATTTAGTGTGACGAGAATCGTATGGTTACTTCCAGAGTAATTTGATGCCGTCTCGTGAAATAATTTGAATTTTTGTAAAAATTTAGAATTTCTTTTTTCTGCCGAAGCCAATCATATCGCGCCTTTAACGATTGTTTCAGGCATGCGCTGGGATGTAACAATTATTTAACATCTAGTGTGACGAGAATCGTATGGTTACTTCCAGAGTAATTTGATGCCGTCTCGTAAAATAATTAGAATTTTTGTAAAAATTTAGAATTCCACTTTTCTGCCGAAGCCAATCATATCGCGCCTTTAACGATTGTTTCAGGCATGCGCTGGGATGTAACAATTATTTAACATCTAGTGTGACGAGAATCGTATGGTTACTTCCAGAGTAATTTGATGCCGTCTCGTAAAATAATTTGAATTTTTGTAAAAATTTAGAATTCCACTTTTCTGCCGAAGCCAATCATATCGCGCCTTTAACGATTGTTTCAGGCATGCGCTGGGATGTAACAATTATTTAACATTTAGTGTGACGAGAATCGTATGATAGATAGATAGATAGATAATCATTTATTGACACATTAACACATACACTTACCCTAGCTGCAAAAATATTTACAACCAATACTTAATGTAGATCATAATATGTCTCGTCAATTTCAATACAATAGTTAAATTACCGTTATTAAATTTGCTGTATAGGGGCAAACTGATCACAAATTATAAATTCAGAGTCTTACATAATAGTAGTACATAATTCTCAATAAATAATACTTTAGATAATAATCAAGTTCTGTGCTATTTTCACAATATGAGGTCAAATGGCTAAAGTTCTAAAACTACATTCAAAATTAGCCTTCCGGTTTGTAACATCGGCAAAGGATCGAAATTTTAATATTAATTCTTAAATACAATATGGTTCTGGGGTAGCAGGGAAGCGTATTACAGTTTGATTATGCTTAATGTCAGTTGCTAGAGTCATAGTCATAAGTTAAATACTCATTGACGGTGTACAAGGTGCGCTTCAAAAGAAGTCTCACTTTATTTAAAAACATTGTCTCACTCGGTAGAGTCTTATAATGTTCTGGCAACTTATTGTAAAGGACTCTACCCATGTTAGTTGGAAGCCTTTTTGCCATTGATAGTCTGGAATGCGTTCGCTGTATGTTGGTTTTTATCAGACCCGTTCGCCGTTCCTTAATTTTTTCGATTTTGTATCGACCTATGTTGTTTCTTGTGTATTTTAGTGTTTCGAATATGTAAAGAGCAACCGACGTCATTATATTTAAGTCCTTATAGTGTTCTCTACAGCTTTCTCTAAACTTAGCGTTTACTAGTACACGTATTGCCCGCTTTTTGCATTTTTAATACTCTTTGATATTCAGTTGAGGAGCCCCAGAAGATTATTCCATAGGACATAATTGAATGCACATATGAGTAGTAAATCTCTTTTAGGCTCTGTGGAGATGTTATATGTTTCAATTGTTTTAGGGCATATATGGTTACTTCCAGAGTAATTTGATGCCGTCTCGTAAAATAATTTGAATATTTGTAAAAATTTAGAATTCCACTTTTCTGCCGAAGCCAATCATATTGCGCCTTTAACGATTGTTTCAGGCATGCGCTGGGATGTAACAATTATTTAACATTTAGTGTGACGAGAATCGTATGGTTACTTCCAGAGTAATTTGATGCCGTCTCGTAAAATAATTTGAATTTTTGTAAAAATTTAGAATTCCACTTTTCTGCCGAAGCCAATCAAATCGCACCTTTAACGATTGTTTCAGGCATGCGCTGGGATGTAACAATTATTTAACATTTAATGTGACGAGAATCGTATGGTTACTTCCAGAGTAATTTGATGCCGTCTCGTAAAATAATTTGAATTCTTGTAAAAATATAGAATTCCTTTTTTCTGCCGAAGCCAATCATATCGCGCCTTTTACGATTGTTTACGGCATGCTTTGGGATGTAACAATTGTTTAACATTTAGTGTGACGAGAATCGTATGGTTACTTCCAGAGTAATTTGATGCCGTCTCGTAAAATAATTTGAATTTTTGTAAAAATTTTGAATTCCACTTTTCTGCCGAAGCCAATCATATCGCGCCTTTACCGATTGTTTCAGGCATGCGCTGGGATGTAACAATTATTTAACATTTAGTGTGACGAGAATCGTATGGTTACTTCCAGAGTAATTTGATGCCGTCTCGTAAAATAATTTGAATATTTGTAAAAATTTAGAATTCCACTTTTCTGCCGAAGCCAATCATATCGCGCCTTTAACGATTGTTTCAGGCATGCGCTGGGATGTAACAATTATTTAACATTTAGTGTGACGAGAATCGTATGGTTCCTTCCGGAGTAATTTGATGCCGTCTCGTAAAATAATTAGAATTTTTGTAAAAATTTAGAATTCAATTTTCTGCCGAAGCCAATCAAATCGCACCTTTAACGATTGTTTCAGGCATGCGCTGGGATGTAACAATTATTTAACATTTAGTGTGACGAGAATCGTATGGTTACTTCCAGAGTAATTTGATGCCGTCTCGTGAAATAATTTGAATTTTTGTAAAAATTTAGAATTCCTTTTTTCTGCCGAAGCCAATCATATCGCGCCTTTAACGATTGTTTCAGGCATGCGCTTGGATGTAACAATTATTTAACATCTAGTGTGACGAGAATCGTATGGTTACTTCCAGAGTAATTTGATGCCGTCTCGTAAAATAATTAGAATTTTTGTAAAAATTTAGAATTCCACTTTTCTGCCGAAGCCAATCATATCGCGCCTTTAACGATTGTTTCAGGCATGCGCTGGGATGTAACAATTATTTAACATTTAGTGTGACGAGAATCGTATGGTTACTTCCAGAGTAATTTGATGCCGTCTCGTAAAATAATTTGAATTTTTGTAAAAATTTATAATTCCACTTTTCTGCCGAAGCCAATCATATCGCGCCTTTAACGATTGTATCAGGCATGCGCTGGGATGTAACAATTATTTAACATCTAGTGTGACGAGAATCGTATGGTTACTTCCAGAGTAATTTGATGCCGTCTCGTAAAATAATTAGAATTTTTGTAAAAATTTAGAATTCCACTTTTCTGCCGAAGCCAATCATATCGCGCCTTTAACGATTGTTTCAGGCATGCGCTGGGATGTAACAATTATTTAACATTTAGTGTGACGAGAATCGTATGGTTACTTCCAGAGTAATTTGATGCCGTCTCGTAAAATAATTTGAATTTTTGTAAAAATTTATAATTCCACTTTTCTGCCGAAGCCAATCATATCGCGCCTTTAACGATTGTTTCAGGCATGCGCTGGGATGTAACAATTATTTAACATTTAGTGTGACGAGAATCGTATGGTTACTTCCGGAGTAATTTGATGCCGTCTCGTAAAATAATTAGAATTTTTGTAAAAATTTAGAATTCCATTTTTCTGCCGAAGCCAATCAAATCGCACCTTTAACGATTGTTTCAGGCATGCGCTGGGATGTAATAATTATTTAGCATTTAGTGTGACGAGAATCGTATGGTTACTTCCAGAGTAATTTGATGCCGTCTCGTGAAATAATTTGAATTTTTGTAAAAATTTAGAATTCCTTTTTTCTGCCGAAGCCAATCATATCGCGCCTTTAACGATTGTTTCAGGCATGCGCTGGGATGTAACAATTATTTAACATCTAGTGTGACGAGAATCGTATGGTTACTTCCAGAGTAATTTGATGCCGTCTCGTAAAATAATTTGAATTTTTGTAAAAATTTATAATTCCACTTTTCTGCCGAAGCCAATCATATCGCGCCTTTAACGATTGTTTCAGGCATGCGCTGGGATGTAACAATTATTTAACATTTAGTGTGACGAGAATCGTATGGTTACTTCCGGAGTAATTTGATGCCGTCTCGTAAAATAATTTGAATTTTTGTAAAAATTTAGAATTCCACTTTTCTGCCGAAGCCAATCAAATCGCACCTTTAACGATTGTTTCAGGCATGCGCTGGGATGTAATAATTATTTAACATTTAGTGTGACGAGAATCGTATGGTTACTTCCAGAGTAATTTGATGCCGTCTCGTGAAATAATTTGAATTTTTGTAAAAATTTAGAATTCCTTTTTTCTGCCGAAGCCAATCATATCGCGCCTTTAACGATTGTTTCAGGCATGCGCTGGGATGTAACAATTATTTAACATCTAGTGTGACGAGAATCGTATGGTTACTTCCAGAGTAATTTGATGCCGTCTCGTAAAATAATTAGAATTTTTGTAAAAATTTAGAATTCCACTTTTCTGCCGAAGCCAATCATATCGCGCCTTTAACGATTGTTTCAGGCATGCGCTGGGATGTAACAATTATTTAACATTTAGTGTGACGAGAATCGTATGGTTACTTCCAGAGTAATTTGATGCCGTCTCGTAAAATAATTTGAATTTTTGTAAAAATTTAGAATTCCACTTTTCTGCCGAAGCCAATCAAATCGCACCTTTAACGATTGTTTTAGGCATGCGCTGGGATGTAACAATTATTTAACATTTAGTGTGACGAGAATCGTATGGTTACTTCCAGAGTAATTTGATGCCGTCTCGTGAAATAATTTGAATTTTTGTAAAAATTTAGAATTCCTTTTTTCTGCCGAAGCCAATCATATCGCGCCTTTAACGATTGTTTCAGGCATGCGCTGGGATGTAACAATTATTTAACATTTAGTGTGACGAGAATCGTATGGTTACTTTCAGAGTAATTTGATGCCGTCTCGTATAATAATTTGAATTTTAGTAAAAATTTAGAATTCCACTTTTCTGCCGAAGCCAATCATATCGCGCCTTTAACGATTGTTTCAGGCATGCGCTGGGATGTAACAATTATTTAACATCTAGTGTGACGAGAATCGTATGGTTACTTCCAGAGTAATTTGATGCCGTCTCGTAAAATAATTTGAATTTTTGTAAAAATTTAGAATTCCACTTTTCTGCCGAAGCCAATCATATCGCGCCTTTAACGATTGTTTCAGGCATGCGCTGGGATGTAACAATTATTTAACATTTAGTGTGACGAGAATCGTATGATAGATAGATAGATAAATAATCATTTATTGACACATTAACACATACACTTACCCTAGCTGCAAAAATATTTACAACCAATACTTAATGTAGATCATAATATGTCTCGTCAATTTCAATACAATAGTTAAATTACCGTTATTAAATTTGCTGTATAGGGGCAAACTGATCACAAATTATAAATTCAGAGTCTTACATAATAGTAGTACATAATTCTCAATAAATAATACTTTAGATAATAATCAAGTTCTGTGCTATTTTCACAATATGAGGTCAAATGGCTAAAGTTCTAAAACTACATTCAAAATTAGCCTTCCGGTTTGTAACATCGGCAAAGGATCGAAATTTTAATATTAATTCTTAAATACAATATGGTTCTGGGGTAGCAGGGAAGCGTATTACAGTTTGATTATGCTTAATGTCAGTTGCTAGAGTCATAGTCATAAGTTAAATACTCATTGACGGTGTACAAGGTGCGCTTCAAAAGAAGTCTCACTTTATTTAAAAACATTGTCTCACTCGGTAGAGTCTTATAATGTTCTGGCAACTTATTGTAAAGGACTCTACCCATGTTAGTTGGAAGCCTTTTTGCCATTGATAGTCTGGAATGCGTTCGCTGTATGTTGGTTTTTATCAGACCCGTTCGCCGTTCCTTAATTTTTTCGATTTTGTATCGACCTATGTTGTTTCTTGTGTATTTTAGTGTTTCGAATATGTAAAGAGCAACCGACGTCATTATATTTAAGTCCTTATAGTGTTCTCTACAGCTTTCTCTAAACTTAGCGTTTACTAGTACACGTATTGCCCGCTATTTGCATTTTTAATACTCTTTGATATTCAGTTGAGGAGCCCCAGAAGATTATTCCATAGGACATAATTGAATGCACATATGAGTAGTAAATCTCTTTTAGGCTCTGTGGAGATGTTATATGTTTCAATTGTTTTAGGGCATATATGGTTACTTCCAGAGTAATTTGATGCCGTCTCGTAAAATAATTTGAATATTTGTAAAAATTTAGAATTCCACTTTTCTGCCGAAGCCAATCATATCGCGCCTTTAACGATTGTTTCAGGCATGCGCTGGGATGTAACAATTATTTAACATTTAGTGTGACGAGAATCGTATGGTTACTTCCAGAGTAATTTGATGCCGTCTCGTAAAATAATTTGAATTTTTGTAAAAATTTAGAATTCCTTTTTTCTGCCGAAGCCAATCAAATCGCACCTTTAACGATTGTTTCAGGCATGCGCTGGGATGTAACAATTATTTAACATTTAATGTGACGAGAATCGTATGGTTACTTCCAGAGTAATTTGATGCCGTCTCGTAAAATAATTTGAATTTTGTAAAAATTTAGAATTCCACTTTTCTGCCGAAGCCAATCAAATCGCACATTTAACGATTGTTTCAGGCATGCGCTGGGATGTAACAATTCTTTAACATTTAATGTAACGAGAATCGTATGGTTACTTCCAGAGTAATTTAATGCCGTCTCGTAAAATAATTTGAATTCTTGTAAAAATATAGAATTCCTTTTTTCTGCCGAAGCCAATCATATCGCGCCTTTTACGATTGTTTCCGGCATGCTTTGGGATGTAACAATTATTTAACATTTAGTGTGACGAGAATCGTATGGTTACTTCCAGAGTAATTTGATGCCGTCTCGTAAAATAATTAGAATTTTTGTAAAAATTTAGAATTCCACTTTTCTGCCGAAGCCAATCATATCACGCCTTTAACGATTGTTTCAGGCATGCGCTGGGATGTAACAATTATTTAACATTTAGTGTGACGAGAATCGTATGGTTACTTCCAGAGTAATTTGATGCCGTCTCGTAAAATAATTTGAATTTTTGTAAAAATTTAGAATTCCTTTTTTCTGCCGAAGCCAATCATATCGCGCCTTTAACGATTGTTTCAGGCATGCGCTGGGATGTAACAATTATTTAACATCTAGTGTGACGAGAATCGTATGGTTACTTCCAGAGTAATTTGATGCCGTCTCGTAAAATAATTTGAATTTTTGTAAAAATTTAGAATTCCACTTTTCTGCCGAAGCCAATCATATCGCGCCTTTAACGATTGTTTCAGGCATGGGCTGGGATGTAACAATTATTTAACATTTAGTGTGACGAGAATCGTATGGTTACTTCCAGAGTAATTTGATGCCGTCTCGTAAAATAATTAGAATTTTTGTAAAAATTTAGAATTCCACTTTTCTGCCGAAGCCAATCATATCGCGCCTTTAACGATTGTTTCAGGCATGCGCTGGGATGTAACAATTATTTAACATTTAGTGTGACGAGAATCGTATGGTTACTTCCAGAGTAATTTGATGCCGTCTCGTAAAATAATTAGAATTTTTGTAAAAATTTAGAACTCCACTTTTCTGCCGAAGCCAATCATATCGCGCCTTTAACTATTGATTGAGGCATGCGCTGGGATGTAACAATTATTTAACATTTAGTGTGACGAGAATCGTATGGTTACTTCCAGAGTAATTTGATGCCGTCTCGTAAAATAATTTGAATTTTTGTAAAAATTTAGAATTCCACTTTTCTGCCGAAGCCAATCAAATCGCACCTTTAACGATTGTTTCAGGCATGCGCTGGGATGTAACAATTATTTAACATTTAATGTGACGAGAATCGTATGGTTACTTCCAGAGTAATTTGATGCCGTCTCGTAAAATAATTTGAATTCTTGTAAAAATATAGAATTCCTTTTTTCTGCCGAAGCCAATCATATCGCGCCTTTTACGATTGTTTACGGCATGCTTTGGGATGTAACAATTGTTTAACATTTAGTGTGACGAGAATCGTATGGTTACTTCCAGAGTAATTTGATGCCGTCTCGTAAAATAATTTGAATTTTTGTAAAAATTTTGAATTCCACTTTTCTGCCGAAGCCAATCATATCGCGCCTTTACCGATTGTTTCAGGCATGCGCTGGGATGTAACAATTATTTAACATTTAGTGTGACGAGAATCGTATGGTTACTTCCAGAGTAATTTGATGCCGTCTCGTAAAATAATTTGAATATTTGTAAAAATTTAGAATTCCACTTTTCTGCCGAAGCCAATCATATCGCGCCTTTAACGATTGTTTCAGGCATGCGCTGGGATGTAACAATTATTTAACATTTAGTGTGACGAGAATCGTATGGTTCCTTCCGGAGTAATTTGATGCCGTCTCGTAAAATAATTAGAATTTTTGTAAAAATTTAGAATTCAATTTTCTGCCGAAGCCAATCAAATCGCACCTTTAACGATTGTTTCAGGCATGCGCTGGGATGTAACAATTATTTAACATTTAGTGTGACGAGAATCGTATGGTTACTTCCAGAGTAATTTGATGCCGTCTCGTGAAATAATTTGAATTTTTGTAAAAATTTAGAATTCCTTTTTTCTGCCGAAGCCAATCATATCGCGCCTTTAACGATTGTTTCAGGCATGCGCTTGGATGTAACAATTATTTAACATCTAGTGTGACGAGAATCGTATGGTTACTTCCAGAGTAATTTGATGCCGTCTCGTAAAATAATTAGAATTTTTGTAAAAATTTAGAATTCCACTTTTCTGCCGAAGCCAATCATATCGCGCCTTTAACGATTGTTTCAGGCATGCGCTGGGATGTAACAATTATTTAACATTTAGTGTGACGAGAATCGTATGGTTACTTCCAGAGTAATTTGATGCCGTCTCGTAAAATAATTTGAATTTTTGTAAAAATTTATAATTCCACTTTTCTGCCGAAGCCAATCATATCGCGCCTTTAACGATTGTATCAGGCATGCGCTGGGATGTAACAATTATTTAACATCTAGTGTGACGAGAATCGTATGGTTACTTCCAGAGTAATTTGATGCCGTCTCGTAAAATAATTAGAATTTTTGTAAAAATTTAGAATTCCACTTTTCTGCCGAAGCCAATCATATCGCGCCTTTAACGATTGTTTCAGGCATGCGCTGGGATGTAACAATTATTTAACATTTAGTGTGACGAGAATCGTATGGTTACTTCCAGAGTAATTTGATGCCGTCTCGTAAAATAATTTGAATTTTTGTAAAAATTTATAATTCCACTTTTCTGCCGAAGCCAATCATATCGCGCCTTTAACGATTGTTTCAGGCATGCGCTGGGATGTAACAATTATTTAACATTTAGTGTGACGAGAATCGTATGGTTACTTCCGGAGTAATTTGATGCCGTCTCGTAAAATAATTAGAATTTTTGTAAAAATTTAGAATTCCATTTTTCTGCCGAAGCCAATCAAATCGCACCTTTAACGATTGTTTCAGGCATGCGCTGGGATGTAATAATTATTTAGCATTTAGTGTGACGAGAATCGTATGGTTACTTCCAGAGTAATTTGATGCCGTCTCGTGAAATAATTTGAATTTTTGTAAAAATTTAGAATTCCTTTTTTCTGCCGAAGCCAATCATATCGCGCCTTTAACGATTGTTTCAGGCATGCGCTGGGATGTAACAATTATTTAACATCTAGTGTGACGAGAATCGTATGGTTACTTCCAGAGTAATTTGATGCCGTCTCGTAAAATAATTTGAATTTTTGTAAAAATTTATAATTCCACTTTTCTGCCGAAGCCAATCATATCGCGCCTTTAACGATTGTTTCAGGCATGCGCTGGGATGTAACAATTATTTAACATTTAGTGTGACGAGAATCGTATGGTTACTTCCGGAGTAATTTGATGCCGTCTCGTAAAATAATTTGAATTTTTGTAAAAATTTAGAATTCCACTTTTCTGCCGAAGCCAATCAAATCGCACCTTTAACGATTGTTTCAGGCATGCGCTGGGATGTAATAATTATTTAACATTTAGTGTGACGAGAATCGTATGGTTACTTCCAGAGTAATTTGATGCCGTCTCGTGAAATAATTTGAATTTTTGTAAAAATTTTGAATTCCTTTTTTCTGCCGAAGCCAATCATATCGCGCCTTTAACGATTGTTTCAGGCATGCGCTGGGATGTAACAATTATTTAACATCTAGTGTGACGAGAATCGTATGGTTACTTCCAGAGTAATTTGATGCCGTCTCGTAAAATAATTAGAATTTTTGTAAAAATTTAGAATTCCACTTTTCTGCCGAAGCCAATCATATCGCGCCTTTAACGATTGTTTCAGGCATGCGCTGGGATGTAACAATTATTTAACATTTAGTGTGACGAGAATCGTATGGTTACTTCCAGAGTAATTTGATGCCGTCTCGTAAAATAATTTGAATTTTTGTAAAAATTTAGAATTCCACTTTTCTGCCGAAGCCAATCAAATCGCACCTTTAACGATTGTTTTAGGCATGCGCTGGGATGTAACAATTATTTAACATTTAGTGTGACGAGAATCGTATGGTTACTTCCAGAGTAATTTGATGCCGTCTCGTGAAATAATTTGAATTTTTGTAAAAATTTAGAATTCCTTTTTTCTGCCGAAGCCAATCATATCGCGCCTTTAACGATTGTTTCAGGCATGCGCTGGGATGTAACAATTATTAAACATTTAGTGTGACGAGAATCGTATGGTTACTTTCAGAGTAATTTGATGCCGTCTCGTATAATAATTTGAATTTTAGTAAAAATTTAGAATTCCACTTTTCTGCCGAAGCCAATCATATCGCGCCTTTAACGATTGTTTCAGGCATGCGCTGGGATGTAACAATTATTTAACATCTAGTGTGACGAGAATCGTATGGTTACTTCCAGAGTAATTTGATGCCGTCTCGTAAAATAATTTGAATTTTTGTAAAAATTTAGAATTCCACTTTTCTGCCGAAGCCAATCATATCGCGCCTTTAACGATTGTTTCAGGCATGCGCTGGGATGTAACAATTATTTAACATTTAGTGTGACGAGAATCGTATGATAGATAGATAGATAAATAATCATTTATTGACACATTAACACATACACTTACCCTAGCTGCAAAAATATTTACAACCAATACTTAATGTAGATCATAATATGTCTCGTCAATTTCAATACAATAGTTAAATTACCGTTATTAAATTTGCTGTATAGGGGCAAACTGATCACAAATTATAAATTCAGAGTCTTACATAATAGTAGTACATAATTCTCAATAAATAATACTTTAGATAATAATCAAGTTCTGTGCTATTTTCACAATATGAGGTCAAATGGCTAAAGTTCTAAAACTACATTCAAAATTAGCCTTCCGGTTTGTAACATCGGCAAAGGATCGAAATTTTAATATTAATTCTTAAATACAATATGGTTCTGGGGTAGCAGGGAAGCGTATTACAGTTTGATTATGCTTAATGTCAGTTGCTAGAGTCATAGTCATAAGTTAAATACTCATTGACGGTGTACAAGGTGCGCTTCAAAAGAAGTCTCACTTTATTTAAAAACATTGTCTCACTCGGTAGAGTCTTATAATGTTCTGGCAACTTATTGTAAAGGACTCTACCCATGTTAGTTGGAAGCCTTTTTGCCATTGATAGTCTGGAATGCGTTCGCTGTATGTTGGTTTTTATCAGACCCGTTCGCCGTTCCTTAATTTTTTCGATTTTGTATCGACCTATGTTGTTTCTTGTGTATTTTAGTGTTTCGAATATGTAAAGAGCAACCGACGTCATTATATTTAAGTCCTTATAGTGTTCTCTACAGCTTTCTCTAAACTTAGCGTTTACTAGTACACGTATTGCCCGCTATTTGCATTTTTAATACTCTTTGATATTCAGTTGAGGAGCCCCAGAAGATTATTCCATAGGACATAATTGAATGCACATATGAGTAGTAAATCTCTTTTAGGCTCTGTGGAGATGTTATATGTTTCAATTGTTTTAGGGCATATATGGTTACTTCCAGAGTAATTTGATGCCGTCTCGTAAAATAATTTGAATATTTGTAAAAATTTAGAATTCCACTTTTCTGCCGAAGCCAATCATATCGCGCCTTTAACGATTGTTTCAGGCATGCGCTGGGATGTAACAATTATTTAACATTTAGTGTGACGAGAATCGTATGGTTACTTCCAGAGTAATTTGATGCCGTCTCGTAAAATAATTTGAATTTTTGTAAAAATTTAGAATTCCTTTTTTCTGCCGAAGCCAATCAAATCGCACCTTTAACGATTGTTTCAGGCATGCGCTGGGATGTAACAATTATTTAACATTTAATGTGACGAGAATCGTATGGTTACTTCCAGAGTAATTTGATGCCGTCTCGTAAAATAATTTGAATTTTTGTAAAAATTTAGAATTCCACTTTTCTGCCGAAGCCAATCAAATCGCACATTTAACGATTGTTTCAGGCATGCGCTGGGATGTAACAATTCTTTAACATTTAATGTAACGAGAATCGTATGGTTACTTCCAGAGTAATTTAATGCCGTCTCGTAAAATAATTTGAATTCTTGTAAAAATATAGAATTCCTTTTTTCTGCCGAAGCCAATCATATCGCGCCTTTTACGATTGTTTCCGGCATGCTTTGGGATGTAACAATTATTTAACATTTAGTGTGACGAGAATCGTATGGTTACTTCCAGAGTAATTTGATGCCGTCTCGTAAAATAATTAGAATTTTTGTAAAAATTTAGAATTCCACTTTTCTGCCGAAGCCAATCATATCACGCCTTTAACGATTGTTTCAGGCATGCGCTGGGATGTAACAATTATTTAACATTTAGTGTGACGAGAATCGTATGGTTACTTCCAGAGTAATTTGATGCCGTCTCGTAAAATAATTTGAATTTTTGTAAAAATTTAGAATTCCTTTTTTCTGCCGAAGCCAATCATATCGCGCCTTTAACGATTGTTTCAGGCATGCGCTGGGATGTAACAATTATTTAACATCTAGTGTGACGAGAATCGTATGGTTACTTCCAGAGTAATTTGATGCCGTCTCGTAAAATAATTTGAATTTTTGTAAAAATTTAGAATTCCACTTTTCTGCCGAAACCAATCATATCGCGCCTTTAACGATTGTTTCAGGCATGGGCTGGGATGTAACAATTATTTAATATTTAGTGTGACGAGAATCGTATGGTTACTTCCAGAGTAATTTGATGCCGTCTCGTAAAATAATTAGAATTTTTGTAAAAATTTAGAATTCCACTTTTCTGCCGAAGCCAATCATATCGCGCCTTTAACGATTGTTTCAGGCATGCGCTGGGATGTAACAATTATTTAACATTTAGTGTGACGAGAATCGTATGGTTACTTCCAGAGTAATTTGATGCCGTCTCGTAAAATAATTTGAATTTTTGTAAAAATTTAGAATTCCACTTTTCTGCCGAAGCCAATCATATCGCGCCTTTAACGATTGTTTCAGGCATGCGCTGGGATGTAACAATTATTTAACATTTAGTGTGACGAGAATCGTATGGTTACTTCCAGAGTAATTTGATGCCGTCTCGTAAAATAATTAGAATTTTTGTAAAAATTTAGAACTCCACTTTTCTGCCGAAGCCAATCATATCGCGCCTTTAACTATTGATTGAGGCATGCGCTGGGATGTAACAATTATTTAACATTTAGTGTGACGAGAATCGTATGGTTACTTCCAGAGTAATTTGATGCCGTCTCGTAAAATAATTAGAATTTTTGTAAAAATTTAGAATTCCACTTTTCTGCCGAAGCCAATCAAATCGCACCTTTAACGATTGTTTCAGGCATGCGCTGGGATGTAACAATTATTTATCATTTAGTGTAATGAGAATCGTATGGTTACTTCCAGAGTAATTTGATGCCGTCTCGTAAAATAATTTGAATTTTTGTAAAAATTTATAATTCCACTTTTCTGCCGAAGCCACTCATATCGCGCCTTTAACGATTGTTTCAGGCATGCGCTGGGATGTAACAATTATTTATCATTTAGTGTAACGAGAATCGTATGGTTACTTCCAGAGTAATTTGATGCCGTCTCGTAAAATAATTAGAATTTTTGTTAAAATTTAGAATTCCACTTTTCTGCCGAAACCAATCAAATCGCACCTTTAACGATTGTTTCAGGCATGCGCTGGGATGTAATAATTATTTAACATTTAGTGTGACGAGAATCGTATGGTTACTTCCAGAGTAATTTGATGCCGTCTCGTGAAATAATTTGAATTTTTGTAAAAATTTAGAATTCCTTTATTCTGCCGAAGCCAATCATATCGCGCCTTTAATGATTGTTTCAGGCATGCGCTGGGATGTAACAATTATTTAACATTTAGTGTGACGAGAATCGTATAGTTACTTCCAGAGTAATTTGATGCCGTCTCGTAAAATAATTAAAATTTTTGTAAAAATTTAGAACTCCACTTTTCTGCCGAAGCCAATCATATCGCGCCTTTAACTATTGTTTGAGGCATGCGCTGGGATGTAACAATTATTTTACATTTAGTGTGACGAGAATCGTATGGTTACTTCCAGAGTAATTTGATGCCGTCTCGTAAAATAATTTGAATATTTGTAAAAATTTAGAATTCCACTTTTCTGCCGTAACCAATCATATCGCGCCTTTTACGATTGTTTCCGGCATGCTCTGGGATGTAACAATTATTTAACATCTAGTGTGACGAGAATCGTATGGTTACTTCCAGAGTAATTTGATGCCGTCTCGTAAAATAATTTGAATTTTTGTAAAAATTTAGAATTCCACTTTTCTGCCGAAGCCAATCAAATCGCACCTTTAACGATTGTTTCAGGCATGCGCTGGGATGTAACAATTATTTAACATTTAATGTGACGAGAATCGTATGGTTACTTCCATAGTAATTTGATGCCGTCTCGTAAAATAATTTGAATTTTTGTAAAAATTTAGAACTCCACTTTTCTGCCGAAGCCAATCATATCGCGCCTTTAACTATTGATTGAGGCATGCGCTGGGATGTAACAATTATTTAACATTTAGTGTGACGAGAATCGTATGGTTACTTCCAGAGTAATTTGATGCCGTCTCGTAAAATAATTTGAATTTTTGTAAAAATTTAGAATTCCACTTTTCTGCCGAAGCCAATCATATCGCGCCTTTAACGATTGTTTCAGGCATGCGCTGGGATGTAACAATTATTTAACATTTAGTGTGACGAGAATCGTATGGTTACTTCCAGAGTAATTTGATGCCGTCTCGTAAAATAATTAGAATTTTTGTAAAAATTTAGAACTCCACTTTTCTGCCGAAGCCAATCATATCGCGCCTTTAACTATTGATTGAGGCATGCGCTGGGATGTAACAATTATTTAACATTTAGTGTGACGAGAATCGTATGGTTACTTCCAGAGTAATTTGATGCCGTCTCGTAAAATAATTTGAATTTTTGTAAAAATTTAGAATTCCACTTTTCTGCCGAAGCCAATCAAATCGCACCTTTAACGATTGTTTCAGGCATGCGCTGGGATGTAACAATTATTTAACATTTAATGTGACGAGAATCGTATGGTTACTTCCAGAGTAATTTGATGCCGTCTCGTAAAATAATTTGAATTCTTGTAAAAATTTAGAATTCCACTTTTCTGCCGAAGCCAATCAAATCGCACCTTTAACGATTGTTTCAGGCATGCGCTGGGATGTAACAATTATTTAACATTTAATGTGACGAGAATCGTATGGTTACTTCCAGAGTAATTTGATGCCGTCTCGTAAAATAATTTGAATTTTTGTAAAAATTTAGAATTCCACTTTTCTGCCGAAGCCAATCAAATCGCACCTTTAACGATTGTTTCAGGCATGCGCTGGGATCTAACAATTATTTAACATTTAATGTGACGAGAATCGTATGGTTACTTCCAGAGTAATTTGATGCCGTCTCGTAAAATAATTTGAATTCTTGTAAAAATATAGAATTCCTTTTTTCTGCCGAAGCTAATCATATCGCGCCTTTAACGATTGTTTCAGGAATGCGCTGTGATGTAACAATTATTTAACATTTAGTGTGACTAGAATCGTATGGTTACTTCCAGAGTAATTTGATGCCGTCTCGTAAAATAATTAGAATTTTTGTAAAAATTTAGAATTCCACTTTTCTGCCGAAGCCAATCATATCGCGCCTTTAACGATTGTTTCAGGCATGGGCTGGGATGTAACAATTATTTAACATTTAGTGTGACGAGAATCGTATGGTTACTTCCAGAGTAATTTGATGCCGTCTCGTAAAATAATTTGAATTTTTGTAAAAATTTAGAATTCCACTTTTCTGCCGAAGCCAATCATATCGCGCCTTTAACGATTGTTTCAGGCATGCGCTGGGATGTAACAATTATTTAACATTTAGTGTGACGAGAATCGTATGGTTACTTCCAGAGTAATTTGATGCAGTCTCGTAAAATAATTTGAATATTTGTAAAAATTTAGAATTCCACTTTTCTGCCGAAGCCAATCATATCGCGCCTTTAACGATTGTTTCAGGCATGCGCTGGGATGTAACAATTATTTAACATTTAATGTGACGAGAATCGTATGGTTACTTCCAGAGTAATTTGATGCCGTCTCGTAAAATAATTTGAATATTTGTAAAAATTTTGAATTCCACTTTTCTGCCGTAACCAATCATATCGCGCCTTTTACGATTGTTTCCGGCATGCTCTGGGATGTAACAATTATTTTACATCTAGTGTGACGAGAATCGTATGGTTACTTCCAGAGTAATTTGATGCCGTCTCGTAAAATAATTTGAATTTTTGTAAAAATTTAGAATTCCACTTTTCTGCCGAAGCCAATCAAATCGCACCTTTAACGATTGTTTCAGGCATGCGCTGGGATGTAACAATTATTTAACATTTAATGTGACGAGAATCGTATGGTTACTTCCAGAGTAATTTGATGCCGTCTCGTAAAATAATTTAATTTCTTGTAAAAATATAGAATTCCTTTTTTCTGCCGAAGCCAATCATATCGCACCTTTAACGATTGTTTCAGGCATGCGCTGGGATGTAACAATTATTTAACATTTAGTGTGACGAGAATCGTATGGTTACTTCCAGAGTAATTTGATGCCGTCTCGTAAAATAATTAGAATTTTTGTAAAAATTTAGAATTCCTTTATTCTGCCGAAGCCAATCATATCGCGCCTTTAATGATTGTTTCAGGCATGCGCTGGGATGTAACAATTATTTAACATTTAGTGTGACGAGAATCGTATAGTTACTTCCAGAGTAATTTGATGCCGTCTCGTAAAATAATTTGAATTTTTGTAAAAATTTAGAATTCCACTTTTCTGCCGAAGCCAATCAAATCGCGCCTTTAATGATTGTTTCAGGCATGCGCTGGGATGTAACAATTATTTAACATTTAGTGTGACGAGAATCGTATAGTTACTTCCAGAGTAATTTGATGCCGTCTCGTAAAATAATTATAATTTTTGTAAAAATTTAGAACTCCACTTTTCTGCCGAAGCCAATCAAATCGCACCTTTAACGATTGTTTCAGGCATACGCTGGGATGTAACAATTATTTATCATTTAGTGTAACGAGAATCGTATGGTTACTTCCAGAGTAATTTGATGCCGTCTCGTAAAATAATTTGAATATTTGTAAAAATTTATAATTCCACTTTTCTGCCGAAGCCACTCAAATCGCACCTTTAACGATTGTTTCAGGCATGCGCTGGGATGTAACAATTATTTAACATTTAGTGTGACGAGAATAGTATGGTTACTTCCAGAGTAATTTGATGCCGTCTCGTAAAATAATTTGAATTTTTGTAAAAATTTATAATTCCACTTTTCTGCCGAAGCCACTCATATCGCGCCTTTAACGATTGTTTCAGGCATGCGCTGGGATGTAACAATTATTTATCATTTAGTGTGACGAGAATCGTATGGTTACTTCCAGAGTAATTTGATGCCGTCTCGTAAAATAATTTGAATTTTTGTAAAAAATTATAATTCCACTTTTCTGCCGAAGCCACTCATATCGCGCCTTTAACGATTGTTTCAGGCATGCGCTGGGATGTAACAATTATTTATCATTTAGTGTAACGAGAATCGTATGGTTACTTCCAGAGTAATTTGATGCCGTCTCGTAAAATAATTAGAATTTTTGTAAAAATTTAGAATTCCACTTTTCTGCCGAAGCCAATCAAATCGCACCTTTAACGATTGTTTCAGGCATGCGCTGGGATGTAATAATTATTTAACATTTAGTGTGACGAGAATCGTATGGTTACTTCCAGAGTAATTTGATGCCGTCTCGTGAAATAATTTGAATTTTTGTAAAAATTTAGAATTCCTTTATTCTGCCGAAGCCAATCATATCGCGCCTTTAATGATTGTTTCAGGCATGCGCTGGGATGTAACAATTATTTAACATTTAGTGTGACGAGAATCGTATAGTTACTTCCAGAGTAATTTGATGCCGTCTCGTAAAATAATTAGAATTTTTGTAAAAATTTAGAACTCCACTTTTCTGCCGAAGCCAATCATATCGCGCCTTTAACTATTGTTTGAGGCATGCGCTGGGATGTAACAATTATTTAACATTTAGTGTGACGAGAATCGTATGGTTACTTCCAGAGTAATTTGATGCCGTCTCGTAAAATAATTTGAATATTTGTAAAAATTTAGAATTCCACTTTTCTGCCGTAACCAATCATATCGCGCCTTTTACGATTGTTTCCGGCATGCTCTGGGATGTAACAATTATTTAACATCTAGTGTGACGAGAATCGTATGGTTACTTCCAGAGTAATTTGATGCCGTCTCGTAAAATAATTTGAATTTTTGTAAAAATTTAGAATTCCACTTTTCTGCCGAAGCCAATCAAATCGCACCTTTAACGATTGTTTCAGGCATGCGCTGGGATGTAACAATTATTTAACATTTAATGTGACGAGAATCGTATGGTTACTTCCAGAGTAATTTGATGCCGTCTCGTAAAATAATTTAATTTCTTGTAAAAATATAGAATTCTTTTTCTGCCGAAGCCAATCATATCGCACCTTTAACGATTGTTTCAGGCATGCGCTGGGATGTAACAATTATTTAACATTTAGTGTGACGAGAATCGTATGGTTACTTCCAGAGTAATTTGATGCCGTCTCGTAAAACAATTTGAATTTTTGTAAAAATTTAGAATTCCACTTTTCTGCCGAAGCCAATCAAATCGCACCTTTAACGATTGTTTCAGGCATGCGCTGGGATGTAACAATTATTTAACATTTAATGTGACGAGAATCGTATGGTTACTTCCAGAGTAATTTGATGCCGTCTCGTAAAATAATTTGAATTCTTGTAAAAATATAGAATTCCTTTTTTCTGCCGAAGCTAATCATATCGCGCCTTTAACGATTGTTTCAGGCATGCGCTGGGATGTAACAATTATTTAACATTTAGTGTGACTAGAATCGTATGGTTACTTCCAGAGTAATTTGATGCCGTCTCGTAAAATAATTAGAATTTTTGTAAAAATTTAGAATTCCACTTTTCTGCCGAAGCCAATCATATCGCGCCTTTAACGATTGTTTCAGGCATGCGCTGGGATGTAACAATTATTTAACATTTAGTGTGACGAGAATCGTATGGTTACTTCCAGAGTAATTTGATGCCGTCTCGTAAAATAATTTGAATTTTTGTAAAAATTTATAATTCCACTTTTCTGCCGAAGCCACTCATATCGCGCCTTTAACGATTGTTTCAGGCATGCGCTGGGATGTAACAATTATTTAACATTTAGTGTGATGAGAATCGTATGGTTAATTCCGGAGTAATTTGATGCCGTCTCGTAAAATAATTAGAATTTTTGTAAAAATTTAGAATTCCACTTTTCTGCCGAAGCCAATCAAATCGCACCTTTAACGATTGTTTCAGGCATGCGCTGGGATGTAATAATTATTTAACATTTAGTGTGACGAGAATCGTATGGTTACTTCCAGAGTAATTTGATGCCGTCTCGTGAAATAATTTGAATTTTTGTAAAAATTTAGAATTCCTTTTTTCTGCCGAAGCCAATCATATCGCGCCTTTAACGATTGTTTCAGGCATGCGCTGGGATGTAACAATTATTTAACATCTAGTGTGACGAGAATCGTATGGTTACTTCCAGAGTAATTTGATGCCGTCTCGTAAAATAATTTGAATTTTTGTAAAAATTAAGAATTCCACTTTTCTGCCGAAACCAATCATATCGCGCCTTTAACGATTGTTTCAGGCATGGGCTGGGATGTAACAATTATTTAACATTTAGTGTGACGAGAATCGTATGGTTACTTCCAGAGTAATTTGATGCCGTCTCGTAAAATAATTAGAATTTTTGTAAAAATTTAGAATTCCACTTTTCTGCCGAAGCCAATCATATCGCGCCTTTAACGATTGTTTCAGGCATGCGCTGGGATGTAACAATTATTTAACATTTAGTGTGACGAGAATCGTATGGTTACTTCCAGAGTAATTTGATGCCGTCTCGTAAAATAATTTGAATATTTGTAAAAATTTAGAATTCCACTTTTCTGCCGAAGCCAATCATATCGCGCCTTTAACGATTGTTTCAGGCATGCGCTGGGATGTAACAATTATTTAACATTTAGTGTGACGAGAATCGTATGGTTACTTCCAGAGTAATTTGATGCCGTCTCGTAAAATAATTTGAATATTTGTAAAAATTTAGAATTCCACTTTTCTGCCGTAACCAATCATATCGCGCCTTTTACGATTGTTTCCGGCATGCTCTGGGATGTAACAATTATTTAACATCTAGTGTGACGAGAATCGTATGGTTACTTCCAGAGTAATTTGATGCCGTCTCGTAAAATAATTTGAATTTTTGTAAAAATTTAGAATACCACTTTTCTGCCGAAGCCAATCAAATCGCACCTTTAACGATTGTTTCAGGCATGCGCTGGGATGTAACAATTATTTAACATTTAATGTGACGAGAATCGTATGGTTACTTCCAGAGTAATTTGATGCCGTCTCGTAAAATAATTTAATTTCTTGTAAAAATATAGAATTCCTTTTTTCTGCCGAAGCCAATCATATCGCACCTTTAACGATTGTTTCAGGCATGCGCTGGGATGTAACAATTATTTAACATTTAGTGTGACGAGAATCGTATGGTTACTTCCAGAGTAATTTGATGCCGTCTCGTAAAATAATTTGAATTTTTGTAAAAATTTATAATTCCACTTTTCTGCCGAAGCCACTCATATCGCGCCTTTAACGATTGTTTCAGGCATGCGCTGGGATGTAACAATTATTTATCATTTAGTGTAACGAGAATCGTATGGTTACTTCCAGAGTAATTTGATGCCGTCTCGTAAAATAATTAGAATTTTTGTTAAAATTTAGAATTCCACTTTTCTGCCGAAGCCAATCAAATCGCACCTTTAACGATTGTTTCAGGCATGCGCTGGGATGTAACAATTATTTATCATTTAGTGTAACGAGAATCGTATGGTTACTTCCAGAGTAATTTGATGCCGTCTCGTAAAATAATTAGAATTTTTGTTAAAATTTAGAATTCCACTTTTCTGCCGAAGCCAATCAAATCGCACCTTTAACGATTGTTTCAGGCATGCGCTGGGATGTAATAATTATTTAACATTTAGTGTGACGAGAATCGTATGGTTACTTCCAGAGTAATTTGATGCCGTCTCGTGAAATAATTTGAATTTTTGTAAAAATTTAGAATTCCTTTATTCTGCCGAAGCCAATCATATCGCGCCTTTAATGATTGTTTCAGGCATGCGCTGGGATGTAACAATTATTTAACATTTAATGTGACGAGAATCGTATAGTTACTTCCAGAGTAATTTGATGCCGTCTCGTAAAATAATTAGAATTTTTGTAAAAATTTAGAACTCCACTTTTCTGCCGAAGCCAATCATATCGCGCCTTTAACTATTGTTTGAGGCATGCGCTGGGATGTAACAATTATTTAACATTTAGTGTGACGAGAATCGTATGGTTACTTCCAGAGTAATTTGATGCCGTCTCGTAAAATAATTTGAATATTTGTAAAAATTTAGAATTCCACTTTTCTGCCGTAACCAATCATATCGCGCCTTTTACGATTGTTTCCGGCATGCTCTGGGATGTAACAATTATTTAACATCTAGTGTGACGAGAATCGTATGGTTACTTCCAGAGTAATTTGATGCCGTCTCGTAAAATAATTTGAATTTTTGTAAAAATTTAGAATTCCACTTTTCTGCCGAAGCCAATCAAATCGCACCTTTAACGATTGTTTCAGGCATGCGCTGGGATGTAACAATTATTTAACATTTAATGTGACGAGAATCGTATGGTTACTTCTAGAGTAATTTGATGCCGTCTCGTAAAATAATTTAATTTCTTGTAAAAATATAGAATTCTTTTTCTGCCGAAGCCAATCATATCGCACCTTTAACGATTGTTTCAGGCATGCGCTGGGATGTAACAATTATTTAACATTTAGTGTGACGAGAATCGTATGGTTACTTCCAGAGTAATTTGATGCCGTCTCGTAAAATAATTTGAATATTTGTAAAAATTTAGAATTCCACTTTTCTGCCGTAACCAATCATATCGCGCCTTTTACGATTGTTTCCGGCATGCTCTGGGATGTAACAATTATTTAACATCTAGTGTGACGAGAATCGTATGGTTACTTCCAGAGTAATTTGATGCCGTCTCGTAAAATAATTTGAATTCTTGTAAAAATATAGAATTCCTTTTTTTTGCCGAAGCTAATCATATCGCGCCTTTAACGATTGTTTCAGGCATGCGCTGGGATGTAACAATTATTTAACATTTAGTGTGACTAGAATCGTATGGTTACCTCCAGAGTAATTTGATGCCGTCTCGTAAAATAATTAGAATTTTTGTAAAAATTTAGAATTCCACTTTTCTGCCGAAGCCAATCATATCGCGCCTTTAACGATTGTTTCAGGCATGCGCTGGGATGTAACAATTATTTAACATTTAGTGTGACGAGAATCGTATGGTTACTTCCGGAGTAATTTGATGCCGTCTCGTAAAATAATTTGAATATTTGTAAAAATTTAGAATTCCACTTTTCTGCCGAAGCCAATCATATCGCGCCTTTAACGATTGTTTCAGGCATGCGCTGGGATGTAACAATTATTTAACATTTAGTGTGACGAGAATCGTATGGTTACTTCCAGAGTAATTTGATGCCGTCTCGTAAAATAATTTGAATATTTGTAAAAATTTAGAATTCCACTTTTCTGCCGAAGCCAATCATATCGCGCCTTTAACGATTGTTTCAGGCATGGGCTGGGATGTAACAATTATTTAACATTTAGTGTGACGAGAATCGTATGGTTACTTCCAGAGTAATTTGATGCCGTCTCGTAAAATAATTAGAATTTTTGTAAAAATTTAGAATTCCACTTTTCTGCCGAAGCCAATCATATCGCGCCTCTAACGATTGTTTCAGGCATGCGCTGGGATGTAACAATTATTTAACATTTAGTGTGACGAGAATCGTATGGTTACTTCCAGAGTAATTTGATGCCGTCTCGTAAAATAATTTGAATATTTGTAAAAATTTAGAATTCCACTTTTCTGCCGAAGCCAATCATATCGCGCCTTTAACGATTGTTTCAGGCATGCGCTGGGATGTAACAATTATTTAACATTTAGTGTGACGAGAATCGTATGGTTACTTCCAGAGTAATTTGATGCCGTCTCGTAAAATAATTTGAATATTTGTAAAAATTTAGAATTCCACTTTTCTGCCGTAACCAATCATATCGCGCCTTTTACGATTGTTTCCGGCATGCTCTGGGATGTAACAATTATTTAACATCTAGTGTGACGAGAATCGTATGGTTACTTCCAGAGTAATTTGATGCCGTCTCGTAAAATAATTTGAATTTTTGTAAAAATTTAGAATTCCACTTTTCTGCCGAAGCCAATCAAATCGCACCTTTAACGATTGTTTCAGGCATGCGCTGGGATGTAACAATTATTTAACATTTAATGTGACGAGAATCGTATGGTTACTTCCAGAGTAATTTGATGCCGTCTCGTAAAATAATTTAATTTCTTGTAAAAATATAGAATTCCTTTTTTCTGCCGAAGCCAATCATATCGCACCTTTAACGATTGTTTCAGGCATGCGCTGGGATGTAACAATTATTTAACATTTAGTGTGACGAGAATCGTATGGTTACTTCCAGAGTAATTTGATGCCGTCTCGTAAAATAATTTGAATTTTTGTAAAAATTTATAATTCCACTTTTCTGCCGAAGCCAATCATATCGCGCCTTTAACGATTGTTTTAGGCATGCGCTGGGATATAACAATTATTTAACATTTAGTGTGACGAGAATCGTATGGTTACTTCCAGAGTAATTTGATGCCGTCTCGTAAAATAATTTGAATTTTTGTAAAAATTTAGAATTCCACTTTTCTGCCGAAGCCAATCATATCGCGCCTTTAACGATTGTTTCAGGCATGCGCTGGGATGTAACAATTATTTAACATTTAGTGTGACGAGAATCGTATGGTTACTTCCAGAGTAATTTGATGCCGTCTCGTAAAATAATTTGAATTTTTGTAAAAAATTAGAATTCCACTTTTCTGCCGAAGCCAATCATATCGCGCCTTTAACGATTGTTTCAGTCATGCGCTGGGATGTAACAATTATTTAACATTTAGTGTGACGAGAATCGTATGGTTACTTCCAGAGTAATTTGATGCCGTCTCGTAAAATAATTTAAATTTTTGTAAAAATTTAGAATTCCACTTTTCTGCCGAAGCCAATCATATCGCACCTTTAACGATTGTTTCAGGCATGCGCTGGGATGTAACAATTATTTAACATTTAGTGTGACGAGAATCGTATGGTTACTTCCAGAGTAATTTGATGCCGTCTCGTAAAATAATTTGAATTTTTGTAAAAATTTAGAATTCCACTTTTCTGCCGAAGCCAATCATATCGCGCCTTTAACGATTGTTTCAGGCATGCGCTGGGATGTAACAATTATTTAACATTTAGTGTGACGAGAATCGTATGGTTACTTCCAGAGTAATTTGATGCCGTCTCGTAAAATAATTTGAATTTTTGTAAAAATTTAGAATTCCACTTTTCTGCCGAAACCAATCATATCGCGCCTTTAACGATTGTTTCAGGCATGCGCTGGGATGTAACAATTATTTAACATTTAGTGTGACTAGAATCGTATGGTTACTTCCAGAGTAATTTGATGCCGTCTCGTAAAATAATTAGATTTTTTGTTAAAATTTAGAATAGAAAAAAAGAAAACAATTTTGTGAGGCACAAAAGGTCCCATACGCACTGCAAGGGAGGTCAATTTTGCCTCGAAAAGACCTCATACGCACTAGTTGAAAGTCTACGAAAAATGGCCCCGCAGCAAACGTGTTAAAATGTTTTGTTTTTTTTTTTTAATTTTTAAGAGACTTAGGGGAAGTGGGGCAGATTGATACAATTTGAAGTTCAAAAAAGTGTATAAAAACCTAATATTTTCCATTAATTTTCTATTATACTTTTAGCCTAATAATTTAATTTTATAATGTCACAGTTAAATGTTTTTTAAGTTATCAAAGAAAATAAATAATTGACCTTTTGTAACAAATGGCTTTAGTATCAATCTGCCCCACTAGTGGTGTTTACGAACCTTTTTTCAGTTCAATATGTATTTTGTTTGACATTACTTTTAGTTCATCCATATTGTAACTAGATGGCGTTGTTCGTTCTTAAAACGCGCTATGAAAGTTTAAAGTTCATGTGAGAACAATGAGAGCTATCGTCGCAAGATCGTATTAATCAGTATTACAACATAGGTCATATAAGTTCAAACAATAAATACCAGTTCACTTGAGAAGTTGTATTATTTACATCTACGACCATCAAGTTCTACAGATCAACGGAGTGCGACTCCAAACATTGGTCCTTCGAGCCGGATTTTAGTGCAACCAGTATCCGCTGTGGATCGCAGCAGAAGGGTACTTGACGTCATCCCAGTGGCAGAGGGCGCCACTTTCTTCAAAGAGTACCAAGAGGCTGCTGTGGAAACAAACCAGTGGATCGGAGGACATCGCTATCGAAGTCAAGTAGGACACCCTATACCCCTACAGTGAGTGAGTGAGTGCAGTGCAAATCGTGAGTACATTTTCAACCTTAATATCATCAGTTCAAAAACTTAGAAGAAATTTCAAGAATTTGGGACTTGTAATATTTTAAGATCAGTGTTTAAGGACTTAAAAAAATTAGTGTATGCTTAGTTTTAACTTAGAATAATTTGAGAGAAAACGAGGGAACGTGGCCTCTATGTCCAATTTCTCAAAATAATGTTAATGGTAAAAACACTTGTAAAATTTTCCATACTAATTTGGACTTGGAAAATTTTGAATAAAATTTACATAGAATTTTTAGTTGGTTCAAAGTTGTTTAAAATCATCTATTTCATACATAATGGAAGGAATTGTAAATGTGCAGAAGGATTTGAAGAAATCCATTGAGAAAGGTTTAAGTAATTTCAAAAAGACTCCGAAAGAAAGAATAAGTGTAGAATATATTGAAATAAGATTAGAAAATTTAGAAAGAGATTGGACGCAGTTTAAAACTAATAATACAAACATTTATGAATGTTATGATAGTTCAGATTTAAACAAAAGTGAATATGTAAAATGTGACTTATATGATTCTGTTGAAGATGTTTATAAAATATAAACTACAAGTCACAAATGAAAATATTGTTAAATAAATTAACTGAAGGATTAGGAAAGCGCGCGGAAGTTCCGGGTGTATCCACTAGTACTCGGGTAAATTTGCCTAAAATTACCATACCACTATTTTCAGGCGACTATTCGGAATGGACAACTTTTCGTGACTTGTTTGTTTCTCTTGTACATAAAAACACATCACTAGATAATGTTCAAAAACTGCACTATCTAAAAAGCCACCTCACTGGTGAGGCAGATCAACTAATTCGGCATACCCCGATAACGGATGCCAACTATGACCAGTGTTGGTCAAAGTTAGAGAGACGGTATAACAACACCCGATATTTGGCTAATTGCATACTTAAAAGACTGTTAAGTCAAAGACGGTCTAATGTCGAAACAGCCTCAGCTATTAAAGAGCTAGTGGATACAACCACGGATTGTCTCAACGCTCTTAATAACCTCAGTATAGACGTGACTACATGGGATATTCTTATCATTTACCTCATTTCCTACAAACTTGATGCTGAAACTCGCAAGCAGTGGGAATTACACATTCATGAGATCAATGACGTTAATGGTTTGCCAACTTATGAGCAGTTTAAATCGTTTTTAGAAACTAGATTCCGCGTTTTAGAGTGCTTAGAGCCTAAAAGATCAGGTCAACAAGGTAAAACTAACTTTGCACACAATGCGAAAGCATTGTTGGGCACAACAACACCTTGGTCGTCTAGCATTCGTTGCGAGTACTGCGCAGAAGGTCACAAATTATGCTTCTGCAAACAATTCGCTAAACAATCTTACAATCAAAGACGCGAGTTTGTGCTCAAGAAAAACATGTGCTTTAATTGTTTAGGAGGTAACCACATGGTGTATGAGTGCAAAAATACCACCAATTGTAAAGTTTGTCGAAAACGTCACCATTCTCTACTACACCCAAATGATGGTGCCGTCGTTGAGGCTACAAGCTCATCGACTGATAACCCTGCAATAGTCTCATGCTTGTCTGCTGGGAGGGTTGTCATGTCGAAGCAGGTATTATTAGCAACGGCATTAGTACAAGCCGAAGCAAAAAATGGTTGCTTTCAAACAGTCAGAGCATTAATAGATCAAGGCTCACAGGCTTGTTTTTATTACTGAAGCCACAGTTCAATTTTTGCGTCTGAAAAAGATACCGATTCGAGGAGTTGTTTCTGGTATAGGCCGAGATAAATCCGTTGACATAAAATATATTATGGTGCATCTCATTATTCGTTCTCGAGTTGAACAATCATATGAAATTCGAATTGAAGCGTATGTATTGCGGAACATAACATCATACATCCCAGAAAGAAAGATACGATTAATTGAGTGGGTCGATATTAAAAGCCTCTCTTTGGCAGACCCCGAGTTCAACGCACCCAACAAAATTGACATTTTGTTAGGTGCAGATGTTTACAGCTGCATCTTAAAGGAAGGTTTGATGAGAAATCCAGCCGGTAATCTGATCACCCAGAATACTACTTTGGGTTGGATCATTTCAGGTGTAGTAAGTTCAACCAGCTCAACCGATAAGGTTAGTTCAAACAGCACTACACTAAATATTAGTGTCTTGCATGTCCAGGTCAACGAAGACGATTATCTCCGCAAATTTTGGGAGATGGAAGAGCCACTGACTACAGGTAAGAAAATCTTATCAGAAGAAGAACAAAGATGCGAAGATATCTTTAAAAGTACAACAACCAGAACAAATGAAGGACGTTATGTAGTAAAGTTGCCTTTTAAGGATGATGATCCTCAATGTAAAGCAGGTCAATCGCGTGAAATCGCTATATCACGATTGAAGTCTTTAGAAAAAAGATTAAATAAGGACAATGATTTAAAACAGAAATACAGTGATGTAATAAACGAGTACATCGAACTAGGTCATATGATACCTTTGAATGATGATGACACTAAGAAAGACGAAGCTGTATATCTTCCACACCACGCAGTGATACGAAATGATAAAACTACAACCAAAGTGCGAGTAGTCTTCAATGCGTCTGAAAAGAATAAAAAAGGTGTATCGTTAAACAGCACATTAATGGTTGGACCTACATTGCAAGCGGATTTACGTCACACGGTGTTAAAATGGAGGATTCATCCTATTGCTCTCGTAGCTGACATTATTAAAATGTATCGACAGGTGAGAATTGCAGACGAAGACACGGTTTTTCAGCGCATTGTATGGCGTGACCGTCCTGAAAACAAGATCAAAGACTACGAGCTACTCACTATTACCTTTGGCACGGCGTCAGCTCCATATTTGGCAGTTAGGGCTCTGCATCAGGTGGCCTATGACGAAGGTCACAAATTTCCCTTAGTAGCAGACAAGGTCTTAAACTGTTTTTATATGGACGATCTTATGACAGGTTGCTCAAGTTTTGAAGAAGGCGTAGATATCATTGAACAGATGACAGATCTACTTGAGAAAGGAGGTTTTAAATTGCAGAAATGGAACAGTAACAGCGAAGAACTACTAAGAATCATAAAGCAAAAAGAAGAAACAACTATACAGGACATACAAGAAAATGATAAGGATAGAATAGATAAGCAAATAGAAAAGAAAGAAGTTCAAAATGAAAAAGAATCTGAAAAGGAAATTAAATTAGACTCAAATAGTAATATAAAAATTTTAGGACTTACCTGGAACAAATATCAGGATCAGTTTCAATACTCGGTGACACTTCCGATGACACCAGCTGGACCTGTAACTAAAAGACGAATAATAGCTGATATAGCAAGGCTTTTTGATCCCCTAGGCTGGATCGCTCCAAGCATAGTGCTTGCAAAAATCTTCATCCAAAAATTATGGGTGACAGGTCTTGGATGGGACGAAGCATTGAGTACAGAATTAGTGAATGAATGGGAGACTTACCGAAATGGATTGTCGTCACTTACCAAGATTCGAGTCCCACGATGGTTAGAAACACGAACAGACGACTTAGACGTGGAACTGCATGGTTTCAGCGATGCGTCTAAATCTGCGTACTCTGCTGTTGTGTACATTCGAATAGTTCACGTCACAGGCAAAGTTCACGTTTCCTTATTGATGGCAAAAACAAGAGTGGCACCAATTAAGCAAATCAGCATTCCTCGGTTGGAATTGTGTGGTGCTGTTTTATTGTCGAAACTGTTTTTAGAGACGGCAGAAGTGTTGAATATTCCAAGGAATAAAATTCGAGCATGGTCCGATTCTACTGTTGTCCTCTCCTGGCTCAACAGCCATCCTAGCAGATGGAAAACTTTTGTCGGTAATCGTGTCTCAGAGATTCTGACAGCATTTAACTCTTCACAATGGTTTCATGTGCCCACTAAGTTGAACCCAGCCGATTGTGCTTCGCGAGGCCTTTTACCAGAAGCATTAGTTCAAAATAAACTTTGGTTTTCAGGCCCTCCATTTCTTCAAGAGCAAAATGTTGTTTACAGCAAACCCAAAAATTTGGATATTGTTCCTGAAGAAACAATTAAAGTTCATTTTACAGCAAATACCGATGTTTCTGTGTTAGAGAAATTTTCTTCTCTGCAAAAACTACTGCGAGTTGTGGCTTATTGCAGACGATTTTTAAAGAAGAACAAAAGCCACTATTTGCAAAAGACAGAAATAGACGATGCCTATCATTGTTGCATCAAGCTTGTGCAAAAACAAGCGTTTTCAGAGGAGTTCCAAAACTTAGAACAAAATGGGGTTCTTCAACCTAAGTCCAAGCTAAAAGCGCTTTGTCCATTTCTGGACGAGCATAAGATCATTCGGTTAGGAGGCCGTTTACAAAAAGCCCAGCTGGATGACGCAATTAAACATCCAATAATTTTGCCTAAAGACGCTCATTTAACTAAATTGATTATTGCTGATGCGCACAAGAAAACACTTCATGGAGGTCCGTTGATCATGATGAATTACCTAAGGACAGCCTACTGGATTTTAGGAGCCAGAAATTTGGTTAAGCAACATGTACATAGGTGCGTCACTTGTGTTAAATATAGGGCAAGCATCAAAAACCAGTTGATGGGGTCTCTTCCGTCAGTACGATGTGTTCCAGCCAGACCATTTTTAAACAGCGGTGTAGATTACGCTGGCCCTATCAATATAAGAACAACTCCTGGACGCGGAAACCGCTCCTACAAGGGCTATATATGTTTGTTTATTTGTATGGTGACTCGCGCCATACATTTAGAGTTAGTGAGTGATATGACTACTCAAGCGTTCTTGGCTGCATTCAGGCGTTTTGTCTCGAGACGGGGTCATTGTGCACATTTGTGGAGCGATAATGGCACCAATTTTGTAGGTGCCTCTAAAGAATTACAGCAGCTCACATCTGTACAACAACAGGCAGTAGCAGAACATCTAGAAGTGTCTGGTACACAGTGCCATTTTATTCCGCCCCATGCCCCTAATTTTGGTGGACTCTGGGAAGCAGGAGTTAAATCTACGAAGTTCCATCTCAAAAGAGTCATTGGAGACTCCACGCTGACTTATGAGGAAATGAGTACACTCCTTTGTCAGGTGGAAGCTTGTTTGAATTCAAGACCACTAAGTATTTTGATTAGTTCAGAACCCGGTGACACGTTACCTTTAACGCCCGGCCATTTTTTAGTTGGAGAACAGTTGCTAAGCGTACCCGACAATAATAACCAGGATTCAAATATTTCACATTTGTCTAGATGGCAATTTGTTCAGCGCCAGTTGCAAACCTTTTGGCGTCGTTGGTCAAATGAGTATTTGTCGACGTTGGTAAATCGTTATAAATGGACTGCTCAAACTCCGGAACCGAGCATCAACGATGTAGTTTTGATTAAAGAAGATGATTTACCACCTAGCCACTGGCTGTTAGGAAAAATCATTGAAAAACACCCGGGTAAAGATGGCATAACACGTGTAGTCACGTTGAAAACGAAGTCATCTATTGTAAAAAGACCAACTTCTAAAATTTGTGTACTACCTGTTAGTTCATGAGTCAATACCTATGTTTGTTTTAAACGTAATTTAAAAAGGTTACTTGAATTTCAAACGTTATTTTTTATTAAATGTTATTTTAATTGTTATGTTAAATGTTTTTTATGGTTTATTATAATGTTATTATTACCTTACTTCGAAAGACATTTTCGCCACTAAATGTCTTTGGGGGGCGATATGTTTACGAACCTTTTTGCAGTTCAATATTTATGTATTTTGTTTGACATTACTTTTAGTTCATCCATATTGTAACTAGATGGCGTTGTTCGTTCTTAAAACGCGCTATGAAAGTTTAAAGTTCATGTGAGAACACTGAGAGCTATCGTCGAAAGATTGTATTATTCAGTATTACAATTACAACATAGGTCATATAAGTTCAAATAATAAATACCAGTTCACTTGAGAAGTTGTATTATTTACATCTTCGACCATCAAGTTCAAGAGTTCAACGGAGTGCGACTCCAAACAACGATTGTTTCAGGCATGCGCTGGGATGTAACAATTATTTAACATTTAGTGTGACGAGAATCGTATGGTTACTTCCAGAGTAATTTGATGCCGTCTCGTAAAATAATTAGAATTTTTGTAAAAATTTAGAATTCCACTTTTCTGCCGAAGCCAATCATATCGCGCCTTTAACGATTGTTTCAGGCATGCGCTGGGATGTAACAATTATTTAACATTTAGTGTGACGAGAATCGTATGGTTACTTCCAGAGTAATTTGATGCCGTCTCGTAAAATAATTAGAATTTTTGTAAAAATTTATAATTCCACTTTTCTGCCGAAGCCAATCATATCGCGCCTTTAACGATTGTTTCAGGCATGCGCTGGGATGTAACAATTATTTAACATTTAGTGTGACGAGAATCGTATGGTTACTTCCAGAGTAATTTGATGCCGTCTCGTAAAATAATTTGAATTTTTGTAAAAATTTATAATTCCACTTTTCTGCCGAAGCCAATCATATCGCGCCTTTAACGATTGTTTCAGGCATGCGCTGGGATGTAACAATTATTTAACATTTAGTGTGACGAGAATCGTATGGTTACTTCCGGAGTAATTTGATGCCGTCTCGTAAAATAATTTGAATTTTTGTAAAAATTTAGAATTCCACTTTTCTGCCGAAGCCAATCAAATCGCACCTTTAACGATTATTTCAGGCATGCGCTGGGATGTAATAATTATTTAACATTTAGTGTGACGAGAATCGTATGGTTACTTCCAGAGTAATTTGATGCCGTCTCGTGAAATAATTTGAATTTTTGTAAAAATTTAGAATTCCTTTTTTCTGCCGAAGCCAATCATATCGCGCCTTTAACGATTGTTTCAGGCATGCGCTGGGATGTAACAATTATTTAACATCTAGTGTGACGAGAATCGTATGGTTACTTCCAGAGTAATTTGATGCCGTCTCGTAAAATAATTTGAATTTTTGTAAAAATTTAGAATTCCACTTTTCTGCCGAAACCAATCATATTGCTCCTTTAACGATTGTTTCAGGCATGCGCTGGGATCTAACAATTATTTAACATTTAGTGTGACGAGAATCGTATGGTTACTTCCGGAGTAATTTGATGCCGTCTCGTAAAATAATTAGAATTTTTGTAAAAATTTAGAATTCCACTTTTCTGCCGAAGCCAATCATATCGCGCCTTTAACGATTGTTTCAGGCATGCGCTGGGATGTAACAATTATTTAACATTTAGTGTGACGAGAATCGTATGGTTACTTCCAGAGTAATTTGATGCCGTCTCGTAAAATAATTTGAATTTTTGTAAAAATTTATAATTCCACTTTTCTGCCGAAGCCAATCATATCGCGCCTTTAACGATTGTTTCAGGCATGCGCTGGGATGTAACAATTATTTAACATTTAGTGTGACGAGAATCGTATGGTTACTTCCAGAGTAATTTGATGCCGTCTCGTAAAATAATTTGAATTTTTGTAAAAATTTAGAATTCCACTTTTCTGCCGAAGCCAATCAAATCGCACCTTTAACGATTGTTTTAGGCATGCGCTGGGATGTAACAATTATTTAACATTTAGTGTGACGAGAATCGTATGGTTACTTCCAGAGTAATTTGATGCCGTCTCGTGAAATAATTTGAATTTTTGTAAAAATTTAGAATTCCTTTTTTCTGCCGAAGCCAATCATATCGCGCCTTTAACGATTGTTTCAGGCATGCGCTGGGATGTAACAATTATTTAACATTTAGTGTGACGAGAATCGTATGGTTACTTTCAGAGTAATTTGATGCCGTCTCGTATAATAATTTGAATTTTTGTAAAAATTTAGAATTCCACTTTTCTGCCGAAGCCAATCATATCGCGCCTTTAACGATTGTTTCAGGCATGCGCTGGGATGTAACAATTATTTAACATCTAGTGTGACGAGAATCGTATGGTTACTTCCAGAGTAATTTGATGCCGTCTCGTAAAATAATTTGAATTTTTGTAAAAATTTAGAATTCCACTTTTCTGCCGAAGCCAATCATATCGCGCCTTTAACGATTGTTTCAGGCATGCGCTGGGATGTAACAATTATTTAACATTTAGTGTGACGAGAATCGTATGATAGATAGATAGATAGATAATCATTTATTGACACATTAACACATACACTTACCCTAGCTGCAAAAATATTTACAACCAATACTTAATGTAGATCATAATATGTCTCGTCAATTTCAATACAATAGTTAAATTACCGTTATTAAATTTGCTGTATAGGGGCAAACTGATCACAAATTATAAATTCAGAGTCTTACATAATAGTAGTACATAATTCTCAATAAATAATACTTTAGATAATAATCAAGTTCTGTGCTATTTTCACAATATGAGGTCAAATGGCTAAAGTTCTAAAACTATATTCAAAATTAGCCTTCCGGTTTGTAACATCGGCAAAGGATCGAAATTTTAATATTAATTCTTAAATACAATATGGTTCTGGGGTAGCAGGGAAGCGTATTACAGTTTGATTATGCTTAATGTCAGTTGCTAGAGTCATAGTCATAAGTTAAATACTCATTGACGGTGTACAAGGTGCGCTTCAAAAGAAGTTGTCTCACTTTATTTAAAAACACTGTCTCACTCGGTAGAGTCTTATAATGTTCTGGCAACTTATTGTAAAGGACTCTACCCATGTTAGTTGGAAGCCTTTTTGCCATTGATAGTCTGGAATGCGTTGGCTGTATGTTGGTTTTTATCAGACCCGTTCGCCGTTCCTTAATTTTTTCGATTTTGTATCGACCTATGTTGTTTCTTGTGTATTTTAGTGTTTCGAATATGTAAAGAGCAACCGACGTCATTATATTTAAGTCCTTATAGTGTTCTCTACAGCTTTCTCTAAACTTAGCGTGTATGATAATTTAGCCAGAAATTACCGTCTCGGGGCCGATCAGCAAGACCTTAATACAAATTAAATGCCGTTATGTCGATCTTAACTTTTCACCCCCACAATGTCTATAACATTAACACTTACTTGTGCTTCCCGGCGTCGCTCAAGTCCGGTTTGATCGATGGGAAAACAGGGAACGGAAACACAAGGGAAAATAGGGAATCGCAAACCAGACTAGCTTCCGTAGATCTCTCGTCCGTCCAGACAACGATCCTGCGTTGGAGAAAGGTGGCCGATCCCGCAGCCCGCTTTCACTCTGTGGTCTTCCAGCACCAATCCAGAGTGTTCCAATAATTAATAGCCTCTTCCTGTAGCACTATTACGTTACGTACGTTTTTATCACCAGAAAAACACCAGAATCATATAAAAACGCGTCGTTTCGTTCCAGCGAAAAAACAAGACGAGACGTCACAAGTTGACAGCTGTAAACCATAGATCCGCTATGATCTTTAATGTTGCCCGATTATACGGAACAAAAACCCCCGACCAATTGAACTCCAGGTCAATTTTAGAAAACCAGTATTTAGCAACTAGTATTTAATAACTAGTATTTAGCAGTATCCGGACCTCACATAAACGAAATTCCCAACTTTGACCCGAAAGTGGAAATCAAACCAAAAAAAAACTTTACCACAAATAGTAATAAAATTAAATTAAATTTTAACCATGAAAAATACGTATATCTAATAAAGAGGCAAGCGTGCCAGAGAGGACACCGCGCGCTGAAGTCTGGAACCAGAAACCAGAATCTCCGCCACGCGGGGTGTACCATCAGTACCAGATATCAATTTTAAAATACGTCCCCTACGCCAGAGTAGGGGGGCCAAATTTGCCTCCTTTAATAATACTAGGTCCCCTTCCCGAGGGGCCTCCGTCCTATCTGTCCATTTTACCCGTTGTTGCAACAGATGCAAGTACTCGGCGGACCAGCGCCTCCAGAAGTCTTGACTTATTTGCTGCAATAACTGAAAACGGGACAGGCGTCCGGGCCGCTCATCCTTCCAGGGATACTCCGGCAACGCGGTTAAGGGCTGACCGATCAAGAAGTGACCCGGCGTCAAGACTTCTAGATCGTTAGGGTCAGGCGAGATTGGACAGAGAGGACGGGAATTAAGCACTGCCTCCACGCGGCATAGTACCGTGACTAACTCTTCCCAAGTTAACACGGTCTCCCCGATGACACGGCGGAGATGGGTTTTAGCAGACTTCACCGCAGCCTCAAAAATTCCTCCCCAGTGAGGACAGGCCGGCACACTAAATTGCCAGCTGATTCCCCGCTGGGCGAGAGCCAGACTTAAACTATTATTACCAGAATTTAAAAAATTATTAACTTCGCGTAAATAATTCGCCGCCCCTCGATAATTTGTGCCATTGTCCGAACGTATTAAAGAGGGTACTCCTCTTCGCGCTACAAAGCGATCCAGCGCCGCGACAAAGGCCTCCGTAGACAGCGCAGAGACCAGCTCCAGGTGGACTGCTTTGGTGGCCAAACACACAAAGACGCACAGGTAGGCTTTAACGACCTTGGCGTTACGCAACGTCGATGACTTGACCGAGAAGGGCCCAGCGAAGTCCGTTCCGACCCCGTCGAACGGCCTCGAGGGAGAAATCCTATCCGGAGGAAGATCTCCCATCATGGGCTGCATGGTAGACGCCTTGAGCCTATAACAAGGGACACATCTAAACAGCACCTTTCGGACCGCCCTGCGAGCCGACAAGATCCAGAATTCACGCTGCAACACAGCGAGAAGCGCGCCACATCCAGCGTGCGCGTTACCGATATGCCGATCGGTGATCAGCAGGTCCACCAGAGGACCTCCTTTCGGTAGTAACAGGGGGTGCCTGCTGCCGTACGGCAGGTTGGCTTTCCGGAGCCGACCTCCTACGCGCAGAAGACCATCCTGATCTGTGAAAGGGTTCAACTTGGCGACCGCACCCTTCAAGCGAGCGCGTCCGCAGCGCAGCGCCTCAAGTTCCGTCGGAAACCTCTCACCCTGCACCAGCCGAATGAGGTGCAGCAAGGAACTCCGACGCTCCTCCACAGTGGCGATCTGGTCACTCCTCCTCTGACGAGGGTGACGACAGTTGTGGATAAAGCGCTTAATCCAGCTAGTTACCCCCAACAACTTATCCAGCTTGCTGTAACGACCCGTCAACCAGTCAGGGTCTGGGGGCACTTCCGCCACAATCGCATGCACGCGGACTCCGGGCAGCTCCGCTCGCTCCGAGTCCGCGCCGAGAGCTGGCCAGGAAGCTTCTGGCTCCCGCAGCCAGTCCGGACCCCACCATAAGGGGTGATCAACTAGCTCCGGCGCGGAACAGCCGCGCGAAGCACAGTCAGCGGGGTTCAACTCACCCGGGACATGTCTCCAAACCATGTCCAGTCCAAGGTTTTGGACTTGGGAAACCCGATTTCCCACAAAGGTCTCCAAGGTGTGAGGGGCTGCTCTTAACCAGGCAAGCACGACCTGACTGTCGGACCACGCATAGACATTCCGGATGTCTATCGAGGTGGACAGTTCCTGATATACGTGCTTAAGCAGCCGAGCAAGTAATGTGGCTCCGCTCAATTCCAGTTTCGGAATAGTGAGTCGTGTCCTGATAGGAGCTACCTTGCTCTTCCCCAATAAGAGCGTGACATTGACGTGGCCTCCAGCGTCAACTGTACGCAAGTACACAGATGCGGCATAGCCCAGCTCGGACGCATCACAGAACCCGTGCAGGCTGATCCGGCTACAGCCTGGTGGCAGAATGCGACGGGGCAACGCCACTCGATTGACCGTTTCGAGGTCAGATATTAAACGAAGCCAAGTGTTAAGCGAGTCTCCGACCAGGGGGTCGTCCCAGGAGACCTTCAGAGTCCAAAGTCGCTGTAACAGACACTTGGCTGCGAACAGAACCGGACTGATCCAACCGTTTGGATCAAACATCCTGGCGATGGTGGACAAAACCGTCCGTTTTGTCCACGCGCGTGTGGCCTCCAGCGCCACCCGAAAGGTGAAGATGTCAGCAACCGGTTGATACTGCATGCCCAGAACCGCAATCCCGTGCGGATCGTCACCTTCCTCGAAGAGCCCTGGATCCTGCTGGTGATCGTCCGGGATACCAGCCAGGACGTTGGGGTCGTTAGAGAGCCATTTCCGAAGCTCATAGCCTCCAGATGCGAGAAGCTCTGTAAGCTCATCCCGGAGCAACAGAGCTTCCTCCACCGTCTGCGCGCCAGTGCAAACGTCGTCCACGTACAGGTCGCGCTCCAGAACTGCGGCTGCACGTGGGTACCGAGCCCGTTCTTGCTCCGCCAACTCCAGCAGTGAGCGGATCGCAATGAAGGGGCTTGATCTCAACCCATAGGTGTTGGTGTTCAACTCATACACCATCATAGGGTCCTGAGGACTTTCCCGCCAGAGGATCAACTGGAACCTCCTGTCCTCGGGGTGTATGACCGTTTGTCGGAACATCATACGGATGTCCGCTCCCAACACCACCTGATGCCTACGGAAATTCAGGATGATGTCTACAATATCCCGATGTAGCTTCGGTCCAGCGTGGAGGCACTGGTTCAGTGACACTCCTGTCGAAGTCGGAGCGGATCCATCGAACACCGTCCTGAGTTTACCTGTCGACGCTTTCAAAACAGCGTGATGAGGCAAAAAGTAGTGGTCCATGGTCGACCAGTCGTCGCGAGCCGGAGACATGTGGCCCAGTACCTCATACTCCCTCATGAACTCGATGTACTTTTCCCGAAGTACAGGATCTCGAGCCATGCGTCGCTCCATGGACCTGAGCCTTTTCTCGGCCAATGATCGAGACTGGCCCAGACGCGGGGGGTTATCCCGGAAAGGCAGCCTAGTCTCCAATCGCCCAGAAACCATTCTCCGAGTGTGAGCCTGATAAAAGTTCTCACACTCCACGTGCTCGGGATCCAGCCGAGACACGGTAGGCGGCTCTTCGATCTCCCAGAACCTCTGCATGATCTGAGCGAGGGCCGTTCCCGTAAAAGAAGCCTGATTCGACTGCTGCCACTCATCCACCATTCCCAAAATGGCGTTCCCGTAGATGGTGGGCAGCGCCATCAGCGAAGACTGATCCAGCAGTCTAGGCTTGCCGTTCATGATGTAACCCAGTACATCAGAACCCAACAAAAGGTCTACCGGACCCGCCATCCCGAAGCGGGGATCCGCCAACCTGAGACCCTTAGTACAGGACAAAAGATCCGGATCTATGTCCGCCTGAGGAAGCCAACCGACAACCGAATCCATGACGGTGGCCCTGACCGCAATCCTTTCCGAATAGGAATGTACGGACGAGAAGGAGAGGCGGGTCTGTCCAGCCGACCGCACCTCTGTGTTCCCGACTCCCCGCAACGGAGTCGGTGACGGAAACCTAGCCAGGCCCAGGCGATGAGCAACCCGGGTTGTTAAAATGCACCCCTGGGACCCTGTGTCCAAGAGCACTCGTATCCGGACGTAGTCGCCTCTTGGACCCCAAACCCTTAACCAGAGGGTGGGCAGCAGGACCACCGGTTGATCCTGTGCCAAGGGAACGGAGGCTAGTCATTCCCTCCGAGGCTCGTCCGAACCCGTCGGACTACAGGGCCCAGCCCAATATGGCTGCCGAGTGCAAAGGGCCATCGGAGGGGGGGCATATCCAGCTGCCCTGCCGTACCTAAAGTAGGGCGGGTGATAATCCAGCCTCGGGTGCTCATGGAGGGGAGGCGTGTACGCCCTCCATTCTATGGGTCGCGGATCCAGCGGCGGAGAAGGATAACGCTGGGGAGGTGGCCCCCGTGGTGACTCCGGTATCACCCTTCCACCTCTCCAGTTCGCCCGCGTCCGCGCGGGCTGTGAGGTCGGTGACCGAGCCGCGTGCAGGACGCCCCTTGTTGGGCTGCCCGGTGCTGCCGTGGGTTGGGGTGGAGGGGGTGTGCTCCACGCTGTAGCCACTTCATGGTTGTACAAGGCGTGGCTCTGCGTGGGAGCGCCCCCGCCCGTGGAGGGCCCCCTCCCTGAGGGCTGTCGACCAGCACCATCGCTCCTGACGCACAAGAGCTGATGGTGTGGTCCCCCACACCCAGGACACGGCCGTGCCGTGGGGCAGTCATTGTACAGATGACCCCCCAGGCACCCGTAGCACCGACGCAACCGCCGAACGATCCCTCGTCGTTCGGAGGTCGTCCGCGCAAGCAGGGCCGGACACTGCACCAGCGCGTGAAGCTGGCCACAGTTCGGGCACTCCTGCTCCGACGCACTCGTCACCGTCGCAGTCCGCTTCACCGCACCCTGAGTGCGGGGATTGGTAGGTCGCGGTCCTGTTCCGGCAGGGCCACGAGCTGACGCGGCGGGCTGTGCCTCCTGAGGCGCCGACTCTGCCATCCTCGCCTCCCACTCCAGGACCCGAAGCAGCTCCTCAAACGTGGGGAAGACCTTCGGGTCGCCGTGAAGGCCCCTTTCCCGCTCGAACCGGGCGCGCAACTCCAGCGGCACCTTGCCCAGCAGGATGTGGACCAGCAGGAACGACCAGTGTTCTACTGGCAGTCCCAAGCTGCGCAAGGCGTTGTACGCCACCTTCACGGGCGTGAGGATTAGCGGCCGCAACTGAGACCTCTCAGTCACCTTCGGCAGCCCCAGTATTTGGGACACGTGAGCGTCGGCGAGGAGCCGAGGGTTTTGAAACCTCGTTTCCAGCAACTCCATCGCCGTGCCGAAGTTGTCGTCGTCCAGCTCCAGATGCTGGACCAGGGAGAGTGCCTCACCCTCCAGTGACGTGCGGAGATAGGCCAGTTTCTCCGCCTTCGTCAGATCCGTGCGTGAATCCACGAGAGAGGCGAACATACTCCGGAAGCCGCTCCACTCTCGCAGGTTCCCTGTGAACCTGGGCAAGTCCAGGGTGGGAAGGCGTCCCACTACACCCGAACCCGCATTCCTGATGACGGGTCCCGAGTTCGCCCTTCCCTGACGAGACCTCTCCAGCTGGCGAACCCCTTCGGAGACCTCGTCGTAGACATCCAGGATGCGCCGCATGTCCGCCTCGATCCTCTCCATCTGCTCCTCAGGTGGAGACGGCCTTGCATCCCGCAGCGATCCTGCACTCCTCTCAGCGACCTCCAGGCGCCTGTCGAGCTGTTCTGCCCTATTTAACAGCGCCTCCTCCCGGTCTCTCCGGCCGACCAATCCTTGTAAGGATTCGAACCACCGGAGCTGGTTGGCCAAATCCGAAGCCATTTTTAAATTTAAATTTAAACTTTAAATTAACCTAAGTTCGGACAATGTCACAACAAATATCGAATACAACAATATATCCGCAACCCAAACAACCGGATACCACTTAATACTAATTTCCCGACAGTTTGGGGAGAAATTATACGCTGGTATTACAATATTTAATCTTGGCTGAATGACTCGGTAACCAAGTTCGTGAACTACCAACCTAAGCACACAAAACAATATCTGAACTACTCACTTTTTTTCCAGAAAAATGAAAAGTACTAAATATATTATGGGGGTATATTCACGACAACTACGCTCTTTCTACCAAAAAATGTATGATAATTTAGCCAGAAATTACCGTCTCGGGGCCCATCAGCAAGACCTTAATACAAATTAAATGCCGTTATGTCGATCTTAACTTTTCACCCCCACAATGTCTATAACATTAACACTTACTTGTGCTTCCCGGCGTCGCTCAAGTCCGGTTTGATCGATGGGAAAACAGGGAACGGAAACACAAGGGAAAATAGGGAATCGCAAACCAGACTAGCTTCCGTAGATCTCTCGTCCGTCCAGACAACGATCCTGCGTTGGAGAAAGGTGGCCGATCCCGCAGCCCGCTTTCACTCTGTGGTCTTCCAGCACCAATCCAGAGTGTTCCAATAATTAATAGCCTCTTCCTGTAGCACTATTACGTTACGTACGTTTTTATCACCAGAAAAACACCAGAATCATATAAAAACGCGTCGTTTCGTTCCAGCGAAAAAACAAGACGAGACGTCACAAGTTGACAGCTGTAAACCATAGATCCGCTATGATCTTTAATGTTGCCCGATTATACGGAACATAGCGTTTACTAGTACACGTATTGCCCGCTTTTGCATTTTTAATACTCTTTGATATTCAGTTGAGAAGCCCCAGAAGATTATTCCATAGGACATAATTGAATGCACATATGAGTAGTAAATCTCTTTTAGGCTCTGTGGAGATGTTATATGTTTCAATTGTTTTAGGGCATATATGGTTACTTCCAGAGTAATTTGATGCCGTCTCGTAAAATAATTTGAATATTTGTAAAAATTTAGAATTCCACTTTTCTGCCGAAGCCAATCATATCGCGCCTTTAACGATTGTTTCAGGCATGCGCTGGGATGTAACAATTATTTAACATTTAGTGTGACGAGAATCGTATGGTTACTTCCAGAGTAATTTGATGCCGTCTCGTAAAATAATTTGAATTTTTGTAAAAATTTAGAATTCCTTTTTTCTGCCGAAGCCAATCAAATCGCACCTTTAACGATTGTTTCAGGCATGCGCTGGGATGTAACAATTATTTAACATTTAATGTGACGAGAATCGTATGGTTACTTCCAGAGTAATTTGATGCCGTCTCGTAAAATAATTTGAATTCTTGTAAAAATATAGAATTCCTTTTTTCTGCCGAAGCCAATCATATCGCACCTTTAACGATTGTTTCAGGCATGCGCTGGGATGTAACAATTATTTAACATTTAATGTGACGAGAATCGTATGGTTACTTCCAGAGTAATTTGATGCCAACTCGTAAAATAATTTGAATTTTTGTAAAAATTTAGAATTCCACTTTTCTGCCGAAGCCAATCAAATCGCACCTTTAACGATTGTTTCAGGCATGCGCTGGGATGTAACAATTATTTAACATTTAATGTGACGAGAATCGTATGGTTACTTCCAGAGTAATTTGATGCCGTCTCGTAAAATAATTTGAATTTTTGTAAAAATTTAGAATTCCACTTTTCTGCCGAAGCCAATCAAATCGCACCTTTAAAGATTGTTTCAGGCATGCGCTGGGATGTAACAATTATTAAACATTTAATGTGACGAGAATCGTATGGTTACTTCCAGAGTAATTTGATGCCGTCTCGTAAAATAATTTAATTTCTTGTAAAAATATAGAATTCTTTTTCTGCCGAAGCCAATCATATCGCACCTTTAACGATTGTTTCAGGCATGCGCTGGGATGTAACAATTATTTAACATTTAGTGTGACGAGAATCGTATGGTTACTTCCAGAGTAATTTGATGCCGTCTCGTAAAATAATTTGAATTTTTGTAAAAATTTAGAATTCCACTTTTCTGCCGAAGCCAATCAAATCGCACCTTTAACGATTGTTTCAGGCATGCGCTGGGATGTAACAATTATTTAACATTTAATGTGACGAGAATCGTATGGTTACTTCCAGAGTAATTTGATGCCGTCTCGTAAAATAATTTGAATTTTTGTAAAAATTTAGAATTCCACTTTTCTGCCGAAGCCAATCATATCGCGCCTTTAACGATTGATTCAGGCATGCGCTGGGATGTAACAATTATTTAACATTTAGTGTGACGAGAATCGTATGGTTACTTCCAGAGTAATTTGATGCCGTCTCGTAAAATAATTTGAATATTTGTAAAAATTTAGAATTCCACTTTTCTGCCGAAGCCAATCATATCGCGCCTTTAACGATTGTTTCAGGCATGCGCTGGGATGTAACAATTATTTAACATTTAGTGTGACGAGAATCGTATGGTTACTTCCAGAGTAATTTGATGCCGTCTCGTGAAATAATTTGAATTTTTGTAAAAATTTAGAATTCCTTTTTTCTGCCGAAGCCAATCATATCGCGCCTTTAACGATTGTTTCAGGCATGCGCTGGGATGTAACAATTATTTAACATCTAGTGTGACGAGAATCGTATGGTTACTTCCAGAGTAATTTGATGCCGTCTCGTAAAATAATTTGAATTTTTGTAAAAATTTAGAATTCCACTTTTCTGCCGAAACCAATCATATCGCGCCTTTAACGATTGTTTCAGGCATGGGCTGGGATGTAACAATTATTTAACATTTAGTGTGACGAGAATCGTATGGTTACTTCCAGAGTAATTTGATGCCGTCTCGTAAAATAATTTGAATTTTTGTAAAAATTTAGAATTCCACTTTTCTGCCGAAGCCAATCATATCGCGCCTTTAACGATTGTTTCAGGCATGCGCTGGGATGTAACAATTATTTAACATTTAGTGTGACGAGAATCGTATGGTTACTTCCAGAGTAATTTGATGCCGTCTCGTAAAATAATTTGAATATTTGTAAAAATTTAGAATTCCACTTTTCTGCCGAAGCCAATCATATCGCGCCTTTAACGATTGTTTCAGGCATGCGCTGGGATGTAACAATTATTTAACATTTAGTGTGACGAGAATCGTATGGTTACTTCCAGAGTAATTTGATGCCGTCTCGTAAAATAATTTGAATATTTGTAAAAATTTAGAATTCCACTTTTCTGCCGTAACCAATCATATCGCGCCTTTTACGATTGTTTCCGGCATGCTCTGGGATGTAACAATTATTTAACATCTAGTGTGACGAGAATCGTATGGTTACTTCCAGAGTAATTTGATGCCGTCTCGTAAAATAATTTGAATTTTTGTAAAAATTTAGAATTCCTTTATTCTGCCGAAGCCAATCATATCGCGCCTTTAATGATTGTTTCAGGCATGCGCTGGGATGTAACAATTATTTAACATTTAGTGTGACGAGAATCGTATAGTTACTTCCAGAGTAATTTGATGCCGTCTCGTAAAATAATTAGAATTTTTGTAAAAATTTAGAACTCCACTTTTCTGCCGAAGCCAATCAAATCGCACCTTTAACGATTGTTTCAGGCATGCGCTGGGATGTAACAATTATTTATCATTTAGTGTAACGAGAATCGTATGGTTACTTCCAGAGTAATTTGATGCCGTCTCGTAAAATAATTAGAATTTTTGTAAAAATTTAGAATTCCACTTTTCTGCCGAAGCCAATCAAATCGCACCTTTAACGATTGTTTCAGGCATGCGCTGGGATGTAACAATTATTTAACATTTAGTGTGACGAGAATCGTATGGTTACTTCCAGAGTAATTTGATGCCGTCTCGTGAAATAATTTGAATTTTTGTAAAAATTTAGAATTCCTTTATTCTGCCGAAGCCAATCATATCGCGCCTTTAATGATTGTTTCAGGCATGCGCTGGGATGTAACAATTATTTAACATTTAGTGTGACGAGAATCGTATAGTTACTTCCAGAGTAATTTGATGCCGTCTCGTAAAATAATTAGAATTTTTGTAAAAATTTAGAACTCCACTTTTCTGCCGAAGCCAATCATATCGCGCCTTTAACTATTGTTTCAGGCATGCGCTGGGATGTAACAATTATTTATCATTTAGTGTAACGAGAATCGTATGGTTACTTCCAGAGTAATTTGATGCCGTCTCGTAAAATAATTTGAATTTTTGTAAAAATTTAGAACTCCACTTTTCTGCCGAAGCCAATCAAATCGCACCTTTAACGATTGTTTCAGGCATGCGCTGGGATGTAACAATTATTTATCATTTAGTGTAACGAGAATCGTATGGTTACTTCCAGAGTAATTTGATGCCGTCTCGTAAAATAATTAGAATTTTTGTAAAAATTTAGAATTCCACTTTTCTGCCGAAGCCAATCAAATCGCACCTTTAACGATTGTTTCAGGCATGCGCTGGGATGTAATAATTATTTAACATTTAGTGTGACGAGAATCGTATGGTTACTTCCAGAGTAATTTGATGCCGTCTCGTGAAATAATTTGAATTTTTGTAAAAATTTAGAATTCCTTTATTCTGCCGAAGCCAATCATATCGCGCCTTTAATGATTGTTTCAGGCATGCGCTGGGATGTAACAATTATTTAACATTTAGTGTGACGAGAATCGTATGGTTACTTCCAGAGTAATTTGATGCCGTCTCGTAAAATAATTTGAATATTTGTAAAAATTTAGAATTCCACTTTTCTGCCGTAACCAATCATATCGCGCCTTTTACGATTGTTTCAGGCATGCTCTGGGATGTAACAATTATTTAACATCTAGTGTGACGAGAATCGTATGGTTACTTCCAGAGTAATTTGATGCCGTCTCGTAAAATAATTTGAATTTTTGTAAAAATTTAGAATTCCACTTTTCTGCCGAAGCCAATCAAATCGCACCTTTAACGATTGTTTCAGGCATGCGCTGGGATGTAACAATTATTTAACATTTAATGTGACGAGAATCGTATGGTTACTTCCAGAGTAATTTGATGCCGTCTCGTAAAATAATTTAATTTCTTGTAAAAATATAGAATTCTTTTTCTGCCGAAGCCAATCATATCGCACCTTTAACGATTGTTTCAGGCATGCGCTGGGATGTAACAATTATTTAACATTTAGTGTGACGAGAATCGTATGGTTACTTCCAGAGTAATTTGATGCCGTCTCGTAAAATAATTTGAATTTTTGTAAAAATTTAGAATTCCACTTTTCTGCCGAAGCCAATCAAATCGCACCTTTAACGATTGTTTCAGGCATGCGCTGGGATGTAACAATTATTTAACATTTAATGTGACGAGAATCGTATGGTTACTTCCAGAGTAATTTGATGCCGTCTCGTAAAATAATTTGAATTCTTGTAAAAATATAGAATTCCTTTTTTCTGCCGAAGCTAATCATATCGCGCCTTTAACGATTGTTTCAGGCATGCGCTGGGATGTAACAATTATTTAACTTTTAGTGTGACTAGAATCGTATGGTTACTTCCAGAGTAATTTGATGCCGTCTCGTAAAATAATTAGAATTTTTGTAAAAATTTAGAATTCCACTTTTCTGCCGAAGCCAATCATATCGCGCCTTTAACGATTGTTTCAGGCATGCGCTGGGATGTAACAATTATTTAACATTTAGTGTGACGAGAATCGTATGGTTACTTCCAGAGTAATTTGATGCCGTCTCGTAAAATAATTTGAATTTTTGTAAAAATTTATAATTCCACTTTTCTGCCGAAGCCACTCATATCGCGCCTTTAACGATTGTTTCAGGCATGCGCTGGGATGTAACAATTATTTAACATCTAGTGTGACGAGAATCGTATGGTTACTTCCAGAGTAATTTGATGCCGTCTCGTAAAATAATTTGAATTTTTGTAAAAATTTAGAATTCCACTTTTCTGCCGAAACCAATCATATCGCGCCTTTAACGATTGTTTCAGGCATGGGCTGGGATGTAACAATTATTTAACATTTAGTGTGACGAGAATCGTATGGTTACTTCCAGAGTAATTTGATGCCGTCTCGTAAAATAATTAGAATTTTTGTAAAAATTTAGAATTCCACTTTTCTGCCGAAGCCAATCATATCGCGCCTTTAACGATTGTTTCAGGCATGCGCTGGGATGTAACAATTATTTAACATTTAGTGTGACGAGAATCGTATGGTTACTTCCAGAGTAATTTGATGCCGTCTCGTAAAATAATTTGAATATTTGTAAAAATTTAGAATTCCACTTTTCTGCCGAAGCCAATCATATCGCGCCTTTAACGATTGTTTCAGGCATGCGCTGGGATGTAACAATTATTTAACATTTAGTGTGACGAGAATCGTATGGTTACTTCCAGAGTAATTTGATGCCGTCTCGTAAAATAATTTGAATATTTGTAAAAATTTAGAATTCCACTTTTCTGCCGTAACCAATCATATCGCGCCTTTTACGATTGTTTCCGGCATGCTCTGGGATGTAACAATTATTTAACATCTAGTGTGACGAGAATCGTATGGTTACTTCCAGAGTAATTTGATGCCGTCTCGTAAAATAATTTGAATTTTTGTAAAAATTTAGAATTCCACTTTTCTGCCGAAGCCAATCAAATCGCACCTTTAACGATTGTTTCAGGCATGCGCTGGGATGTAACAATTATTTAACATTTAATGTGACGAGAATCGTATGGTTACTTCCAGAGTAATTTGATGCCGTCTCGTAAAATAATTTAATTTCTTGTAAAAATATAGAATTCCTTTTTTCTGCCGAAGCCAATCATATCGCACCTTTAACGATTGTTTCAGGCATGCGCTGGGATGTAACAATTATTTAACATTTAGTGTGACGAGAATCGTATGGTTACTTCCAGAGTAATTTGATGCCGTCTCGTAAAATAATTTGAATTTTTGTAAAAATTTATAATTCCACTTTTCTGCCGAAGCCACTCATATCGCGCCTTTAACGATTGTTTCAGGCATGCGCTGGGATGTAACGATTTTTTAACATTTAGTGTGATGAGAATCGTATGGTTACTTCCGGAGTAATTTGATGCCGTCTCGTAAAATAATTAGAATTTTTGTAAAAATTTAGAATTCCACTTTACTGCCGAAGCCAATCAAATCGCACCTTTAACGATTGTTTCAGGCATGCGCTGGGATGTAATAATTATTTAACATTTAGTGTGACGAGAATCGTATGGTTACTTCCAGAGTAATTTGATGCCGTCTCGTGAAATAATTTGAATTTTTGTAAAAATTTAGAATTCCTTTATTCTGCCGAAGCCAATCATATCGCGCCTTTAATAATTGTTTCAGGCATGCGCTGGGATGTAACAATTATTTAACATTTAGTGTGACGAGAATCGTATGGTTACTTCCAGAGTAATTTGATGCCGTCTCGTAAAATAATTTGAATATTTGTACAAATTTAGAATTCCACTTTTCTGCCGTAACCAATCATATCGCGCCTTTTACGATTGTTTCCGGCGTGCTCTGGGATGTAACAATTATTTAACATCTAGTGTGACGAGAATCGTATGGTTACTTCCAGAGTAATTTGATGCCGTCTCGTAAAATAATTTGAATTTTTGTAAAAATTTAGAATTCCACTTTTCTGCCGAAGCCAATCATATCGCGCCTTTAACGATTGTTTCAGGCATGCGCTGGGATGTAACAATTATTTAACATTTAGTGTGACGAGAATCGTATGGTTACTTCCAGAGTAATTTGATGCCGTCTCGTAAAATAATTTGAATATTTGTAAAAATTTAGAATTCCACTTTTCTGCCGTAACCAATCATATCGCGCCTTTTACGATTGTTTCCGGCATGCTCTGGGATGTAACAATTATTTAACATCTAGTGTGACGAGAATCGTATGGTTACTTCCAGAGTAATTTGATGCCGTCTCGTAAAATAATTTGAATTTTTGTAAAAATTTAGAATTCCACTTTTCTGCCGAAGCCAATCAAATCGCACCTTTAACGATTGTTTCAGGCATGCGCTGGGATGTAACAATTATTTAACATTTAATGTGACGAGAATCGTATGGTTACTTCTAGAGTAATTTGATGCCGTCTCGTAAAATAATTTAATTTCTTGTAAAAATATAGAATTCTTTTTCTGCCGAAGCCAATCATATCGCACCTTTAACGATTGTTTCAGGCATGCGCTGGGATGTAACAATTATTTAACATTTAGTGTGACGAGAATCGTATGGTTACTTCCAGAGTAATTTGATGCCGTCTCGTAAAATAATTTGAATTTTTGTAAAAATTTAGAATTCCACTTTTCTACCGAAGCCAATCAAATCGCACCTTTAACGATTGTTTCAGGCATGCGCTGGGATGTAACAATTATTTAACATTTAATGTGACGAGAATCGTATGGTTACTTCCAGAGTAATTTGATGCCGTCTCGTAAAATAATTTGAATTCTTGTAAAAATATAGAATTCCTTTTTTTTGCCGAAGCTAATCATATCGCGCCTTTAACGATTGTTTCAGGCATGCGCTGGGATGTAACAATTATTTAACATTTAGTGTGACTAGAATCGTATGGTTACTTCCAGAGTAATTTGATGCCGTCTCGTAAAATAATTTGAATTTTTGTAAAAATTTATAATTCCACTTTTCTGCCGAAGCCAATCATATCGCGCCTTTAACGATTGTTTCAGGCATGCGCTGGGATGTAACAATTATTTAACATTTAGTGTGACGAGAATCGTATGGTTACTTCCGGAGTAATTTGATGCCGTCTCGTAAAATAATTTGAATTTTTGTAAAAATTTAGAATTCCACTTTTCTGCCGAAGCCAATCAAATCGCACCTTTAACGATTGTTTCAGGCATGCGCTGGGATGTAATAATTATTTAACATTTAGTGTGACGAGAATCGTATGGTTACTTCCAGAGTAATTTGATGCCGTCTCGTGAAATAATTTGAATTTTTGTAAAAATTTTGAATTCCTTTTTTCTGCCGAAGCCAATCATATCGCGCCTTTAACGATTGTTTCAGGCATGCGCTGGGATGTAACAATTATTTAACATCTAGTGTGACGAGAATCGTATGGTTACTTCCAGAGTAATTTGATGCCGTCTCGTAAAATAATTAGAATTTTTGTAAAAATTTAGAATTCCACTTTTCTGCCGAAGCCAATCATATCGCGCCTTTAACGATTGTTTCAGGCATGCGCTGGGATGTAACAATTATTTAACATTTAGTGTGACGAGAATCGTATGGTTACTTCCAGAGTAATTTGATGCCGTCTCGTAAAATAATTTGAATTTTTGTAAAAATTTAGAATTCCACTTTTCTGCCGAAGCCAATCAAATCGCACCTTTAACGATTGTTTTAGGCATGCGCTGGGATGTAACAATTATTTAACATTTAGTGTGACGAGAATCGTATGGTTACTTCCAGAGTAATTTGATGCCGTCTCGTGAAATAATTTGAATTTTTGTAAAAATTTAGAATTCCTTTTTTCTGCCGAAGCCAATCATATCGCGCCTTTAACGATTGTTTCAGGCATGCGCTGGGATGTAACAATTATTAAACATTTAGTGTGACGAGAATCGTATGGTTACTTTCAGAGTAATTTGATGCCGTCTCGTATAATAATTTGAATTTTAGTAAAAATTTAGAATTCCACTTTTCTGCCGAAGCCAATCATATCGCGCCTTTAACGATTGTTTCAGGCATGCGCTGGGATGTAACAATTATTTAACATCTAGTGTGACGAGAATCGTATGGTTACTTCCAGAGTAATTTGATGCCGTCTCGTAAAATAATTTGAATTTTTGTAAAAATTTAGAATTCCACTTTTCTGCCGAAGCCAATCATATCGCGCCTTTAACGATTGTTTCAGGCATGCGCTGGGATGTAACAATTATTTAACATTTAGTGTGACGAGAATCGTATGATAGATAGATAGATAAATAATCATTTATTGACACATTAACACATACACTTACCCTAGCTGCAAAAATATTTACAACCAATACTTAATGTAGATCATAATATGTCTCGTCAATTTCAATACAATAGTTAAATTACCGTTATTAAATTTGCTGTATAGGGGCAAACTGATCACAAATTATAAATTCAGAGTCTTACATAATAGTAGTACATAATTCTCAATAAATAATACTTTAGATAATAATCAAGTTCTGTGCTATTTTCACAATATGAGGTCAAATGGCTAAAGTTCTAAAACTACATTCAAAATTAGCCTTCCGGTTTGTAACATCGGCAAAGGATCGAAATTTTAATATTAATTCTTAAATACAATATGGTTCTGGGGTAGCAGGGAAGCGTATTACAGTTTGATTATGCTTAATGTCAGTTGCTAGAGTCATAGTCATAAGTTAAATACTCATTGACGGTGTACAAGGTGCGCTTCAAAAGAAGTCTCACTTTATTTAAAAACATTGTCTCACTCGGTAGAGTCTTATAATGTTCTGGCAACTTATTGTAAAGGACTCTACCCATGTTAGTTGGAAGCCTTTTTGCCATTGATAGTCTGGAATGCGTTCGCTGTATGTTGGTTTTTATCAGACCCGTTCGCCGTTCCTTAATTTTTTCGATTTTGTATCGACCTATGTTGTTTCTTGTGTATTTTAGTGTTTCGAATATGTAAAGAGCAACCGACGTCATTATATTTAAGTCCTTATAGTGTTCTCTACAGCTTTCTCTAAACTTAGCGTTTACTAGTACACGTATTGCCCGCTATTTGCATTTTTAATACTCTTTGATATTCAGTTGAGGAGCCCCAGAAGATTATTCCATAGGACATAATTGAATGCACATATGAGTAGTAAATCTCTTTTAGGCTCTGTGGAGATGTTATATGTTTCAATTGTTTTAGGGCATATATGGTTACTTCCAGAGTAATTTGATGCCGTCTCGTAAAATAATTTGAATATTTGTAAAAATTTAGAATTCCACTTTTCTGCCGAAGCCAATCATATCGCGCCTTTAACGATTGTTTCAGGCATGCGCTGGGATGTAACAATTATTTAACATTTAGTGTGACGAGAATCGTATGGTTACTTCCAGAGTAATTTGATGCCGTCTCGTAAAATAATTTGAATTTTTGTAAAAATTTAGAATTCCTTTTTTCTGCCGAAGCCAATCAAATCGCACCTTTAACGATTGTTTCAGGCATGCGCTGGGATGTAACAATTATTTAACATTTAATGTGACGAGAATCGTATGGTTACTTCCAGAGTAATTTGATGCCGTCTCGTAAAATAATTTGAATTTTTGTAAAAATTTAGAATTCCACTTTTCTGCCGAAGCCAATCAAATCGCACATTTAACGATTGTTTCAGGCATGCGCTGGGATGTAACAATTCTTTAACATTTAATGTAACGAGAATCGTATGGTTACTTCCAGAGTAATTTAATGCCGTCTCGTAAAATAATTTGAATTCTTGTAAAAATATAGAATTCCTTTTTTCTGCCGAAGCCAATCATATCGCGCCTTTTACGATTGTTTCCGGCATGCTTTGGGATGTAACAATTATTTAACATTTAGTGTGACGAGAATCGTATGGTTACTTCCAGAGTAATTTGATGCCGTCTCGTAAAATAATTAGAATTTTTGTAAAAATTTAGAATTCCACTTTTCTGCCGAAGCCAATCATATCACGCCTTTAACGATTGTTTCAGGCATGCGCTGGGATGTAACAATTATTTAACATTTAGTGTGACGAGAATCGTATGGTTACTTCCAGAGTAATTTGATGCCGTCTCGTAAAATAATTTGAATTTTTGTAAAAATTTAGAATTCCTTTTTTCTGCCGAAGCCAATCATATCGCGCCTTTAACGATTGTTTCAGGCATGCGCTGGGATGTAACAATTATTTAACATCTAGTGTGACGAGAATCGTATGGTTACTTCCAGAGTAATTTGATGCCGTCTCGTAAAATAATTTGAATTTTTGTAAAAATTTAGAATTCCACTTTTCTGCCGAAACCAATCATATCGCGCCTTTAACGATTGTTTCAGGCATGGGCTGGGATGTAACAATTATTTAATATTTAGTGTGACGAGAATCGTATGGTTACTTCCAGAGTAATTTGATGCCGTCTCGTAAAATAATTAGAATTTTTGTAAAAATTTAGAATTCCACTTTTCTGCCGAAGCCAATCATATCGCGCCTTTAACGATTGTTTCAGGCATGCGCTGGGATGTAACAATTATTTAACATTTAGTGTGACGAGAATCGTATGGTTACTTCCAGAGTAATTTGATGCCGTCTCGTAAAATAATTTGAATTTTTGTAAAAATTTAGAATTCCACTTTTCTGCCGAAGCCAATCATATCGCGCCTTTAACGATTGTTTCAGGCATGCGCTGGGATGTAACAATTATTTAACATTTAGTGTGACGAGAATCGTATGGTTACTTCCAGAGTAATTTGATGCCGTCTCGTAAAATAATTAGAATTTTTGTAAAAATTTAGAACTCCACTTTTCTGCCGAAGCCAATCATATCGCGCCTTTAACTATTGATTGAGGCATGCGCTGGGATGTAACAATTATTTAACATTTAGTGTGACGAGAATCGTATGGTTACTTCCAGAGTAATTTGATGCCGTCTCGTAAAATAATTAGAATTTTTGTAAAAATTTAGAATTCCACTTTTCTGCCGAAGCCAATCAAATCGCACCTTTAACGATTGTTTCAGGCATGCGCTGGGATGTAACAATTATTTATCATTTAGTGTAATGAGAATCGTATGGTTACTTCCAGAGTAATTTGATGCCGTCTCGTAAAATAATTTGAATTTTTGTAAAAATTTATAATTCCACTTTTCTGCCGAAGCCACTCATATCGCGCCTTTAACGATTGTTTCAGGCATGCGCTGGGATGTAACAATTATTTATCATTTAGTGTAACGAGAATCGTATGGTTACTTCCAGAGTAATTTGATGCCGTCTCGTAAAATAATTAGAATTTTTGTTAAAATTTAGAATTCCACTTTTCTGCCGAAACCAATCAAATCGCACCTTTAACGATTGTTTCAGGCATGCGCTGGGATGTAATAATTATTTAACATTTAGTGTGACGAGAATCGTATGGTTACTTCCAGAGTAATTTGATGCCGTCTCGTGAAATAATTTGAATTTTTGTAAAAATTTAGAATTCCTTTATTCTGCCGAAGCCAATCATATCGCGCCTTTAATGATTGTTTCAGGCATGCGCTGGGATGTAACAATTATTTAACATTTAGTGTGACGAGAATCGTATAGTTACTTCCAGAGTAATTTGATGCCGTCTCGTAAAATAATTAAAATTTTTGTAAAAATTTAGAACTCCACTTTTCTGCCGAAGCCAATCATATCGCGCCTTTAACTATTGTTTGAGGCATGCGCTGGGATGTAACAATTATTTTACATTTAGTGTGACGAGAATCGTATGGTTACTTCCAGAGTAATTTGATGCCGTCTCGTAAAATAATTTGAATATTTGTAAAAATTTAGAATTCCACTTTTCTGCCGTAACCAATCATATCGCGCCTTTTACGATTGTTTCCGGCATGCTCTGGGATGTAACAATTATTTAACATCTAGTGTGACGAGAATCGTATGGTTACTTCCAGAGTAATTTGATGCCGTCTCGTAAAATAATTTGAATTTTTGTAAAAATTTAGAATTCCACTTTTCTGCCGAAGCCAATCAAATCGCACCTTTAACGATTGTTTCAGGCATGCGCTGGGATGTAACAATTATTTAACATTTAATGTGACGAGAATCGTATGGTTACTTCCATAGTAATTTGATGCCGTCTCGTAAAATAATTTGAATTTTTGTAAAAATTTAGAACTCCACTTTTCTGCCGAAGCCAATCATATCGCGCCTTTAACTATTGATTGAGGCATGCGCTGGGATGTAACAATTATTTAACATTTAGTGTGACGAGAATCGTATGGTTACTTCCAGAGTAATTTGATGCCGTCTCGTAAAATAATTTGAATTTTTGTAAAAATTTAGAATTCCACTTTTCTGCCGAAGCCAATCATATCGCGCCTTTAACGATTGTTTCAGGCATGCGCTGGGATGTAACAATTATTTAACATTTAGTGTGACGAGAATCGTATGGTTACTTCCAGAGTAATTTGATGCCGTCTCGTAAAATAATTAGAATTTTTGTAAAAATTTAGAACTCCACTTTTCTGCCGAAGCCAATCATATCGCGCCTTTAACTATTGATTGAGGCATGCGCTGGGATGTAACAATTATTTAACATTTAGTGTGACGAGAATCGTATGGTTACTTCCAGAGTAATTTGATGCCGTCTCGTAAAATAATTTGAATTTTTGTAAAAATTTAGAATTCCACTTTTCTGCCGAAGCCAATCAAATCGCACCTTTAACGATTGTTTCAGGCATGCGCTGGGATGTAACAATTATTTAACATTTAATGTGACGAGAATCGTATGGTTACTTCCAGAGTAATTTGATGCCGTCTCGTAAAATAATTTGAATTCTTGTAAAAATTTAGAATTCCACTTTTCTGCCGAAGCCAATCAAATCGCACCTTTAACGATTGTTTCAGGCATGCGCTGGGATGTAACAATTATTTAACATTTAATGTGACGAGAATCGTATGGTTACTTCCAGAGTAATTTGATGCCGTCTCGTAAAATAATTTGAATTTTTGTAAAAATTTAGAATTCCACTTTTCTGCCGAAGCCAATCAAATCGCACCTTTAACGATTGTTTCAGGCATGCGCTGGGATCTAACAATTATTTAACATTTAATGTGACGAGAATCGTATGGTTACTTCCAGAGTAATTTGATGCCGTCTCGTAAAATAATTTGAATTCTTGTAAAAATATAGAATTCCTTTTTTCTGCCGAAGCTAATCATATCGCGCCTTTAACGATTGTTTCAGGAATGCGCTGTGATGTAACAATTATTTAACATTTAGTGTGACTAGAATCGTATGGTTACTTCCAGAGTAATTTGATGCCGTCTCGTAAAATAATTAGAATTTTTGTAAAAATTTAGAATTCCACTTTTCTGCCGAAGCCAATCATATCGCGCCTTTAACGATTGTTTCAGGCATGGGCTGGGATGTAACAATTATTTAACATTTAGTGTGACGAGAATCGTATGGTTACTTCCAGAGTAATTTGATGCCGTCTCGTAAAATAATTTGAATTTTTGTAAAAATTTAGAATTCCACTTTTCTGCCGAAGCCAATCATATCGCGCCTTTAACGATTGTTTCAGGCATGCGCTGGGATGTAACAATTATTTAACATTTAGTGTGACGAGAATCGTATGGTTACTTCCAGAGTAATTTGATGCAGTCTCGTAAAATAATTTGAATATTTGTAAAAATTTAGAATTCCACTTTTCTGCCGAAGCCAATCATATCGCGCCTTTAACGATTGTTTCAGGCATGCGCTGGGATGTAACAATTATTTAACATTTAATGTGACGAGAATCGTATGGTTACTTCCAGAGTAATTTGATGCCGTCTCGTAAAATAATTTGAATATTTGTAAAAATTTTGAATTCCACTTTTCTGCCGTAACCAATCATATCGCGCCTTTTACGATTGTTTCCGGCATGCTCTGGGATGTAACAATTATTTTACATCTAGTGTGACGAGAATCGTATGGTTACTTCCAGAGTAATTTGATGCCGTCTCGTAAAATAATTTGAATTTTTGTAAAAATTTAGAATTCCACTTTTCTGCCGAAGCCAATCAAATCGCACCTTTAACGATTGTTTCAGGCATGCGCTGGGATGTAACAATTATTTAACATTTAATGTGACGAGAATCGTATGGTTACTTCCAGAGTAATTTGATGCCGTCTCGTAAAATAATTTAATTTCTTGTAAAAATATAGAATTCCTTTTTTCTGCCGAAGCCAATCATATCGCACCTTTAACGATTGTTTCAGGCATGCGCTGGGATGTAACAATTATTTAACATTTAGTGTGACGAGAATCGTATGGTTACTTCCAGAGTAATTTGATGCCGTCTCGTAAAATAATTAGAATTTTTGTAAAAATTTAGAATTCCTTTATTCTGCCGAAGCCAATCATATCGCGCCTTTAATGATTGTTTCAGGCATGCGCTGGGATGTAACAATTATTTAACATTTAGTGTGACGAGAATCGTATAGTTACTTCCAGAGTAATTTGATGCCGTCTCGTAAAATAATTTGAATTTTTGTAAAAATTTAGAATTCCACTTTTCTGCCGAAGCCAATCAAATCGCGCCTTTAATGATTGTTTCAGGCATGCGCTGGGATGTAACAATTATTTAACATTTAGTGTGACGAGAATCGTATAGTTACTTCCAGAGTAATTTGATGCCGTCTCGTAAAATAATTATAATTTTTGTAAAAATTTAGAACTCCACTTTTCTGCCGAAGCCAATCAAATCGCACCTTTAACGATTGTTTCAGGCATACGCTGGGATGTAACAATTATTTATCATTTAGTGTAACGAGAATCGTATGGTTACTTCCAGAGTAATTTGATGCCGTCTCGTAAAATAATTTGAATATTTGTAAAAATTTATAATTCCACTTTTCTGCCGAAGCCACTCAAATCGCACCTTTAACGATTGTTTCAGGCATGCGCTGGGATGTAACAATTATTTAACATTTAGTGTGACGAGAATAGTATGGTTACTTCCAGAGTAATTTGATGCCGTCTCGTAAAATAATTTGAATTTTTGTAAAAATTTATAATTCCACTTTTCTGCCGAAGCCACTCATATCGCGCCTTTAACGATTGTTTCAGGCATGCGCTGGGATGTAACAATTATTTATCATTTAGTGTGACGAGAATCGTATGGTTACTTCCAGAGTAATTTGATGCCGTCTCGTAAAATAATTTGAATTTTTGTAAAAAATTATAATTCCACTTTTCTGCCGAAGCCACTCATATCGCGCCTTTAACGATTGTTTCAGGCATGCGCTGGGATGTAACAATTATTTATCATTTAGTGTAACGAGAATCGTATGGTTACTTCCAGAGTAATTTGATGCCGTCTCGTAAAATAATTAGAATTTTTGTAAAAATTTAGAATTCCACTTTTCTGCCGAAGCCAATCAAATCGCACCTTTAACGATTGTTTCAGGCATGCGCTGGGATGTAATAATTATTTAACATTTAGTGTGACGAGAATCGTATGGTTACTTCCAGAGTAATTTGATGCCGTCTCGTGAAATAATTTGAATTTTTGTAAAAATTTAGAATTCCTTTATTCTGCCGAAGCCAATCATATCGCGCCTTTAATGATTGTTTCAGGCATGCGCTGGGATGTAACAATTATTTAACATTTAGTGTGACGAGAATCGTATAGTTACTTCCAGAGTAATTTGATGCCGTCTCGTAAAATAATTAGAATTTTTGTAAAAATTTAGAACTCCACTTTTCTGCCGAAGCCAATCATATCGCGCCTTTAACTATTGTTTGAGGCATGCGCTGGGATGTAACAATTATTTAACATTTAGTGTGACGAGAATCGTATGGTTACTTCCAGAGTAATTTGATGCCGTCTCGTAAAATAATTTGAATATTTGTAAAAATTTAGAATTCCACTTTTCTGCCGTAACCAATCATATCGCGCCTTTTACGATTGTTTCCGGCATGCTCTGGGATGTAACAATTATTTAACATCTAGTGTGACGAGAATCGTATGGTTACTTCCAGAGTAATTTGATGCCGTCTCGTAAAATAATTTGAATTTTTGTAAAAATTTAGAATTCCACTTTTCTGCCGAAGCCAATCAAATCGCACCTTTAACGATTGTTTCAGGCATGCGCTGGGATGTAACAATTATTTAACATTTAATGTGACGAGAATCGTATGGTTACTTCCAGAGTAATTTGATGCCGTCTCGTAAAATAATTTAATTTCTTGTAAAAATATAGAATTCTTTTTCTGCCGAAGCCAATCATATCGCACCTTTAACGATTGTTTCAGGCATGCGCTGGGATGTAACAATTATTTAACATTTAGTGTGACGAGAATCGTATGGTTACTTCCAGAGTAATTTGATGCCGTCTCGTAAAACAATTTGAATTTTTGTAAAAATTTAGAATTCCACTTTTCTGCCGAAGCCAATCAAATCGCACCTTTAACGATTGTTTCAGGCATGCGCTGGGATGTAACAATTATTTAACATTTAATGTGACGAGAATCGTATGGTTACTTCCAGAGTAATTTGATGCCGTCTCGTAAAATAATTTGAATTCTTGTAAAAATATAGAATTCCTTTTTTCTGCCGAAGCTAATCATATCGCGCCTTTAACGATTGTTTCAGGCATGCGCTGGGATGTAACAATTATTTAACATTTAGTGTGACTAGAATCGTATGGTTACTTCCAGAGTAATTTGATGCCGTCTCGTAAAATAATTAGAATTTTTGTAAAAATTTAGAATTCCACTTTTCTGCCGAAGCCAATCATATCGCGCCTTTAACGATTGTTTCAGGCATGCGCTGGGATGTAACAATTATTTAACATTTAGTGTGACGAGAATCGTATGGTTACTTCCAGAGTAATTTGATGCCGTCTCGTAAAATAATTTGAATTTTTGTAAAAATTTATAATTCCACTTTTCTGCCGAAGCCACTCATATCGCGCCTTTAACGATTGTTTCAGGCATGCGCTGGGATGTAACAATTATTTAACATTTAGTGTGATGAGAATCGTATGGTTAATTCCGGAGTAATTTGATGCCGTCTCGTAAAATAATTAGAATTTTTGTAAAAATTTAGAATTCCACTTTTCTGCCGAAGCCAATCAAATCGCACCTTTAACGATTGTTTCAGGCATGCGCTGGGATGTAATAATTATTTAACATTTAGTGTGACGAGAATCGTATGGTTACTTCCAGAGTAATTTGATGCCGTCTCGTGAAATAATTTGAATTTTTGTAAAAATTTAGAATTCCTTTTTTCTGCCGAAGCCAATCATATCGCGCCTTTAACGATTGTTTCAGGCATGCGCTGGGATGTAACAATTATTTAACATCTAGTGTGACGAGAATCGTATGGTTACTTCCAGAGTAATTTGATGCCGTCTCGTAAAATAATTTGAATTTTTGTAAAAATTAAGAATTCCACTTTTCTGCCGAAACCAATCATATCGCGCCTTTAACGATTGTTTCAGGCATGGGCTGGGATGTAACAATTATTTAACATTTAGTGTGACGAGAATCGTATGGTTACTTCCAGAGTAATTTGATGCCGTCTCGTAAAATAATTAGAATTTTTGTAAAAATTTAGAATTCCACTTTTCTGCCGAAGCCAATCATATCGCGCCTTTAACGATTGTTTCAGGCATGCGCTGGGATGTAACAATTATTTAACATTTAGTGTGACGAGAATCGTATGGTTACTTCCAGAGTAATTTGATGCCGTCTCGTAAAATAATTTGAATATTTGTAAAAATTTAGAATTCCACTTTTCTGCCGAAGCCAATCATATCGCGCCTTTAACGATTGTTTCAGGCATGCGCTGGGATGTAACAATTATTTAACATTTAGTGTGACGAGAATCGTATGGTTACTTCCAGAGTAATTTGATGCCGTCTCGTAAAATAATTTGAATATTTGTAAAAATTTAGAATTCCACTTTTCTGCCGTAACCAATCATATCGCGCCTTTTACGATTGTTTCCGGCATGCTCTGGGATGTAACAATTATTTAACATCTAGTGTGACGAGAATCGTATGGTTACTTCCAGAGTAATTTGATGCCGTCTCGTAAAATAATTTGAATTTTTGTAAAAATTTAGAATACCACTTTTCTGCCGAAGCCAATCAAATCGCACCTTTAACGATTGTTTCAGGCATGCGCTGGGATGTAACAATTATTTAACATTTAATGTGACGAGAATCGTATGGTTACTTCCAGAGTAATTTGATGCCGTCTCGTAAAATAATTTAATTTCTTGTAAAAATATAGAATTCCTTTTTTCTGCCGAAGCCAATCATATCGCACCTTTAACGATTGTTTCAGGCATGCGCTGGGATGTAACAATTATTTAACATTTAGTGTGACGAGAATCGTATGGTTACTTCCAGAGTAATTTGATGCCGTCTCGTAAAATAATTTGAATTTTTGTAAAAATTTATAATTCCACTTTTCTGCCGAAGCCACTCATATCGCGCCTTTAACGATTGTTTCAGGCATGCGCTGGGATGTAACAATTATTTATCATTTAGTGTAACGAGAATCGTATGGTTACTTCCAGAGTAATTTGATGCCGTCTCGTAAAATAATTAGAATTTTTGTTAAAATTTAGAATTCCACTTTTCTGCCGAAGCCAATCAAATCGCACCTTTAACGATTGTTTCAGGCATGCGCTGGGATGTAACAATTATTTATCATTTAGTGTAACGAGAATCGTATGGTTACTTCCAGAGTAATTTGATGCCGTCTCGTAAAATAATTAGAATTTTTGTTAAAATTTAGAATTCCACTTTTCTGCCGAAGCCAATCAAATCGCACCTTTAACGATTGTTTCAGGCATGCGCTGGGATGTAATAATTATTTAACATTTAGTGTGACGAGAATCGTATGGTTACTTCCAGAGTAATTTGATGCCGTCTCGTGAAATAATTTGAATTTTTGTAAAAATTTAGAATTCCTTTATTCTGCCGAAGCCAATCATATCGCGCCTTTAATGATTGTTTCAGGCATGCGCTGGGATGTAACAATTATTTAACATTTAATGTGACGAGAATCGTATAGTTACTTCCAGAGTAATTTGATGCCGTCTCGTAAAATAATTAGAATTTTTGTAAAAATTTAGAACTCCACTTTTCTGCCGAAGCCAATCATATCGCGCCTTTAACTATTGTTTGAGGCATGCGCTGGGATGTAACAATTATTTAACATTTAGTGTGACGAGAATCGTATGGTTACTTCCAGAGTAATTTGATGCCGTCTCGTAAAATAATTTGAATATTTGTAAAAATTTAGAATTCCACTTTTCTGCCGTAACCAATCATATCGCGCCTTTTACGATTGTTTCCGGCATGCTCTGGGATGTAACAATTATTTAACATCTAGTGTGACGAGAATCGTATGGTTACTTCCAGAGTAATTTGATGCCGTCTCGTAAAATAATTTGAATTTTTGTAAAAATTTAGAATTCCACTTTTCTGCCGAAGCCAATCAAATCGCACCTTTAACGATTGTTTCAGGCATGCGCTGGGATGTAACAATTATTTAACATTTAATGTGACGAGAATCGTATGGTTACTTCTAGAGTAATTTGATGCCGTCTCGTAAAATAATTTAATTTCTTGTAAAAATATAGAATTCTTTTTCTGCCGAAGCCAATCATATCGCACCTTTAACGATTGTTTCAGGCATGCGCTGGGATGTAACAATTATTTAACATTTAGTGTGACGAGAATCGTATGGTTACTTCCAGAGTAATTTGATGCCGTCTCGTAAAATAATTTGAATATTTGTAAAAATTTAGAATTCCACTTTTCTGCCGTAACCAATCATATCGCGCCTTTTACGATTGTTTCCGGCATGCTCTGGGATGTAACAATTATTTAACATCTAGTGTGACGAGAATCGTATGGTTACTTCCAGAGTAATTTGATGCCGTCTCGTAAAATAATTTGAATTCTTGTAAAAATATAGAATTCCTTTTTTTTGCCGAAGCTAATCATATCGCGCCTTTAACGATTGTTTCAGGCATGCGCTGGGATGTAACAATTATTTAACATTTAGTGTGACTAGAATCGTATGGTTACCTCCAGAGTAATTTGATGCCGTCTCGTAAAATAATTAGAATTTTTGTAAAAATTTAGAATTCCACTTTTCTGCCGAAGCCAATCATATCGCGCCTTTAACGATTGTTTCAGGCATGCGCTGGGATGTAACAATTATTTAACATTTAGTGTGACGAGAATCGTATGGTTACTTCCGGAGTAATTTGATGCCGTCTCGTAAAATAATTTGAATATTTGTAAAAATTTAGAATTCCACTTTTCTGCCGAAGCCAATCATATCGCGCCTTTAACGATTGTTTCAGGCATGCGCTGGGATGTAACAATTATTTAACATTTAGTGTGACGAGAATCGTATGGTTACTTCCAGAGTAATTTGATGCCGTCTCGTAAAATAATTTGAATATTTGTAAAAATTTAGAATTCCACTTTTCTGCCGAAGCCAATCATATCGCGCCTTTAACGATTGTTTCAGGCATGGGCTGGGATGTAACAATTATTTAACATTTAGTGTGACGAGAATCGTATGGTTACTTCCAGAGTAATTTGATGCCGTCTCGTAAAATAATTAGAATTTTTGTAAAAATTTAGAATTCCACTTTTCTGCCGAAGCCAATCATATCGCGCCTCTAACGATTGTTTCAGGCATGCGCTGGGATGTAACAATTATTTAACATTTAGTGTGACGAGAATCGTATGGTTACTTCCAGAGTAATTTGATGCCGTCTCGTAAAATAATTTGAATATTTGTAAAAATTTAGAATTCCACTTTTCTGCCGAAGCCAATCATATCGCGCCTTTAACGATTGTTTCAGGCATGCGCTGGGATGTAACAATTATTTAACATTTAGTGTGACGAGAATCGTATGGTTACTTCCAGAGTAATTTGATGCCGTCTCGTAAAATAATTTGAATATTTGTAAAAATTTAGAATTCCACTTTTCTGCCGTAACCAATCATATCGCGCCTTTTACGATTGTTTCCGGCATGCTCTGGGATGTAACAATTATTTAACATCTAGTGTGACGAGAATCGTATGGTTACTTCCAGAGTAATTTGATGCCGTCTCGTAAAATAATTTGAATTTTTGTAAAAATTTAGAATTCCACTTTTCTGCCGAAGCCAATCAAATCGCACCTTTAACGATTGTTTCAGGCATGCGCTGGGATGTAACAATTATTTAACATTTAATGTGACGAGAATCGTATGGTTACTTCCAGAGTAATTTGATGCCGTCTCGTAAAATAATTTAATTTCTTGTAAAAATATAGAATTCCTTTTTTCTGCCGAAGCCAATCATATCGCACCTTTAACGATTGTTTCAGGCATGCGCTGGGATGTAACAATTATTTAACATTTAGTGTGACGAGAATCGTATGGTTACTTCCAGAGTAATTTGATGCCGTCTCGTAAAATAATTTGAATTTTTGTAAAAATTTATAATTCCACTTTTCTGCCGAAGCCAATCATATCGCGCCTTTAACGATTGTTTTAGGCATGCGCTGGGATATAACAATTATTTAACATTTAGTGTGACGAGAATCGTATGGTTACTTCCAGAGTAATTTGATGCCGTCTCGTAAAATAATTTGAATTTTTGTAAAAATTTAGAATTCCACTTTTCTGCCGAAGCCAATCATATCGCGCCTTTAACGATTGTTTCAGGCATGCGCTGGGATGTAACAATTATTTAACATTTAGTGTGACGAGAATCGTATGGTTACTTCCAGAGTAATTTGATGCCGTCTCGTAAAATAATTTGAATTTTTGTAAAAAATTAGAATTCCACTTTTCTGCCGAAGCCAATCATATCGCGCCTTTAACGATTGTTTCAGTCATGCGCTGGGATGTAACAATTATTTAACATTTAGTGTGACGAGAATCGTATGGTTACTTCCAGAGTAATTTGATGCCGTCTCGTAAAATAATTTAAATTTTTGTAAAAATTTAGAATTCCACTTTTCTGCCGAAGCCAATCATATCGCACCTTTAACGATTGTTTCAGGCATGCGCTGGGATGTAACAATTATTTAACATTTAGTGTGACGAGAATCGTATGGTTACTTCCAGAGTAATTTGATGCCGTCTCGTAAAATAATTTGAATTTTTGTAAAAATTTAGAATTCCACTTTTCTGCCGAAGCCAATCATATCGCGCCTTTAACGATTGTTTCAGGCATGCGCTGGGATGTAACAATTATTTAACATTTAGTGTGACGAGAATCGTATGGTTACTTCCAGAGTAATTTGATGCCGTCTCGTAAAATAATTTGAATTTTTGTAAAAATTTAGAATTCCACTTTTCTGCCGAAACCAATCATATCGCGCCTTTAACGATTGTTTCAGGCATGCGCTGGGATGTAACAATTATTTAACATTTAGTGTGACTAGAATCGTATGGTTACTTCCAGAGTAATTTGATGCCGTCTCGTAAAATAATTAGATTTTTTGTTAAAATTTAGAATAGAAAAAAAGAAAACAATTTTGTGAGGCACAAAAGGTCCCATACGCACTGCAAGGGAGGTCAATTTTGCCTCGAAAAGACCTCATACGCACTAGTTGAAAGTCTACGAAAAATGGCCCCGCAGCAAACGTGTTAAAATGTTTTGTTTTTTTTTTTTAATTTTTAAGAGACTTAGGGGAAGTGGGGCAGATTGATACAATTTGAAGTTCAAAAAAGTGTATAAAAACCTAATATTTTCCATTAATTTTCTATTATACTTTTAGCCTAATAATTTAATTTTATAATGTCACAGTTAAATGTTTTTTAAGTTATCAAAGAAAATAAATAATTGACCTTTTGTAACAAATGGCTTTAGTATCAATCTGCCCCACTAGTGGTGTTTACGAACCTTTTTTCAGTTCAATATGTATTTTGTTTGACATTACTTTTAGTTCATCCATATTGTAACTAGATGGCGTTGTTCGTTCTTAAAACGCGCTATGAAAGTTTAAAGTTCATGTGAGAACAATGAGAGCTATCGTCGCAAGATCGTATTAATCAGTATTACAACATAGGTCATATAAGTTCAAACAATAAATACCAGTTCACTTGAGAAGTTGTATTATTTACATCTACGACCATCAAGTTCTACAGATCAACGGAGTGCGACTCCAAACATTGGTCCTTCGAGCCGGATTTTAGTGCAACCAGTATCCGCTGTGGATCGCAGCAGAAGGGTACTTGACGTCATCCCAGTGGCAGAGGGCGCCACTTTCTTCAAAGAGTACCAAGAGGCTGCTGTGGAAACAAACCAGTGGATCGGAGGACATCGCTATCGAAGTCAAGTAGGACACCCTATACCCCTACAGTGAGTGAGTGAGTGCAGTGCAAATCGTGAGTACATTTTCAACCTTAATATCATCAGTTCAAAAACTTAGAAGAAATTTCAAGAATTTGGGACTTGTAATATTTTAAGATCAGTGTTTAAGGACTTAAAAAAATTAGTGTATGCTTAGTTTTAACTTAGAATAATTTGAGAGAAAACGAGGGAACGTGGCCTCTATGTCCAATTTCTCAAAATAATGTTAATGGTAAAAACACTTGTAAAATTTTCCATACTAATTTGGACTTGGAAAATTTTGAATAAAATTTACATAGAATTTTTAGTTGGTTCAAAGTTGTTTAAAATCATCTATTTCATACATAATGGAAGGAATTGTAAATGTGCAGAAGGATTTGAAGAAATCCATTGAGAAAGGTTTAAGTAATTTCAAAAAGACTCCGAAAGAAAGAATAAGTGTAGAATATATTGAAATAAGATTAGAAAATTTAGAAAGAGATTGGACGCAGTTTAAAACTAATAATACAAACATTTATGAATGTTATGATAGTTCAGATTTAAACAAAAGTGAATATGTAAAATGTGACTTATATGATTCTGTTGAAGATGTTTATAAAATATAAACTACAAGTCACAAATGAAAATATTGTTAAATAAATTAACTGAAGGATTAGGAAAGCGCGCGGAAGTTCCGGGTGTATCCACTAGTACTCGGGTAAATTTGCCTAAAATTACCATACCACTATTTTCAGGCGACTATTCGGAATGGACAACTTTTCGTGACTTGTTTGTTTCTCTTGTACATAAAAACACATCACTAGATAATGTTCAAAAACTGCACTATCTAAAAAGCCACCTCACTGGTGAGGCAGATCAACTAATTCGGCATACCCCGATAACGGATGCCAACTATGACCAGTGTTGGTCAAAGTTAGAGAGACGGTATAACAACACCCGATATTTGGCTAATTGCATACTTAAAAGACTGTTAAGTCAAAGACGGTCTAATGTCGAAACAGCCTCAGCTATTAAAGAGCTAGTGGATACAACCACGGATTGTCTCAACGCTCTTAATAACCTCAGTATAGACGTGACTACATGGGATATTCTTATCATTTACCTCATTTCCTACAAACTTGATGCTGAAACTCGCAAGCAGTGGGAATTACACATTCATGAGATCAATGACGTTAATGGTTTGCCAACTTATGAGCAGTTTAAATCGTTTTTAGAAACTAGATTCCGCGTTTTAGAGTGCTTAGAGCCTAAAAGATCAGGTCAACAAGGTAAAACTAACTTTGCACACAATGCGAAAGCATTGTTGGGCACAACAACACCTTGGTCGTCTAGCATTCGTTGCGAGTACTGCGCAGAAGGTCACAAATTATGCTTCTGCAAACAATTCGCTAAACAATCTTACAATCAAAGACGCGAGTTTGTGCTCAAGAAAAACATGTGCTTTAATTGTTTAGGAGGTAACCACATGGTGTATGAGTGCAAAAATACCACCAATTGTAAAGTTTGTCGAAAACGTCACCATTCTCTACTACACCCAAATGATGGTGCCGTCGTTGAGGCTACAAGCTCATCGACTGATAACCCTGCAATAGTCTCATGCTTGTCTGCTGGGAGGGTTGTCATGTCGAAGCAGGTATTATTAGCAACGGCATTAGTACAAGCCGAAGCAAAAAATGGTTGCTTTCAAACAGTCAGAGCATTAATAGATCAAGGCTCACAGGCTTGTTTTTATTACTGAAGCCACAGTTCAATTTTTGCGTCTGAAAAAGATACCGATTCGAGGAGTTGTTTCTGGTATAGGCCGAGATAAATCCGTTGACATAAAATATATTATGGTGCATCTCATTATTCGTTCTCGAGTTGAACAATCATATGAAATTCGAATTGAAGCGTATGTATTGCGGAACATAACATCATACATCCCAGAAAGAAAGATACGATTAATTGAGTGGGTCGATATTAAAAGCCTCTCTTTGGCAGACCCCGAGTTCAACGCACCCAACAAAATTGACATTTTGTTAGGTGCAGATGTTTACAGCTGCATCTTAAAGGAAGGTTTGATGAGAAATCCAGCCGGTAATCTGATCACCCAGAATACTACTTTGGGTTGGATCATTTCAGGTGTAGTAAGTTCAACCAGCTCAACCGATAAGGTTAGTTCAAACAGCACTACACTAAATATTAGTGTCTTGCATGTCCAGGTCAACGAAGACGATTATCTCCGCAAATTTTGGGAGATGGAAGAGCCACTGACTACAGGTAAGAAAATCTTATCAGAAGAAGAACAAAGATGCGAAGATATCTTTAAAAGTACAACAACCAGAACAAATGAAGGACGTTATGTAGTAAAGTTGCCTTTTAAGGATGATGATCCTCAATGTAAAGCAGGTCAATCGCGTGAAATCGCTATATCACGATTGAAGTCTTTAGAAAAAAGATTAAATAAGGACAATGATTTAAAACAGAAATACAGTGATGTAATAAACGAGTACATCGAACTAGGTCATATGATACCTTTGAATGATGATGACACTAAGAAAGACGAAGCTGTATATCTTCCACACCACGCAGTGATACGAAATGATAAAACTACAACCAAAGTGCGAGTAGTCTTCAATGCGTCTGAAAAGAATAAAAAAGGTGTATCGTTAAACAGCACATTAATGGTTGGACCTACATTGCAAGCGGATTTACGTCACACGGTGTTAAAATGGAGGATTCATCCTATTGCTCTCGTAGCTGACATTATTAAAATGTATCGACAGGTGAGAATTGCAGACGAAGACACGGTTTTTCAGCGCATTGTATGGCGTGACCGTCCTGAAAACAAGATCAAAGACTACGAGCTACTCACTATTACCTTTGGCACGGCGTCAGCTCCATATTTGGCAGTTAGGGCTCTGCATCAGGTGGCCTATGACGAAGGTCACAAATTTCCCTTAGTAGCAGACAAGGTCTTAAACTGTTTTTATATGGACGATCTTATGACAGGTTGCTCAAGTTTTGAAGAAGGCGTAGATATCATTGAACAGATGACAGATCTACTTGAGAAAGGAGGTTTTAAATTGCAGAAATGGAACAGTAACAGCGAAGAACTACTAAGAATCATAAAGCAAAAAGAAGAAACAACTATACAGGACATACAAGAAAATGATAAGGATAGAATAGATAAGCAAATAGAAAAGAAAGAAGTTCAAAATGAAAAAGAATCTGAAAAGGAAATTAAATTAGACTCAAATAGTAATATAAAAATTTTAGGACTTACCTGGAACAAATATCAGGATCAGTTTCAATACTCGGTGACACTTCCGATGACACCAGCTGGACCTGTAACTAAAAGACGAATAATAGCTGATATAGCAAGGCTTTTTGATCCCCTAGGCTGGATCGCTCCAAGCATAGTGCTTGCAAAAATCTTCATCCAAAAATTATGGGTGACAGGTCTTGGATGGGACGAAGCATTGAGTACAGAATTAGTGAATGAATGGGAGACTTACCGAAATGGATTGTCGTCACTTACCAAGATTCGAGTCCCACGATGGTTAGAAACACGAACAGACGACTTAGACGTGGAACTGCATGGTTTCAGCGATGCGTCTAAATCTGCGTACTCTGCTGTTGTGTACATTCGAATAGTTCACGTCACAGGCAAAGTTCACGTTTCCTTATTGATGGCAAAAACAAGAGTGGCACCAATTAAGCAAATCAGCATTCCTCGGTTGGAATTGTGTGGTGCTGTTTTATTGTCGAAACTGTTTTTAGAGACGGCAGAAGTGTTGAATATTCCAAGGAATAAAATTCGAGCATGGTCCGATTCTACTGTTGTCCTCTCCTGGCTCAACAGCCATCCTAGCAGATGGAAAACTTTTGTCGGTAATCGTGTCTCAGAGATTCTGACAGCATTTAACTCTTCACAATGGTTTCATGTGCCCACTAAGTTGAACCCAGCCGATTGTGCTTCGCGAGGCCTTTTACCAGAAGCATTAGTTCAAAATAAACTTTGGTTTTCAGGCCCTCCATTTCTTCAAGAGCAAAATGTTGTTTACAGCAAACCCAAAAATTTGGATATTGTTCCTGAAGAAACAATTAAAGTTCATTTTACAGCAAATACCGATGTTTCTGTGTTAGAGAAATTTTCTTCTCTGCAAAAACTACTGCGAGTTGTGGCTTATTGCAGACGATTTTTAAAGAAGAACAAAAGCCACTATTTGCAAAAGACAGAAATAGACGTTGCCTATCATTGTTGCATCAAGCTTGTGCAAAAACAAGCGTTTTCAGAGGAGTTCCAAAACTTAGAACAAAATGGGGTTCTTCAACCTAAGTCCAAGCTAAAAGCGCTTTGTCCATTTCTGGACGAGCATAAGATCATTCGGTTAGGAGGCCGTTTACAAAAAGCCCAGCTGGATGACGCAATTAAACATCCAATAATTTTGCCTAAAGACGCTCATTTAACTAAATTGATTATTGCTGATGCGCACAAGAAAACACTTCATGGAGGTCCGTTGATCATGATGAATTACCTAAGGACAGCCTACTGGATTTTAGGAGCCAGAAATTTGGTTAAGCAACATGTACATAGGTGCGTCACTTGTGTTAAATATAGGGCAAGCATCAAAAACCAGTTGATGGGGTCTCTTCCGTCAGTACGATGTGTTCCAGCCAGACCATTTTTAAACAGCGGTGTAGATTACGCTGGCCCTATCAATATAAGAACAACTCCTGGACGCGGAAACCGCTCCTACAAGGGCTATATATGTTTGTTTATTTGTATGGTGACTCGCGCCATACATTTAGAGTTAGTGAGTGATATGACTACTCAAGCGTTCTTGGCTGCATTCAGGCGTTTTGTCTCGAGACGGGGTCATTGTGCACATTTGTGGAGCGATAATGGCACCAATTTTGTAGGTGCCTCTAAAGAATTACAGCAGCTCACATCTGTACAACAACAGGCAGTAGCAGAACATCTAGAAGTGTCTGGTACACAGTGCCATTTTATTCCGCCCCATGCCCCTAATTTTGGTGGACTCTGGGAAGCAGGAGTTAAATCTACGAAGTTCCATCTCAAAAGAGTCATTGGAGACTCCACGCTGACTTATGAGGAAATGAGTACACTCCTTTGTCAGGTGGAAGCTTGTTTGAATTCAAGACCACTAAGTATTTTGATTAGTTCAGAACCCGGTGACACGTTACCTTTAACGCCCGGCCATTTTTTAGTTGGAGAACAGTTGCTAAGCGTACCCGACAATAATTACCAGGATTCAAATATTTCACATTTGTCTAGATGGCAATTTGTTCAGCGCCAGTTGCAAACCTTTTGGCGTCGTTGGTCAAATGAGTATTTGTCGACGTTGGTAAATCGTTATAAATGGACTGCTCAAACTCCGGAACCGAGCATCAACGATGTAGTTTTGATTAAAGAAGATGATTTACCACCTAGCCACTGGCTGTTAGGAAAAATCATTGAAAAACACCCGGGTAAAGATGGCATAACACGTGTAGTCACGTTGAAAACGAAGTCATCTATTGTAAAAAGACCAACTTCTAAAATTTGTGTACTACCTGTTAGTTCATGAGTCAATACCTATGTTTGTTTTAAACGTAATTTAAAAAGGTTACTTGAATTTCAAACGTTATTTTTTATTAAATGTTATTTTAATTGTTATGTTAAATGTTTTTTACGGGTTATTATAATGTTATTATTACCTTACTTCGAAAGACATTTTCGCCACTAAATGTCTTTGGGGGGCGATATGTTTACGAACCTTTTTGCAGTTCAATATTTATGTATTTTGTTTGACATTACTTTTAGTTCATCCATATTGTAACTAGATGGCGTTGTTCGTTCTTAAAACGCGCTATGAAAGTTTAAAGTTCATGTGAGAACACTGAGAGCTATCGTCGAAAGATTGTATTATTCAGTATTACAATTACAACATAGGTCATATAAGTTCAAATAATAAATACCAGTTCACTTGAGAAGTTGTATTATTTACATCTTCGACCATCAAGTTCAAGAGTTCAACGGAGTGCGACTCCAAACAACGATTGTTTCAGGCATGCGCTGGGATGTAACAATTATTTAACATTTAGTGTGACGAGAATCGTATGGTTACTTCCAGAGTAATTTGATGCCGTCTCGTAAAATAATTAGAATTTTTGTAAAAATTTAGAATTCCACTTTTCTGCCGAAGCCAATCATATCGCGCCTTTAACGATTGTTTCAGGCATGCGCTGGGATGTAACAATTATTTAACATTTAGTGTGACGAGAATCGTATGGTTACTTCCAGAGTAATTTGATGCCGTCTCGTAAAATAATTTGAATTTTTGTAAAAATTTATAATTCCACTTTTCTGCCGAAGCCAATCATATCGCGCCTTTAACGATTGTTTCAGGCATGCGCTGGGATGTAACAATTATTTAACATTTAGTGTGACGAGAATCGTATGGTTACTTCCGGAGTAATTTGATGCCGTCTCGTAAAATAATTAGAATTTTTGTAAAAATTTAGAATTCCACTTTTCTGCCGAAGCCAATCAAATCGCACCTTTAACGATTGTTTCAGGCATGCGCTGGGATGTAATAATTATTTAACATTTAGTGTGACGAGAATCGTATGGTTACTTCCAGAGTAATTTGATGCCGTCTCGTGAAATAATTTGAATTTTTGTAAAAATTTAGAATTCCTTTTTTCTGCCGAAGCCAATCATATCGCGCCTTTAACGATTGTTTCAGGCATGCGCTGGGATGTAACAATTATTTAACATCTAGTGTGACGAGAATCGTATGGTTACTTCCAGAGTAATTTGATGCCGTCTCGTAAAATAATTTGAATTTTTGTAAAAATTTAGAATTCCACTTTTCTGCCGAAACCAATCATATTGCTCCTTTAACGATTGTTTCAGGCATGCGCTGGGATCTAACAATTATTTAACATTTAGTGTGACGAGAATCGTATGGTTACTTCCGGAGTAATTTGATGCCGTCTCGTAAAATAATTTGAATTTTTGTAAAAATTTAGAATTCCACTTTTCTGCCGAAGCCAATCATATCGCGCCTTTAACGATTGTTTCAGGCATGCGCTGGGATGTAACAATTATTTAACATTTAGTGTGACGAGAATCGTATGGTTACTTCCAGAGTAATTTGATGCCGTCTCGTAAAATAATTTGAATTTTTGTAAAAATTTATCATTCCACTTTTCTGCCGAAGCCAATCATATCGCGCCTTTAACGATTGTTTCAGGCATGCGCTGGGATGTAACAATTATTTAACATTTAGTGTGACGAGAATCGTATGGTTACTTCCAGAGTAATTTGATGCCGTCTCGTAAAATAATTTGAATTTTTGTAAAAATTTAGAATTCCACTTTTCTGCCGAAGCCAATCAAATCGCACCTTTAACGATTGTTTTAGGCATGCGCTGGGATGTAACAATTATTTAACATTTAGTGTGACGAGAATCGAATGGTTACTTCCAGAGTAATTTGATGCCGTCTCGTGAAATAATTTGAATTTTTGTAAAAATTTAGAATTCCTTTTTTCTGCCGAAGCCAATCATATCGCGCCTTTAACGATTGTTTCAGGCATGCGCTGGGATGTAACAATTATTTAACATTTAGTGTGACGAGAATCGTATGGTTACTTTCAGAGTAATTTGATGCCGTCTCGTATAATAATTTGAATTTTTGTAAAAATTTAGAATTCCACTTTTCTGCCGAAGCCAATCATATCGCGCCTTTAACGATTGTTTCAGGCATGCGCTGGGATGTAACAATTATTTAACATCTAGCGTGACGAGAATCGTATGGTTACTTCCAGAGTAATTTGATGCCGTCTCGTAAAATAATTTGAATTTTTGTAAAAATTTAGAATTCCACTTTTCTGCCGAAGCCAATCATATCGCGCCTTTAACGATTGTTTCAGGCATGCGCTGGGATGTAACAATTATTTAACATTTAGTGTGACGAGAATCGTATGGTTACTTCCAGAGTAATTTAATGCCGTCTCGTAAAATAATTAGAATTTTTGTAAAAATTTATAATTCCACTTTTCTGCCGAAGCCAATCATATCGCGCCTTTAACGATTGTTTCAGGCATGCGCTGGGATGTAACAATTATTTAACATTTAGTGTGACGAGAATCGTATGGTTACTTCCAGAGTAATTTGATGCCGTCTCGTAACATAATTTGAATTTTTGTAAAAATTTAGAATTCCACTTTTCTGCCGAAACCAATCATATCGCGCCTTTTACGATTGTTTCCGGCATGCTCTGGGATGTAACAATTATTTGACATTTAGTGTGACGAGAATCGTATGGTTACTTCCAGAGTAATTTGATGCCGTCTCGTAAAATAATTTGAATTTTTGTAAAAATTTAGAATTCCACTTTTCTGCCGAAGCCAATCATATCGCGCCTTTTACGATTGTTTCAGGCATGCGCTGGGATGTAACAATTATTTAACATCTAGTGTGACGAGAATCGTATGGTTACTTCCAGAGTAATTTGATGCCGTCTCGTAAAATAATTTGATTTTTTGTAAAAATTTAGAATTCCACTTTTCTGCCGAAACCAATCATATTGCTCCTTTAACGATTGTTTCAGGCATGCGCTGGGATCTAACAATTATTTAACATTTAGTGTGACGAGAATCGTATGGTTACTTCCGGAGTAATTTGATGCCGTCTCGTAAAATAATTTGAATTTTTGTAAAAATTTAGAATTCCACTTTTCTGCCGAAGCCAATCATATCGCGCCTTTAACGATTGTTTCAGGCATGCGCTGGGATGTAACAATTATTTAACATTTAGTGTGACGAGAATCGTATGGTTACTTCCAGAGTAATTTGATGCCGTCTCGTAAAATAATTTGAATTTTTGTAAAAATTTATCATTCCACTTTTCTGCCGAAGCCAATCATATCGCGCCTTTAACGATTGTTTCAGGCATGCGCTGGGATGTAACAATTATTTAACATTTAGTGTGACGAGAATCGTATGGTTACTTCCAGAGTAATTTGATGCCGTCTCGTAAAATAATTTGAATTTTTGTAAAAATTTAGAATTCCACTTTTCTGCCGAAGCCAATCAAATCGCACCTTTAACGATTGTTTTAGGCATGCGCTGGGATGTAACAATTATTTAACATTTAGTGTGACGAGAATCGTATGGTTACTTCCAGAGTAATTTGATGCCGTCTCGTGAAATAATTTGAATTTTTGTAAAAATTTAGAATTCCTTTTTTCTGCCGAAGCCAATCATATCGCGCCTTTAACGATTGTTTCAGGCATGCGCTGGGATGTAACAATTATTTAACATTTAGTGTGACGAGAATCGTATGGTTACTTTCAGAGTAATTTGATGCCGTCTCGTATAATAATTTGAATTTTTGTAAAAATTTAGAATTCCACTTTTCTGCCGAAGCCAATCATATCGCGCCTTTAACGATTGTTTCAGGCATGCGCTGGGATGTAACAATTATTTAACATCTAGCGTGACGAGAATCGTATGGTTACTTCCAGAGTAATTTGATGCCGTCTCGTAAAATAATTTGAATTTTTGTAAAAATTTAGAATTCCACTTTTCTGCCGAAGCCAATCATATCGCGCCTTTAACGATTGTTTCAGGCATGCGCTGGGATGTAACAATTATTTAACATTTAGTGTGACGAGAATCGTATGGTTACTTCCAGAGTAATTTAATGCCGTCTCGTAAAATAATTAGAATTTTTGTAAAAATTTATAATTCCACTTTTCTGCCGAAGCCAATCATATCGCGCCTTTAACGATTGTTTCAGGCATGCGCTGGGATGTAACAATTATTTAACATTTAGTGTGACGAGAATCGTATGGTTACTTCCAGAGTAATTTGATGCCGTCTCGTAACATAATTTGAATTTTTGTAAAAATTTAGAATTCCACTTTTCTGCCGAAACCAATCATATCGCGCCTTTTACGATTGTTTCCGGCATGCTCTGGGATGTAACAATTATTTGACATTTAGTGTGACGAGAATCGTATGGTTACTTCCAGAGTAATTTGATGCCGTCTCGTAAAATAATTTGAATTTTTGTAAAAATTTAGAATTCCACTTTTCTGCCGAAGCCAATCATATCGCGCCTTTTACGATTGTTTGAGGCATGCGCTGGGATGTAACAATTATTTAACATTTAGTGTGACGAGAATCGTATGGTTACTTCCAGAGTAATTTGATGCCGTCTCGTAAAATAATTTGAATTTTTGTAAAAATTTAGAATTCCACTTTTCTGCCGAAGCCAATCATATCGCGCCTTTAACGATTGTTTCAGGCATGCGCTGCGATGAAACAATTATTTAACATTTAGTGTGACGAGAATCGTATGGTTACTTCCAGAGTAATTTGATGCCGTCTCGTAAAATAATTTGAATTTTTGTAAAAATTTAGAATTCCACTTTTCTGCCGAAGCCAATCAAATCGCACCTTTAACGATTGTTTCAGGCATGCGCTGGGATGTAACAATTATTTAACATTTAATGTGACGAGAATCGTATGGTTACTTCCAGAGTAATTTGATGCCGTCTCGTAAAATAATTTGAATTCTTGTAAAAATATAGAATTCCTTTTTTCTGCCGAAGCCAATCATATCGCGCCTTTTACGATTGTTTCCGGCATGCTTTGGGATGTAACAATTATTTAACATTTAGTGTGACGAGAATCGTATGGTTACTTCCAGAGTAATTTGATGCCGTCTCGTAAAATAATTTGAATTTTTGTAAAAATTTTGAATTCCACTTTTCTGCCGAAGCCAATCATATCGCGCCTTTACCGATTGTTTCAGGCATGCGCTGGGATGTAACAATTATTTAACATTTAGTGTGACGAGAATCGTATGGTTACTTCCAGAGTAATTTGATGCCGTCTCGTAAAATAATTTGAATATTTGTAAAAATTTAGAATTCCACTTTTCTGCCGAAGCCAATCATATCGCGCCTTTAACGATTGTTTCAGGCATGCGCTGGGATGTAACAATTATTTAACATTTAGTGTGACGAGAATCGTATGGTTACTTCCAGAGTAATTTGATGCCGTCTCGTAAAATAATTAGAATTTTTGTAAAAATTTAGAACTCCAATTTTCTGCCGAAGCCAATCATATCGCGCCTTTAACGATTGTTTCAGTCATGCGCTGGGATGTAACAATTATTTAACATTTAGTGTGACGAGAATCGTATGGTTACTTCCAGAGTAATTTAATGCCGTCTCGTAAAATAATTAGAATTTTTGTAAAAATTTAGAATTCCACTTTTCTGCCGAAGCCAATCATATCGCGCCTTTAACGATTGTTTCAGGCATGCGATGGGATGTAACAATTATTTAACATTTAGTGTGACGAGAATCGTATTGTTACTTCCAGAGTAATTTGATGCCGTCTCGTAAAATAATTTGAATTTTTGTAAAAATTTATAATTCCACTTTTCTGCCGAAGCCAATCATATCGCGCCTTTAACGATTCTTTCAGGCATGCGCTGGGATGTAACAATTATTTAACATTTAGTGTGACGAGAATCGTATGGTTACTTCCAGAGTAATTTGATGCCGTCTCGTAAAATAATTAGAATTTTTGTAAAAATTTAGAATTCCACTTTTCTGCCGAAGCCAATCAAATCGCACCGTTAACGATTGTTTTAGGCATGCGCTGGGATGTAACAATTATTTAACATTTAGTGTGACGAGAATCGTATGGTTACTTCCAGAGTAATTTGATGCAGTCTCGGAAAATAATTTGAATTTTTGTAAAAATTTAGAATTCCACTTTTCTGCCGAAGCCAATCATATCGCGCCTTTAACGATTGTTTCAGGCATGCGCTGGGATGTAACAATTATTTTACATTTAGTGTGACGAGAATCGTATGGTTACTTCCAGAGTAATTTGATGCCGTCTCGTAAAATAATTAGAATTTTTGTAAAAATTTAGAATTCCACTTTTCTGCCGAAGCCAATCAAATCGCACCTTTATCGATTGTTTCAGGCATGCGCTGGGATGTAACAATTATTTAACATTTAGTGTGACGAGAATCGTATGGTTACTTCCAGAGTAATTTGATGCCGTCTCGTGAAATAATTTGAATTTTTGTAAAAATTTAGAATTCCTTTTTTCTGCCGAAGCCAATCATACCGCGCCTTTAACGATTATTTCAGGCATGCGCTGGGATGTAACAATTATTTAACATTTAGTGTGACGAGAATCGTATGGTTACTTCCAGAGTAATTTGATGCCGTCTCGTAAAATAATTTGAATTTTTGTAAAAATTTAGAATTCCACTTTTCTGCCGAAGCCAATCATATCGCGCCTTTAACGATTGTTTCAGGCATGCGCTGGGATGTAACAATTATTTAACATTTAGTGTGACGAGAATCGTATGGTTACTTCCAGAGTAATTTGATGCCGTCTCGTAAAATAATTTGAATTTTTGTAAAAATTTATAATTCCACTTTTCTGCCGAAGCCAATCATATCGCGCCTTTAACGATTGTTTCAGGCATGCGCTGGGATGTAACAATTATTTAACATTTAGTGTGACGAGAATCGTACGGTTACTTCCAGAGTAATTTGATGCCGTCTCGTAAAATAATTTGAATTTTTGTAAAAATTTAGAATTCCACTTTTCTGCCGAAGCCAATCAAATCGCACCTTTAACGATTGTTTCAGGCATGCGCTGGGATGTAACAATTATTTAACATTTAGTGTGACGAGAATCGTATGGTTACTTCCAGAGTAATTTGATGCCGTCTCGTGAAATAATTTGAATTTTTGTAAAAATTTAGAATTCCTTTTTTCTGCCGAAGCCAATCATATCGCGCCTTTAACGATTGTTTCAGGCATGCGCTGGGAGGTTAGGTTAGGTTAGGTTTGCCCGGGGTGCGTGGCTCGGGAACCTCCACGTGGTGCACCCTGGGCATCACACAACAACTTGCCTCGGTGGCATCTTGTTGTGTGATGGCAAATCCCGGCCGAAGCTGGGAACTTCCACACGCGCTCCTCACCACCTTGAGCAGTGCGTGTAGAGGTTGGGGAGAGGGACTAGAAGACTTGGGAAGGTTACTCGGCTGATGTATCGGCCAAGTAAAATTCCTAAGTCTTCCAGATGAGGGTCCTCCACGAGGACTCTGATTAGCAGAGTGCTCAGTGGAAGGACAAGGGCTGCAAAGCGGCCAATAAGGTGGAACTGCGGCTATCCCTAGCCGCGGTGTTGAGGGCGGATCTCTTGCTGCCGATCATCATTGCCGTGAGAGGTGAGGTGAAATGTTTCTCGGCAGTGAGAGGATCTATGAGTTGGAGGAGCGAGCAATAGCGCTCCTCCACTGAGGCGGAAGCGGACACGGGGGCGAGCCCAGAGAGTCGACCCTCTGGGCTCGCGACCCGTCTCCAGCGGAAGGCCTGGGGTGTCGGACGTTTAGGGCCGTCCGGCACCCCATCTAGGGATAGGTCTTCGAGGAGGTGACGCGCCACTGATTTCTGGCGCGTCGTTGGAGCCTAATGCGGGGGTAGTGACGCCTCCCCGCGAGGCGGGTCCGCAAGGGCGTTGGCAAGGGTCAGGGTCGTTGACGGGAGTGCGATAAGTGACCCCGCGACCCTGACCCCTGGCCATGAAGAAGAAATCTGTGGGGGTTTTAGTCGGTAGGGGCACTATGTCTGGTGTCGAGCCCGACATACCTCACCATGTCCCTGCATGGTGGGGATACGTAAATGTATTTCCCCCACATAAAAAAAAAAAAAAAAAAAAAAAGGTTAGGTTTGCCCCGTCACTCGGTAACTTATCTTCGTATATCTTACCCAGTGGCGGCTAATTCCGGTCGGGAAAGGCCGAACTTCTGAACGTGCTCCTCACCCTTAGAGTTGCACGAGCAGAAGTTCGGTAGGGGGGGGACTGAAATGACTTGGAATGTTAGTGGGCTGATACGCTATCTGGCCTACTAACATTCAAGTCATTTCAGAAAGTGGTGGCGTGTCTTCCGGTGGACTCTGATGGCAGAGTCCAGCGCGGAAAGATACAAGCGCTTCTCAGCGCATCGTTGGGAGCCGAGAGGGATCGGAGTGTTTGCTTTGTGCTGCGACATTTTGCGATTTTCGTCGGGTGTCGCAGCGCAAAGCACCAAGTCTCAAGATTTGGGGGTTGCCGAGGGGAGTGTCTGGCGCGCGAGCCCGTGACTGCGCTGCTTACAGGGCGTAGTCTCGGACTCGCGATCCAGGCATGGTCGACGGGAGGTCGGCCGTTAGACCCCCCCCACAGGGGAGCTTCACCCTTTGAAGCAAAATGATGAATATGGCTAGTGAATTTAATAAATCTACCCAGGAGGGTCCCCGAAAGGGGGAATCCCTCCACGTCTCCAAGGAGACGTGCAGTCCCCGATCGTATTCTGGGGGGGACAAAATTCACGCGATCACCAACGACGACCCAAGCAAACGAATAACGGACTCTGTGAATGCAAGCGAATTGGAAACCGACGGAGGGAGAAGGCAAGAGACTCGTGCTATGCGCTCTAGGAGGAAGGAGTGTACACTCTTCGTGAAACCTGAAGGGGACTCCGCCTCCTCGAGGCGTAGCAGGATATCGGTCTCTTCGGAGAGGAAGCGGCCCCGCTCTGAAGACAGGAGCAGCTGCGGGGGCGAGCCGTTGAGCTCCGACCCTGAGTCGGATGCTCCGGCCACCAAGGTGCAAGTTGCACGAAAGCGTGGCAGAGGACGAGCGCCGATGACAGGCGCGGGCATAGGCCGAGCTGCAGCCAAGGCGTCAGCACTGGCCTCACAGAAGAGTGAGATGGAACGGAGGGCTGAAGAGCTGGTAGCCCGCATGTCCACTCCCACCCACTCGGCGGACGCCTCTTTGAGGTTGACGTCTGAGTCGGAGGTGGAGTCATGGGGCCTCTCCATCACCGAGGCGGAGAAAGACGAGGGTCTCGCGCACGAGAGGGAGTTGGACGAAAGACGGAGACAGTGCTATGCCGCGATTGAGCGTGTGGCGGAGCGCTCCGGCAACCTGTCAAAGCCCTACCAGAGTGCCCTGTACAAGGCGGTTGAGGCCTTGAAAGAGGTGCACTCTGAGTACGACATGAGGCTCACAAATAGGGAGGGAAACGCCTTCGTTCACGCGAATCAGCGACATCGGGCGGAAATTAAAGAGCTCCGTAAGGAAGTGGAGAAGCTCCGCAAAGAGCTCAAGGAGATGCGCGTAGCGGCTCCCCCGCCAGCGCCAAAGACGAACCCCGGGCTGTCGGCTGTCGGCATGGTGAACGCCAGACTGGCGGCAATGGAAGAGCGCCTTCTCCCGGAGAAGCGCGCCAGACCTCCACTAGCCGCCGACCGCAGTCTTGGGGCGCGGGCACCGGTCCTTGGGTGCTCGTCTGCACCCATAGACCAGGAGCCGACAGCCTCGACTGCGGTCTTGGAAGAGACGTGGCCGCCTCTGAAGTACCCCAAGGGCAAAGGCCCGGGAAAGGGGAAAGGAAAGGCGGCCAAAACCACAGATGGGACTAGGAGCGGCAAGGCCGCTGAAGTCGAACAGGACGTGGCCCCGCCACCCTCGAGTAAACCAGCTGCCAGTGGCTGGGTCGAGGTGGTGAGTAAGGGCAAGAGGAGGAAGCGGACGAAGAGGGAGGCGACTGGGGCCTCGGCATCCACGGCGAAGAGGGCGCCGAAGCCGAGGATCCGGGTCCCGCGCACCTCGGCTGTGGTTCTTACGATCCAGCCGGGTGCCGCAGCACGAGGACTTACCTACAAGGCGGTCCTGGAGGAGGCCAAGGGACGCATCGATCTGGAAGCGATTGGGATCGGGCCTTTTGGCTTCCGCACAGCCGCCACTGGCGGGAAGGTGATGGAGCTGGCGGGGGAGGACAACGCCGTGAAGGCTAACTCCCTCGCGATAAAGTTGCGGGAGGTGTTTAAGACGGATGACGTCCGTATCACCAGACCGGATAAATGCGCGGAGTTGCGCATTACTGGTCTGGATGATTCGGTTTCCAGTGAGGAAGTGGCCATGGCCATATCGAGGGTTGCGGAGTGCCCCGATGACCTTATAAAGGTCAGTGACGTTGGCCGCGACGCGGGAGGCAACGGGACTGTGGTCGTCCGGTGTCCCGCGGCCGCAGCGAGGCGGGTCGCGAAGTGCGATCGCCTCAAGGTGGGGTGGAGTTCGGCACGCCTTCGCGTGCTGGATCCACGTCCACTGCGCTGCTTCCGGTGCCTGGAGGTTGGGCACGTCCGGGAGCAGTGCAAGTCAGTGGTCGACCGTAGTAGCACCTGCTACCGGTGCAGTCGACCCGGACATAGGGCAAAAGAGTGCTCGGCTGAGCCGCACTGCGCACTGTGCGCAGAGGCGAGTAAGCCAGCCGATCACCGCATTGGAGGCAAGGGTTGTACTTTGCCTCCTAGGCGCAAGCCTGGTCTGCCAGTGGGGCGGAAGCCAGGTGACTCTGGGCGTCGGGGTCGGGGGAACCCGGCGTCCACTTCAGAGTCAGTGAGGGCGCGTGATGTGCCGATATCCCGCACATCGCCGCCGTAGCGAGGAGAGCCATAGCTCGAAGTGGTGAGGTCCAAGCGGACCAGCGCCGTGGAGACGGGGTTGCGGACGATTACTTTGAGCACCCGTGACTCCGACTCCTATGGCGGATGGAGGGATATCCCAGTGGTTTTAGTGGGTAGGCCGTCGGTCGGGAGTGACGGAGAGTCCCACATAACTACCGGCTTCCCCCCGGAGGCCGGTGGTATGCGTAAAGCATTTCCACTGGGTAACAAAAAAAAAGAAAAAAAAAAAAAAAAAAGGTTAGGTTTGCCCGGGGTGCGTGGTTCGGGAACCTCCGCGTGGTGCACCCCGGGCATCACACAACAACTTGCCCCGGCGGCATCTTGTTGTGTGATGGCTAATCTCGGACGAGACGGAAGGGCTTCTACACGTGACCCGAGAGGGCCGCGCGTAGAAGCCTACATGGTGCGGGGTCCATCTGGGAGCTGTCTGCTAAGCAGAGAGCTCCCAGGTGGACCAAATAGGGGAAATCTCCTAAGAGATCCTCTGATCTGAGGAAGAGGGGTTTTCGCCGAGTGGCCTGGGCTGGGTGAGCGCAGGGGAGTTGTTTGTGACCTCCCGCGGTCGTTTTGGCTTGTTTGGTTGGATCGGTAGGGAATTTTTGGAAGAGATCGCGTGAGGGCGAAGGATTTCATTGTTAAGGAAAGGGCTTCTACACGTGACCCGAAAGGGCCGCGCGTAGAAGCCTAGATGGTGCGGGGTCCCCTGTTAGCTGTCTGCTAAGCAGAGAGCTCCCAGGTGGACCAAAAAGAGGGATAGTTGAGATGCTGTGCGTGGCGACATCTGGCGTTTTTACGCTGGATGTCGCGACGCACAGTAACCAAATCTCAAGGTTCGGGGGTCGCCGAGGGGAGTGTCTGGCACGTGAGTCCGAGATCGCGCTGCTTACAGGGCGCGGTCTCGGGCTTACGATCCAGACATGGTCGGCGGGAGGCCGGCCGCTAGACCCCCACCCAGGGGAGCTGTACCCGCTAAATTCAGCTTCAAAAATATGAATCTCGAAGACGGTTTTAAAGGTTTTACCCAGGAGGGTCCCCGAGAGGGGGAATCCCTCCACGCTTCGGCGTGCTGCCCCACGTACTCTGGGGGGGGGGGCAAAAACCGCAACAACGACACCAACAACGACCATGGCGAACAAAAACATGACACTGATTGCACATCGATTGGCACGAGGGAGGCACGCGTGTTGCTCACGCGTGTCGAGACGGCGACGGCGGTGAGCGACAGCGACGACGACTCTGCCGGTAGTGGGAGGCTGGAGCTGTCGCTGCCCGTTCCCTCTGAAGGACGCTCTCGCAAGAGAAGCCTGGAGAGGGAGGGCTACGACAGCTGCCGCTCCCACTCCTGCTCCGGGTCTAGTGATACCTTGGAGGGCCCAACGGCCACCAAGGTACCCACTGCCCGGAGAGGAAGAGGGAGAGGCAGAGGCAGGCCGCCTACTACCGGCGAATTCGTCGGCTTGGCCAAGGCGAGGGCCGAGCTCAACCTCGCCAAGGCGGAGGAGCAGCGCCTGCTGTTCGAGGAGGAGCTCTCGGACGAACAGCAGGTGCGGAGCGAGAGGGCGAGGTCCCTCTTCGCGAAACGGCGGGAGGCCCCCGATTTCGGCGGAGTGGACTCCGCCGAACTGGCAAGAGTGGTGAAGGACTCGGTGGCCACCATAACATCGGTGGCCACCAGGTCCGGAAATCTAAAAGGCACGTTTGTGCGCGTCTTGAAGGAGGCAGCAACTGCGGTTGATGCCTCCTTCAAGGAGCTCAACGAGCGTACGGCCACGGAGGAGGTGGCTCTCCTGAGGGAGGCCAATAAGAAGCTCATGTCGGAACTCGCAGAGATCCGACGTGAGCTCGCGGAGCTGAAAGCTGCACGGGAGAGACCGACTCCGGCCCCGGCAGCTACAGTTCCGCCCCCTCCCTTGGGACAGTCGCCTCCTCTGGAGGACGTGATGCGGGAGGGCGGTCATGGTGCAGGTGGGCACCATGATTTCCGCCCGCTTTGCGGGGTTGGAGGAGCGGCTGCTCCCTCCACAGCGACTCAGGCCGCCTCTTGCGGCGGATAGGCGCAGGGAGGAGCCGCCGCCGGTGCCAAGCACCTCGACTGCTGTGCCCGGCTCTGCGCCTGCGCCAAAGCGGCGCAGGCGCAAAGCTGGGAAGCCACAGCCTCCACCACTGCCAGAGAATCTTCTTCTTGAAACCGCGACTGCGACTTCGCGACCGGCTCCCTCGTTGGAGACCTGGTCCGAAGTCGTCAGACGCGGTTCCAAGAAGAAGAAGAAGAAAAAGAAGGCGGATCAAGGGCTGCGGTCAACCCCGGCTAAGACGAAGACCCCTAAACTCCGCCCCCCCCGTACTGCAGCGGTGGTCATCACGCTGCAGCCGGGAGCGGAGGAGAGGGGTCTCTCCTACGCCAGGGTGTTGGGGGAGGCCAGGGGTCGCATTGACCTCGCGGCCCTCAACCTCCCGCCCTTGAGAATGCGTACTACCATGACGGGAGCGCGCATTCTCGAGGTGCCGGGAGAAGAACGGGAGGCCAAGGCTGACTGCCTGGCCTCCAAGTTAAAGGAGGTGTTTGGCAACTCCCAGGAGTTGACGGTGTCGCGCCCGATCCTCACCGCAGACATGCGCGTGAGTGGTTTGGACGACTCCGTTGACTCCGAAGAGTTGACGAGAGTTCTGGCGCGGGCAGGGGGATGCCCAGCGCCAGAATTTAAAGTTGGTGAGATAAGGCGGGGCCCAGGAGGTATGGGCACCGCCTTTGTCAGGTGTCCCGTCGTTGCCGCCAAAAAATTGGTGGCAAACGGCGGGCGCCTGCTGGTGGGATGGGTGGCGGCGTCGGTCAAGCTCTTGGAAGCGAGACCACGCCGCTGCTTCCGCTGCCTTGCACTAGGCCACGTTCAGGCCCAGTGCAAGTCAGCGGTTGACCGCAGCGAAGAATGCTATCGCTGCGGTCAACTTGGCCACAAGGCCAAGGGCTGCTCGGCCGCCCCGCACTGCACCCTCTGTGCAGTAGCGGGAAGGCCTGCGGGGCACCTGTCGGGGACCAGCGCCTGTGCTGAACCCCCATCAAAGACAGGTGCTCCCAGGAGGCAGTCTGCTGCGACCATCTCCGGGTCGCAGCTGACCGGCTCCACGGTGGAGCAGCGAGGCAGCATGGAGGAAAGTTAGTATGGCGCCCATACTAACTTTCCTCCAGGCCAATATCAATCACTCCGCCCGTGCACAGGACCTTTTGCTCCAGTGCATGGCGGAGCGATTGATCACGGTGTGTGTGGTGGCCGAACCATACCGGGTCCCTCCCAGGTCGGACTGGGTCGGGGACCTGGATGGTTTGGTGGCAATCACCACACAGTCGCCGGCCCTCTCGCCCACTCTCGACAAAGTCACTAGGGGAAGTGGCTTTGTCGCGACTGAGGTGGGAGGCACCGTGGTGGTGGGGGTGTACTTTTCTCCCAACAGGGTCCTTGCCGAGTTCGAGAGATTTCTCGGCGAGGTAGGGACCCTGGTGGGACGGAGTCGCCCCCGCCCAGTCATCGTCCTCGGTGACCTCAACGCCAAATCTGTGGCGTGGGGGTCATCGACGACAGATGCAAAGGGGAGGGAGCTGGGGGAGTGGCTCGCGGAAGCGGGGCTCTGTGTCCTCAATAGAGGCACAGAGCACACGTGCGTGCGGCAATGGGGAGGGTCGGTGGTCGACGTGACCTTTGCCACCCCGGAGCTCGCACGCCGTGTCCACAACTGGAAGGTGCTGGTTGATGAGGAGACACTGTCCGATCACCGCTACATATCGTTCAGTGTCTCCCCATCGACAGCGGACGGAGGACAGGGAGCCTCCCGGCCGGTGACGGGCCCGCGATGGGGGTTGAAGCGCTTGGACTTGGAGAAGCTGCAGGAGGCAGCCATTGTCCAGGCGTGGAACCCTGCTCCATCACCACCGGTAGACTTAGACGTGGAGGCCGATGCGCTGTGCATGGCGATGTCGCACGTTTGCGATGCCGCCATGCCCCGCGTAAAGGCCCTCCCAATGAAGCGTCAGGTCTACTGGTGGTCGGAGGAGATTGCGGAGCTCCGGCGGTGCTGCGTAGTGAGGAGGCGCCACTACCAGCACTACCGGCGGAGGAGGCTCCAGGAGCCGGCGGAGTTGGACGCCCGCTATGCCGCCTACAGGGCGGCGTCGCGGGCTCTCCGCACTGCCATCGCCGAGGCCAAGTCGGCATCGTGGAACCAGCTGCTGAAGACACTGGACCGAGATCCGTGGGGGCGTCCCTATCTAAAGCTTCGCCCATGGACGCCTCCAGTCACCAGCATGCTGGAGCCACAATTCCTGCGGCGGGTGGTCGAGGGACTGTTCCCGGCTAGCCCGGGAATCGACTTTGTCCCTCCCACGGCGATGGTGGCGCGGACCGAAGACTCCGCCGAGGAGGAGGAGGGGGAGGAGGACGAGCTTCTCGACGTCTCCGAGGGAGAGTTGGGAGCCACCGTCCTGAGAATGAGGGCCAAGGACACGGCGCCGGGGCCTGATGGCATACCCGGCCGTGCTTGGGCCCTCGCTCAGGACGCCCTCGGCCCTCGCCTCCGGGATCTCCTGAGTCGCTGCATGCGCGAAGGGAGATTCCCGAGGCGATGGAAGAGGGGGAAGCTCGTCCTCCTCCGGAAGGAGGGGCGGCCCGCGGACGAACCCTCGGGGTATCGTCCGATCGTGCTGCTTGACGAGGCGGGCAAGCTCTTGGAGCGTATCATCGCTGCCCGCCTCGCCAAGCACCTCGACAGGGTGGGCCCGAACTTGTCAGAGAGACAGTTCGGGTTTCGTAGAGGTCGTTCGACAATCGACGCTATTCGTCTTGTCAACGACCTCTACGAGGGTGTATCCGGGGACGGGGTGTTGTTGGCGGTGTCGCTAGACATAGCGAACGCCTTCAACTCCCTGCCCTGGATCACCATAAAAGAGGCGCTGGGGTACCATAGAGTGCCCCGGTACCTGCGGCGCCTCCTTGGGGACTATCTCTCTGACAGAGAGATAGTCTACCCAAGACGGGATGGGGAAGGGTCGAGCCCCATGTCACGAGGGGTTCCACAGGGGTCTGCTCTCGGGCCACCCCTGTGGAACCTCGGCTACGACTGGGTGCTGAGGTGCGGTAACCTGCCTGGCATCAGCTTAATCTGTTACGCTGATGACACGCTGGTTACCGCAAGGGGGGGAACCTTCCGCCAGGCGGCGATCCTGGCCACTGCGGGTGTAGCGGCCATGGTGGCCAGGATTAGGAGTTTGGGCCTGGAGGTGGCGCTCCACAAGTCCGAGGCCATCTGTTTTCATGATGGCCCCAGACGAGCGCCACCTGCAGGCGCCAACATCGTGGTGGGTGGGGTTTCCATCCCTGTCAAGCCGACACTGAAGTATCTTGGTGTCGTGCTTGACAGCAGATGGAACTGGGGGCCGCATCTGCGTCAACTAACCCCCAAGGCTCTGCGCCTGCGCCAAAACGGCGCAGGCGCAAAGCTGGGAGGCCACAGCCTCCACCACTGCCAGAGAATCTTCTTCTTGAAACCGCGACTGCGACTTCGCGACCGGCTCCCTCGTTGGAGACCTGGTCCGAAGTCGTCAGACGCGGTTCCAAGAAGAAGAAGAAGAAGAAGGCGGCGCAAGGGCTGCGGTCAACCCCGGCTAAGACGAAGACCCCTAAACTCCGCCCCCCCCGTACTGCAGCGGTGGTCATCACGCTGCAGCCGGGAGCGGAGGAGAGGGGTCTCTCCTACGCCAGGGTGTTGGGGGAGGCCAGGGGTCGCATTGACCTCGCGGCCCTCAATCTCCTGCCCTTGAGAATGCGAAATACACCCATGGACCAGGAGCCGACAGCCTCGGCCGCGGTCTTGGAGGAAACGTGGCCGCCTCTGAAGTACCCGAAGGGCAAGGGCCCGGGAAAGGGGAAAAGGAAGGCGGCCAAAACCACGGATGGGACTAGGAGCGGCAAGGCCGCTGAAGTCGGACAGGACGTGGCGCCGCCACCCTCGAGTATACCAGCTGCCAGCGGCTGGGTCGAGGTGGTGAGTAAGGGCAAGAGGAGAAGGAGGACGAAGAGGGAGGCGACTGGGACCTCGGTACCTACGGCGAAGAGGGCGCCGAAGCGGATCCGGGTCCCGCGCACGTCGGCTGTGGTTCTTACGATCCAGCCGGGTGCCGCGGCACGAGGACTCACCTACAAGGCGGTCCTGGAGGAGGCCAAGGGGCGCATCGATCTGGAAGCGATGGGGATCGGGCCTTTTGGCTTCCGCACGGCCGCCACTGGCGGGAAGGTGATGGAGCTGGCGGGGGAGGACAACGCCGTGAAGGCTAACTCCCTCGCGATAAAGTTGCGGGAGGTGTTTAAGACGGAGGACGTCCGTATCACCAGACCGGACAAATGCGCGGAGTTGCGCATCACTGGTCTGGATGATTCGGTGTCCAGTGAGGAAGTGGCCATGGCCATATCGAGGGTTGCGGAGTGCCCCGATGACCTTATAAAGGTCAGTGACGTTGGCCGCGACGCGGGAGGCAACGGGACTGTGGTCGTCCGGTGTCCCGCGGCCGCAGCGAGGCGGGTCGCGAAGTGCGATCGCCTCAAGGTGGGGTGGAGTTCGGCGCGCCTTCGCGTGCTGGATCCACGTCCACTGCGCTGCTTCCGGTGCCTGGAGGTTGGGCACGTCCGGGAGCAGTGCATGTCAGTGGTCGACCGTAGCAGCACCTGCTATCGGTGCAGTCGACCCGGACATAGGGCAAAAGAGTGCTCGGCTGAGCCGCACTGCGCACTGTGCGCAGAGGCGAGTAAGCCAGCCGATCACCGCATTGGAGGCAAGGGCTGTACCTTGCCTCCGAGGCGCAAGCCTGGTCTGCCAGTGGGGCGGAAGCCAGGCGACTCTGGGCGTCGGGTTCGGGGGAACCCGGCGTCCACTACAGAGTCAGTGAGGGCGCGCGATGTGCCGATATCCCGCACATCGCCGCCATAGCGAGGAGAGCCATAGCTCCCAGTGATGAGGTCCCAGCGGACCAAAGCCGTGGAGACGGGGTTGCGGAAGATTACTTTGAGCACCCGTGACTCCGACTCCCATGGCGGAAAGAGGGATATCCCAGTGGTTTTAGTGGGTAGGCCGTCGGTCGGGAGTGACGGAGAGTCCCACATAACCACCGGCTTCCCCCCGGGAGTCGGTGGTATGCGTAACGCATTTCCACTGGGTAACAAAAAAAAAAAAAAAAAAAAGGTTAGGTTAGGTTAGGTTAGGTTAGGTTAGGTTAGGTTAGGTTGGGATGCGGTGATCGGAAACCTCCTCGTGGTGCATCCTGGGCAACGTCACTCGGTAACTTATCTTGGTATATCTTACCCTGTGGCGGCTAATTCCGGTCGGGGGAGGCCGAACTTCTGAACGTGCTCCTCACCCTTAGAGTTGCACGAGCAGAAGTTCGGTAGGGGGGGGGACTGAAATGACTTGGAATGTTACTGCGCTGACACTCTGTCTGGCCTACTAACATCCAAGTCATTTCAGAAAGTGGTGGTCTGTCCTCTGGGGGACTCTGAGTCCAGAGTCTTGCGCAGACGGACATCGGGCGCTTCAGACGCATTGTGTTTGTGGATCTCGTGAGGGATCGGTGAGATCGCTTTGTGTTGCGACACTTAGCGATTTTCGTCGGGTGTCGCAACATAAAGTAACCCAAATCTCAAGGTTCGGGGGTTGCCGAGGGGAGTGTCTGGCACGTGAGTCCGAAACTGCGCTGCTTACAGGGCGTAGTTTCGGACTCACGATCCAGGCATGGTCGACGGGAGGTCGGCCGTTAGACCCCCCCACAGGGGAGCTTCACCCATTTGAAGCATTAACGATAATGAATACAAGTGAATTTAAGCATACTACCCAGGAGGGTCCTTGCGAGAGGGAATCCCTCCACGCTCCGGCGTGCAGTCCCCAATCGTATTCTGGGGGGGACAAAATTCACACGGTACCTAAAAACGACGACTATGGCAATTCGAAAACGGACTCCGATCTGGCTAATGAGTTGGTGATGGCTGGTGCAAGTAGGAGAGAGGCACGGGTGGTGCTTTCTCGTTACGAGGATGTCGGACTCTTTAAGAGCCCGGAGGACTCTGATTCCTCCCGACAAAGTCTAGTGACCGTAGGGTCATCTTCACCGGTTGGGACACTAAGACGGAAGAGGTCAAGGAACCAGGAGCAAGACAGCTGCGACATGAGCTCTGACAGTGGGTCAGACGCTTCGGCAGCCAAACTTGGTGGGTCGAAGAAGCGAGGCAGAGGCCGTCCACCCACCACGGGTGACTATGCTGGCCTTGCCGCGGCAAAAGCAGCACTTGTGGCTGCCGAGAGGGAAGAGATGGAGCTCAGGGCAGAGCGCGAGGTCGCCGAGTTAGCCCAGCGTTGCCGTCCGACGAGGTCGACGCCCAGTCGGGTGACAGAATCGTCGGCGGATCGAGGGGAGGAGCTGACAGCTGAGCTCTGTCACAGGGCGATGGAGTGCGTCGCCACGGTCGTTTCCGTGGCGGTGAGGTCCGGCAATCTTAAGGGCACGTTTCAACGTGCCCTTAAAGATGCGGCAACATCGCTGCGGGAAATTATTGGGGACCTCAGGGAGAGGACCACAAATGACGAGACGACGAGACTGCTGGTTGCCAACAACCGCCTGCAGGCAGAGGTCTCGGATCTCCGCAGCCAGATGGTAGAGCTGCGAAAGGAGATAATAGAGGGACGCGCGGCAACAACATCTGCCGTGCGTACATACCCCGACAAGTTATCGCAGCCCGGCTCATCTCCGGAGGAGTTAGAGCAGCGGCTAGTGAGACAGGTCGGGGATATGATAAACGCCAGGCTTGCGGCAGTTGAGGAACGCCTTCTTCCCGAGAAGCGCGCCAGACCTCCTCTCGCCGCCGACTTGCCCGAAGTGGAGTTGCCTAGGCCACCGTTAGGTAGTCCGGGGCGATACTCGCAGCCTAGGACTGTGTCCCAGATTGCAGAGCGTAGGCGGAAGATCCTTGGGCTACCGCCGGGGGCTCCTCTGCCTCCAGCTATGGATCCGGTGCTGAATCCCGTGCCCGGAGCCCTTCCCGATCCAATCCCGTCAACCTCATCTGAGGTTATGGATGTGACGCAGCCGACCCCTCCTAAAGCCCCTAAAGGCAAGGGCAAAGGGAAGAAGGGGAAGTCGGTAAAACCACCGGAGGAGACATCGAGCGGCCAAGCCGCGGAACCCGGACGTGACGCTTCGACTTTGCCGCGTCCACACAGCTCGGCCGATGCCGGTTGGGTGGAGGTGGCAAAGAAGAAGAAAAAGAAGAAGAAGACGGTGACCCCGGCTTCAGAGGCGAAGAAGACGCCTAAGAAGCCGAGGATCAGAGTCCCCCGCTCCTCGGCCGTGGTCTTGACCATTCAGCCCGAGGCGGCGGAAAGAGGGATGTCCTACGCGCAGGCATTGTCGGAAGCCAGGGGCCGAATCGACCCGACGGCGCTAGGCATCCAAGCTTTGGCATTCCGAAAGGCGGCTGCGGGAGGTCGCCTATTGGAACTCGCAGGAGAAGGAAACGGTGAAAAGGCTGACTCTCTCGCGAATCAGCTGCGGGCAATTTTTAAGCCTGAGGACGTCAGAGTCACCAGACCGACCAAATGCGTGGACATGCGCGTTACCGGTCTGGATGACTCGGTTACAAAAGAAGAGGTGGCTCAGGCCATTGCAAGGATGGGAGAATGTCCTTCAGACTCTATTGGGGTCAAGGACATACGCCGCAACGCTGCAGGCATTGGAACGTGTTACGTCCAATGCCCTGCAGCTGCAGCGAAGAAGGTCGCAAAGAGTGACCGTTTGAGGGTGGGGTGGGTGTCGGCACGTCGGCACGAAAAGAAAAGTGATTTTAACATGTCTACCCGGGAGGGTCTCCGCGAGGAGGAATCCCTTCACGCCTCGCAAGAGGCGTGCTGCTCCACGTACTACGGGGGGAGCAAAAATCACTAGACTGATAATGAAAACGACCTTGGCAAACAACAAACGGATAATGATTGTGCAAACGAATTGGTTTTGGGTGGTGCAAGTTTGAGAGAGGCACGGGTGGTGCTCTCTCGCTACGAGGACTGTGAGCGTTTTTTGAGTCCAGTCGATGACTCTGACTCTCAGAGCGTGGCTTCCATGGGGTCGCCAACGCCGCGAGAGTCGTCGAGTCGGACGAAAAGGAAGCGCTCGAGGAACGACAGCGGTGACGGATCACTTGCTTCCTCTGGAAGTGAGTCTGAAGCCCCGGCCGCTAAGGTGTTAAATGCGCCGAGGCGCGGCAGAGGCCGACCGCCCACCACGGGCGAGTACGCCGGACTTGCCGCTGCTAAGGCTGCTCTGGTTGCTGCCGAGAGGGAGGAGCTAGAGCTGACAGCGGAGAAGGAGGTCGCAGCCATGTCCCAGAGGATTCGTTCGGCGAGGTTGACACCCAGTCGGATGTCGGAGTCGTCGGCGGACCGGGGGGAGGAACATGTGGCTGACCTCACACAACGTGCAATGGAGTGCGTTGCCGCGATTGTCGCCGTGGCAGTGAAATCAGGGAATCTTAAGGGCACGTTTGTACGCTGTCACGTCAGTGAACAACAGAGGAGAGGTGGATGAAGGGGAATAATAAGATGTTCGTGATTACAAGTATATTAAAGAAATACAGATAAAAGGGAAGGTAGAAAAAAGTAGAGTGATATAAAGAGAATGTAAAAGAACAAAAATAATAAAAAAAAGGGGCTTAAGTGAGGACTTCCATCAGGGAATGGCTTGCAGGTTCAGCAGCCTGGAGCAGGTACAGCGTTCAGCATCCCACAGCAGGGCATGGCTCGCAGGTTCAGCAGCTTGGAGCAGGTACAGAGTTCAGTGAGGACTTCCATCAGGGAATGGCTCGCAGGTTCAGCAGCCTGGAGCAGGTACAGCATTCAGCATCCCACAGCTGGGCATGGCTCGCAGGTTCAGCAGCCTGGAGCAGGTACAGCGTTCAGCATCCCACAGCTGGGCATGGCTCGCAGGTTCAGCAGCCTGGAGCAGGTACAGCGTTCAGCATCCCACAGCTGGAATGGCTCGCAGGTTCACGGTAGAGTTCACATCCGGCAGTCAGGAATGATAAACCTTCAAGGTTTACTGGGGATGTTGGTCACTTGGGAGTTCATTGTTCTTAAGTCTTTCCCTGTTGGAAGCCGGATTCTCCCTGACCTTCTCAGCCGATGAGATTCATAAAGTAAACTTTTGATGATTTGAATCTGGAGAAAATAAACTTTATTTTAATATTGACAATTCAAAGAGGATTAATTCTAAAAACTATACAACCTTATGAAAAAGAGTAAAAATTGCTAAGTGACAAATAGTTTTTTGAAGTATTTACATTATGTAAACAAACTAAATTTTTGGAAAAACGTAATTATTATAGATTTAGAATAAGGTATATGATACAAGAAATATATCACAACAACCAGAAAATTATTATCTATCGAATGGACACAATTTAAAGGAAATTAGTGATATGAAAATTTTGGTATGTAAATACACACATCTCTCCTATGAAAGTGATGTTTTTAGAATGAAAGTAGGAATGTACGTTTACATATTGTAGTCAATATGTAACGTTACAACGCACCCTTAAGGATTCCGCAACCTCGCTCCGCGAGATCATTGGGGACCTCAGGGAGAGGACCACCAGTGAGGAGACGGAGAAGCTGCAGCGCGACAACACTCGCCTGCGAAACGAAGTGTCGGATCTCCGAAAGGAGATCGTTGAGCTTCGAAAGGAGATGCTCCAGTCGCGTGCAGCTGGACCAGTGACTGGACAGACGTGTCCTGGCGGTGCGACACTGGCTGGTTCAGCTCCAGAGGAGCTCGAGCAGCGGCTGGTTCGCCAAGTCGGCGACATGTTAAATGCGCGTATGGCAGCGCTGGAGGAACGGCTTCTCCCAGAGAAGCGCGTCAGACCTCCGCTGGCCGCCGACCGCAAGGAGAAGACGCAGGCAAGACCAAATGGAAGTGTGGACCCGGGGCCATCAACACCTTCCTACCCCGTTGAGGAGTTGGTCATGCCGGCTGGAAGTGCCGTTCCCGCAGTGGGAAAGTACTCCCATAGGAGAACAGCTTCCGAGATTGCGGAGAGAAGGCGAAAGATTTTGGGGCTTCCGCCGGGGGCGCCTCTGCCTCCAGCTATGGACCCATGGCTTAACCCTCCAGAGGGAATGATTGTGGAAGTGGAGACTAACCAGCCGCTCCCAAAAAGTGCCCAAAAGGGCAAAGGTAAAGGAAAGAAGACCAAGTCTTCAAAAACGGTGGCACCAGTCTGTGAGGATCCAGGCCCCTCACGTCCAGATATAGCTGACTCCAGCTTTGCGGGCGTGTTAAAAGGGGGATCAAACCAGACTAAGAAGGCTAAAAAGGCCCAGGCCAAGAAGCCAGTGAAGAAGAAGTCCAAGGTGCCTCGGATACGTGTCCCCCGCACTTCGGTTGTCATCATGACGATGCAACCCGGAGCTGCAGAGAGGGGATTGACATATGCGCAGGCTCTTGAGGAAGCGCGGAAAAGGATCGACCCAGTGGCGCTAGGAATCCATTCCGTCAAGTTCCGACATGCGGCCACTGGTGGCCGAGTACTGGAGTTGGCAGGGGAGAGCAACGCAGTGAAGGCGGATGCTCTCGCTAATAGTCTGCGGGCGGTCTTCAAGCCCGAAGACATAAGAGTTAACAGACCGCAGAAAAGCGTGGAGCTGCGTCTTACTGGGCTAGACGACTCGGTGACAAAGGTGGAGGTGGCCGAGGTCATCGAAAGATTGGGTGGTTGTAGCCCTGACTCGATCAGGGTCAAGGAGATTCGCCGTAACGCTGCAGGTATTGGTACGACCTTCGTTCAATGCCCTGCAGCAGCGGCCAAAAAACTCGCCCAGAGCGAGAGAATAAAGGTGGGGTGGGTGTCAGTGAGCGTTAAGCTGCTGCCCCCACGGCCTTTGCGCTGCTACCGGTGCCTGGAGGTGGGGCATGTCCGGGAGCAGTGCAAAGGAAATGTAGATCGAGGTAGCCAGTGTTACCGATGTGGCCAACCCGGCCACAAAGCGGGCGATTGCTCGGCCGAGCCGCACTGCACTCTTTGTGCAGCAGCTAAAAAGCCGGCTGGGCATCGTATTGGTGGCAAGGCTTGCGCTCTGCCGCCACCAAAGAAGAGGACGGCTACTAGAGGTCGGGTAGCTACGACAGGAGGCTCTGGGCAACGGGTTCGGGGGGACCCGCCGCCCAACTAGAGAGCCTCGTGAGGGTGCGCAATGTGTTCGAGTCCCGCACATCGCCACCGTGACGGGTGGAGCAAAAGCTCCCCGAGACGTGGTCCCAGCGGGCCAGCGTCAAGGAGACGGGGTCGCGGAAGAGTACAATGAGCTCCCGTAACTCCGGCTCCTAAGGCGCCTTGAGGGATCTCCCCAGTGGTTTTAGTGGGTAGGCCGTCGGTCGGGAGGACGGAGAGTACCACATAACCGCTGGCTCCCCCCCGGGGGCTGGTGGTATGCGTAAGGCATTTCCACTGGGTCAAAAAAAAAAAAAAAAAAAAAAAAAAAAAAAAAAAAGGTTAGGTTGGGATGCGGTGGGATGCGGTGATCGGAAACCTCCTCGTGGTGCATCCTGGGCAACGTCACTCGGTAACTTATCTCCGTATATCTTACCCAGTGGCGGCTAATTCCGGTCGGGGAAGGCCGAACTTCTGAACGTGTTCCTCACCTAGAGTTGCACGAGCAGAAGTTCGGTAGGGGGGGGGACTGAAATGACTTGGAATGTTAGTGGGCTGATACGCTATCTGGCCTACTAATATCCAAGTCATTTCAGAAAGTGGTGGCGTGTCTTCCGGTGGACTCTGATGGCAGAGTCCAGCGCGGAAAGACACGGGCGCTTCTCAGCGCAGTGTTGGTCGGAGAGTTTGCTTTGTGTTGCGACACTTAGCGATTTTCGTCAGGTGTCGCAACGCAAAGCGCCAAGTCTCAAGGTTCGGGGGTTGCCGAGGGGAGTGTCTGGCACGGGAGTCCGAAACTGCGCTGCTTACAGGGCGTAGTTTCGGAATCGCGATCTAGGCATGGTCGACGAGAAGTCGGCCGTTAGACCCCCATACAGGGGAGCTTCACCGTTATGAAGCACAAAGTAATTATGAGTGGAAACGATTTTAATAGTATTACCCAGGAGGGTCCCCGAAAGGGGGAATCCCTCCAGGCTCCGGCCTGCAGTCCCCGATCGTATTCTGGGGGGGACAAAAATCGATTGGCACCAAACAAAGACGAAACTGGCACACACACAACGGACTACGATATGGCAAGTGAACTGGTTCTTGACGGAACAACCAGGAGGGAAACTCGAGCTGCGCGCTCAAGGAGGAAGAAGTGCACACTCTTTGTGAGTCCTGGAGAGGACTCCAGCTCCTTGAGACGTGGCAGGAAGTCGATTTCTTCCGAGAGGAAGCGGCACCGCTCCGACGACAGGAGCAGCTGCGGAGGCGAGCCGTTAAGCACCGACCCTGATTCGGATGCTCCGGCCGCCAAAGTCCCGGCTGAACCAAGACGTGGCAGAGGCCGACTGCCGACTGCGGCCAAGGCGGCGGCTTTGGCCGCACAAAAGAAGGATATGGAGAGAAGGGCGGAGGAACTCGTGGCCCGCATGACCACCCCCATCCACTCGGCGGACGCCTCTTTGAGGCAGACGTCTGACTCGGAGTTGGATTCATGGGGGCTCTCCATCACCGAAGCGGAGAAACAAGCGGACACGGAGCACGAGCAGCTTTTGGTGGATAAGCAGAGGCGGTGCTACAACACTATCGAGCACGTGGCGAAACGCTCCGGCAATCTGTCGGCACCGTTCCAGAAAGCTCTGTACAGGGTGGTTGAAGTCCTGAAAGAGGTGCGGGATGAGACTGACAACAGGCTCACAAAGAGGGAGGAAAAAGCCTTCGTCAATGCGAACCGGCGACATAGGATGGAGATTTACACGCTCCGCCAAGAAGTGGAGAAGCTCCGAAAGGAACTTAAGGAGGTGCGTGCGGTGGCTCCCCCACCGGCGTCAAGGACGTCCCCCGGCCCGTCAGCACGGTTCGCCCCGGCTCTGGAGGAGCTGGAGCAGCGGATAGTGCGGCAGGTCGAGGAAATGGTAAACGCCAGACTGGCGGCAATGGAGGAGCGCCTTCTCCCTGAGAAGCGCGCCAGACCTCCACTAGCCGCCGACCGCCATCAGAAGGCGCAGGTACCGGTCCCTGGGTGCTCGTCTGCACCCATGGACCAGGAGCCGACAGCCTCGATTGCGGTCACGGAGGAGACGTGGCCGCCCCCGAAGTACCCCAAGGGCAAAGGCCCGGGAAAGGGGAAAGGGAAAGCGGCCAAAACACCGGACGGGACTAGGAGCGCCAAGGCCGCTGAAGTCGGACGAGACGTGGCCCCGCCACCTTCGAGTAAACCAGCTGCCACCGGTTGGGTCGAGGTGGTGAGTAAGGGCAAGAGGAGGAAGGCAAAGAAGGAAGCAACCGGGACCTCATCATCCAAGGCGGGGAGGACGCCAAAGCCGAGAATCCGGATCCCGCGCACCTCGGCTGTGATCCTCACTATCCAGCCGGGTGCCGCGGAGAGAGGGGTGTCCTATAAGGCGGCCTTGGAGGAGGCTAAGACGCGCATCGATCTGGAGGCGATGGGGATCGGGCCTCTTAGCTTTCGCACGGCTGCCACAGGGGGAAAAGTGATGGAGGTCGCGGGGGAGGATAACGCCATTAAGGCTAACTCCCTCGCGATAAAGTTGAGGGAAATCTTCCAGACGGAAGATATCCGAATCACCAGACCGGAGAAATGCGCGGAGCTGCGTATTTCCGGTTTGGATGAATCGGTGTCCAAGGAGGAGGTGGCTTTGGCCATATCGGGGATTGCGGTCTGCCCCGATGACCTTATCAAGGTCGGCGACATTCGTCGCGACGCGGGGGGCAACGGGACGGCGATCGTCAGTTGCCCCGCGGCGGCGGCAAAGCGGGTCGCGAAATGCGACCGCTTCAAAGTGGGGTGGAGTTTGGCGCGCCTCTGCGTGCTGCACTCACGCCCACTGCGCTGCTTCCGGTGCCTGGTAGTTGGGCACGTCCGGGAGCAGTGCAAGTCCGAGGTCGACCGTAGCAGCACCTGCTACCGGTGCAGTCGACCCGGACATAGGGCCAGCGAGTGCACGGCTGAGCCGCACTGCGCATTATGCGCGGCAGCAAGTAAGCCAGCCGAGCACCGCATCGGCGGCAAGGGTTGTACCTTGCCTCCGAGGCGCAAGCCTGGTCTGCCAGAGGGGCAGAAGCCAGGCGACTCTGGGCGACGGGTTCGGGGGAACCCGGCGTCCACTTAGGAGTCAGTGAGGACGAGCGATGTGCTGGTGTCCCGCACATCGCCGCAGAGACGAGTGGAGCCAAAGGCTCCCCGTGAGGAGGCCCAACGGTCGGCGCTCTGTGGCAGCGGAGTAGTGAGTGCTACCGCGTACCTGCCTTCTGTCGCTTAGCGGTGAGAGGGGACACCCCAGTGGTTTTAGTGGGTAGGCCGTCGGTCGGGAGTGACGGAGAGTCCCACATAACCACCGGCTTCCCCCCGGGGGCCGGTGGTATGCGTAACGCATTTCCACAGGGTTAAAAAAAAAAAAAAAGGTTGGGATGCGGTGATCGGAAACCTCCTCGTGGTGCATCCTGGGCAACGTCACTCGGTAACTTATCTCCGTATATCTTACCCAGTGGCGGCTAATTCCGGTCGGGGAAGGCCGAACTTCTGAACGTGCTCCTCACCCTTAGAGTTGCACGAGCAGAAGTTCGGTAGGGGGGGGACTGGAATGACTTGGAATGTTAGTGGGCTGATACTCTATCTGGCCTACTAATATCCAAGTCATTTCAGAAAGTGGTGGTTTGTCCTCTGGGGGACTCTGGATCCAGAGTCTTGCGCAGACGGACATCGGGCGCTTCAGGCGCATTGTGTTTGAGGGTCTCGTGAGGGATCGGTGAGATCGCTTTACGTTGCGACACTAAGCGATTTTCGTCGGGTGTCGCAACATAAAGCTACCAAGTCTCAAGGTTCGGGGGTTGCCGAGGGGAGTGTCTGGCACGCGAGTCCGAAACTGTGTTGCTTACAGGGCATAGTTTCGGACTCGCGATCCAGGCATGGTCGACGGGAGGTCGGCCGCTAGACCCCCCCCCACAGGGGAGCTTCACCCTTATGAAGCGTATTAAATATGGAAAAGCGTGAATTCAATATATCTACCCAGGAGGGTCCTCGTGAGAGGGAATCCCTCCACGCTTCTGAGGAAGCGTGCAGTCCCAAAACGTATTCTGGGGGGGACAGAATTCATCAGGCATCTAAAAACGACGACATTGGCAAACAATTAAAGGACTCTGATTTGGCAAACGAATTGGTCTTGGGTGGTGCGAGTAGACGTGAGGCGAGAGTTATGCTCTCACGCTACGAAGAAAGTGGTCTCTTTCTGAGCCCCGTTGATGACTCGGACTCTAACAGCTTGGCATCCGTGGGGTCGCCACCGTTGAGAGAGTCGCCGAGACTCACACGGCGAAAGCGATTGCGGAATGATAGCGGTGACGGAGAACTCGTTTCCTCTGGGAGCGAGTCTGAAGCCCCGGCCGCTAAAGTGGGTAATGCGCCAAGGCGCGGCAGAGGCCGACCGCCCACCACGGGCGATTACGCCGGCCTTGCCGCTGCTAAGGCAGCACTGGTTGCTGCTGAAAGGCAGGAGCTGGAACTTCAGGCGGAAAAGGAGGTAGCAGCTATGTCCCAGCGGATCCGTTCGGCGAGGTCGACACCCAATCGGATGTCGGAATCGTCGGCGGACCGAGGGGAATCGCTAGTTATGGACCTGACAGATAGGGCGATGGAGTGCGTTGCCGCGATCGTCTCCGTGGCAACGAGGTCTGGAAATCTTAAGGGCACATTTGTACGTACCCTTAAGGACTCCGCAAACTCTCTCCGTGAGATCATCGGAGACCTCAGGGAGAGGACCACAAACGAGGAGACGGAGAAGCTGCAGCGCGCTAACTCGCGCCTGCAGACCGAAGTGGCAGAGCTCCGCAAGGAGATTGTAGAGCTCCGCAGAGACGTGATTGAGGGGCGTGCAGCGACACCATCAGCTGCACGTGTGAACCCCGGCAAATCATCGCAGGCCGGCTCAGCTCCAGAGGAGCTAGAGCAGCGGCTTGTGCGACAGGTCGGGGACATGATAAACGCTAGGCTGGCGGCATTGGAGGAGCGCCTTCTCCCCGAGAAGCGTGCCAGACTTCCTCTTGCCGCCGACCGTGTCCCTGAAGTGGAATCGACCAGACTGCCTTCGACATCCAAAGCGGTCCTGGATGTGACGCAAGCTCCCCCAATGGAGGTAGAGCAACCCCTTGCCAGAAGTCTGAAGAACAAGGGCAAGGGCAAGAAGACGAAGACGGCGGTGGCTCCAACAGCCAGAGAGGATCCGGGCTCCTCGCGTTCCCAAACAACTGGTAACAGTTTTGCGGGCGCAGTCAAGGGAGGATCCGGAAAGAAGGCTTTGAAAAAGCCGGCCAAACAGGCTGCGCCTAAGAAGCCTAAGGCGGTGCCTAAGCGTAGGTTACGCGTCCCCCGCACCTCAGTTGTCATCATGACGATGACACCTGAGGCTAGGGAGAGAGGCGTAACTTATAAACAAGCATTTGAAGAAGCGAAGAGCAAGGTCAACCCAGAGCTGCTGGGCATAGAGTCTGTGAAGTACCGGCAGGCGGCCACTGGTGCTCGAGTGTTGGAGGTAGCGGGGGAGAGCAATGCTGCGAAGGCAGATGCTCTCGCTAACAGTTTGCGGGCAGTGTTCAAACCTGAAGACATCAGAGTCTCCAGGCCAGAGAAATGCGCGGAGCTTCGCCTCTCTGGACTGGATGACTCGGTGTCCAAGGTGGAGTTGGCTGAGGTCATAGAACGAATAGGAGGTTGTGGTCCAAACTCTATACGGGTAAAGGACATTCGTCGTAACGCTGCAGGCATTGGAACTGCTTTCGTCCAATGCCCTGCACTTGCGGCTAAGAAACTCGCGCAGAGCGAGAAAATAAAGGTAGGATGGGTCATGGTACGCGTCAAACTGCTGGACCCACGACCTTTGCGTTGCTTCCGGTGCTTAGAGGTGGGGCATATCCGGGAGCAATGCAAAAGTCCAGTCGACAGAGGTAGCCAGTGCTACCGCTGTGGCCAACCCGGCCATAAAGCGGCGGATTGTTCGGCTGAGCCGCACTGCACTTTGTGTGCAGCAGCGAAAAAGCCAGCCGAACATCGCATCGGAGGCAAGGCTTGCCCTTTGCCACCGCCGAAACGAAAGGGTCGGTTACCGCGGTAGCTGACTGAGACCCTGGGCGTTGGGTTCGGGGGGACCTGACGTCCGACTAGAGGGTCTCGTGAGGGTGCGCGATGAGTTCGAGTCCCGCACATCGCCACCGAATGGCGGGTGGAGCAGAAGCTCCCCGAGACGTGGTCCCAGGGGACCAGCGCTGTGGATTGGGGTCACAGAAGACTGCAAACGCGTACCTGTGACTCCGACTCCATAAGTGCTTTGAGGGATCTCCCCAGTGGTTTTAGTGGGTAGGCCGCCGGTCGGGAGGGCGGAGAGTCCTACATAACTATCGGCTTCCCCCCGGGGGCTGGTGGTATGCGTAAGGCATTTCCACTGGGTCAAAAAAAAAAAAAAAAAAAAAAAAAAAAAAGGTTAGGTTAGGTTGGGATGCGGTGATCGGAAACCTCCTCGTGGTGCATCCTGGGCAACGTCACTCGGTAACTTATCTCCGTATATCTTACCCAGTGGCGGCTAATTCCGGTCGGGGAAGGCCGAACTTCTGAACGTGCTCCTCACCCTTAGAGCTGCACGAGCAGAAGTTCGGTAGGGGGGGAGACTGAAATGACTTGGAATGTTAGTGGGTTGATTCTTATCTGGCCTACTAACATCCAAGTCATTTCAGAAGTGGTGGCGTGTCTTCCGGTGGACTCTGATGGCAGAGTCCAGCGCGGAAAGACACGGGCGCTTCTGAGCGCAGTGGTAGTCGGAGAGTTCGCTGTGTGTTGCGACACTTTGCGATTTTCGTCGGGTGTCGCAACACAAAGCATCAGGTCTCAAGGTTTGGGGGTTGCCGAGGGGAGTGTCTGGCGCGCGAGCCCGTGACTGCGCTGCTTACAGGGCGTAGTCTCGGACCCGCGATCCAGGCATGGTCGACGGGAAGTCGGCCGTTAGACCCCCCCGACAGGGGAGCTTCACCCGCATGAAGCAAAAGTATGAAAAATGACAAGTGAATTTAATAGATTTACCCAGGAGGGTCCCCGAAAGGGGGAATCCCTCCAGGCTCCGGCCTGCAGTCCCCGATCGTATTCTGGGGGGGACAAAATTCACGCGATCACCAACGACGAACCAGGCAAACGAAAAACGGACTCCGAACTAGCAAGCGGATTGGAAACCGACGGAGGAAGAAGTCAAGAGACTCGTGCTACGCGCTCAAGGAAGAAGGAGTGTACACTCTTCGTACAACCTGAAGGGGACTCTTACACCTTGAGACGTAGCAGGACATCGGTCTCTTCAGAGAGGAAGCGGCACCGTTCCGATGACAGGAGCAGCTGCGGAGGCGAGCCGTTGAGCACCGACCCTGAGTCGGATGCTCCAGCCGCCAAAGTGCAGAATGCACCTAGGCGTGGCAGAGGCCGATTGCCGACGACAGGTGCGGGCGTGGGCCGAGCTGCGGCCAAGGCGGCGGCGGTGGCCGAACAAAAAGCGGAAATGGAGAGGAAGACTGCGGAGCTGGTAGCCCGCATGTTTCATCCCATACGCTCGGCGGATGCCTCTTCGAGGCTAACGTCTGAGTCGGAGACGGAGTCTTCATGGGGGCTGTCTATGACCCAGGAAGAGAAGGAGGCGGATGCGGAGCAAGATCGTGGGCTTGAAGACAAGCTCAAGGATTGCTACGCAACAATCCAGCAGGTGGCGAAACGCTCTGGGAACTTGTCGGGCCCATATAAAAGTGCCTTACATGACGTGGTGCAGACTTTGCAGGGAGTTTTCGAGCAATACAAGTTCAGGAACTCCGAGCGGGAGTGGGACTCGATGGAAAACGCGAACAAGCGCTATCGAGACCAAATTAAGGGACTCCGGAAGGAGATGGAGGAGCTCCGCAAGGAAATGAAGGAGATGCGCGCGGCGGCTCCCCCGCCAGCGCCTGAAACGTACCCCGGCCCGTCAGCACGGTCCCTCCCGGCTCTTGATGAGCTGGAGCAGCGGATGGTGCGGCAGGTCGGGGATATGGTGAACGCCAGACTGGCGGCAATGGAGGAGCGCCTTCTCCCGGAGAAGCGCGCCAGACCTCCACTGACCGCCGATCGCAGTCTGGAGGCGCAGGTGTCGGTCCCTGGGTGCTCGTCTGCACCCATGGACACCGAGCCGACAGCCTCGACTACGGTCTTGGAGGAGGCATGGCCGCCCCTGAAGTACCCCAAAGGCAAGGGCCCGGGTAAGGGAAAAGGGAAGGCGGCGGCCAAAATACCGGACGTGGCAGTGAGCGGCAAGGCCGCTGCAACTAGAATGAACCCGCCACCTCAAGTCGCCACCGCTGAGACAGTCACCGAGATTCACTCGGCGAAAGCGATCGCGAAATGATAGCGGTGACGGAGAACTCGCTTCCTCTGGGAGTGAGTCTGAAGCCCCGGCCGCTAAAGTGGGGAATGCGCCAAGGCGCGGCAGGGGCAGACCGCCCACAACGGGCGACTACGCTGGACTTGCCGCTGCCAAGGCAGCTCTGGTCGCTGCTGAACGGCAGGAGATGGAGCTACGGGCGGAACAAGAGGTTGCTCAGTTGGCCCAGCGGAGCCGTCCGACGAGATCGACAACCAGTCGGATGTCGGAATCGTCGGCGGACCGTCGAGAGGAGCTGACTGATGACCTGGCAATGAGGGCCATGGATTGCGTTGCCACAATCGTTGCTGTGGCAGCGAAATCTAGCAATCTTAAGGGCACGTTTGTGCGTTCCCTGAAGGACGCGGCGACTTCTCTCCGCGAGATCATTGGTGACTTCAGAGAGAGGTCCACCAATGATGAGACGCGGAAGTTAATGGCGGCAAACGGACGCCTGCAAGCGGAGGTAGCGGACCTCCGAAGTCAAATTTTGGAGCTCCGCAAGGAGATGATGGAAGAACGCATGGCATCGACATCAGCCGTGCGAACGACCCCCGGCAAGTCGTCATCGCAGGCCGGCTCAGCTCCAGAGGAGCTAGAGCAGCGGCTTGTAAGACAAGTCGGGGAAATGATGAACGCCAGGTTGGCGGCGCTGGAGGAACGACTTCTCCCAGAGAAGCGCGTCAGACCTCCGCTGGCCGCCGACCCGTCGATCGTGCCGGTCGTAGTGGAGTCGGTCATACCGGCCGAAAGTGTCGCTCCCGCATTGGGCAGGTTCTCCCATAAGAGAACGCCCACTGAGATTGCGGAGAGAAGGCGCAAGATCCTTGGGCTCCCACCAGGGGCTCCTCTGCCCCCGGCTATGGACCCTTGGCTCAATCCCCCAGAGGGAATGATTTCAGAGGGAATGCAGACGAACTCGCCGCCTCAACAAAGTGCCCCAAAGGGCAAAGGCAAAGGAAAGGGGAAGGCCACTAAGACTCCCAAGTCAGTGGCTCCCAGTGTCGGAATGGATCCAGGCCCCTCACAGTCCAAACCAGCCGCAGAGGGCTGGACGGAAGTGGGTAAGGGGGGATCCAAAAAGGGTTCCAAGCGGACGAAGGCTGCTTCAAAGAAGCCCAAGGTGGCGCCAAAGCCTAGAATACGCACCCCTCGCACCTCGGTTGTCGTCATGACGCTACAACCCGGGGCAGCTGAGAGGGGCGTATCCTATGCTGAGGCCTTGACGGAGGCCAAGAGACGGATCGACCCAGAGGAGCTGGGGATCCGATCTCTAACCTTTAGACGTGCGGCCACTGGTGGCCGAGTGTTTGAGTTGGCGGGCGAGGAGAACTCTGCAAAGGCAGATACCCTCGCCAACAAACTAAGGGCGGTTTTCAAGCCCGAAGACATCCGGATCAACAGACCGGAAAAGTGCGCGGAATTGCGACTTTCTGGTCTGGATGACTCGGTGTCGAAGGTTGAGGTGGCGGAGGTCATCCAGAGGTTGGGAGGATGTGGCCCTGACTCAGTCAGGGTCAAGGACATCCGCCGTAACGCTGCAGGTATTGGTACGACCTTCGTCCAATGCCCTGCAGCGGCGGCAAAGAAACTCGCCGAGAGCGAGAGGATCAAGGTGGGGTGGGTGTCAGTGCGCGTCAAGCTGCTGGCCCCACGGCCTTTGCGCTGCTACCGGTGCCTAGAGGTGGGGCATGTCCGGGAGCAGTGCAAAGGCAATGTGGATAGAAGTAGCCAGTGCTACCGATGTAGCCAGCCTGGCCACAAAGCGGGAGATTGCTCGGCCGAGCCGCATTGCACTCTGTGCGAAGCAGCAAGTAAGCCGGCCGGGCATCGTATTGGGGGCAAAGCCTGCGCTCTGCCACCGCCGAAGAGAAAGAAGCGAGCTACAGCGGTAGCTACGATAGATAGAGACTCTGGGCGTCGGGTCCGGGGGAACCCGGCGCTCAACTAGAGAGTCTCGTGAGGGTGCGCGATGTGTCTGAGTCCCACACATCGCCACTATGACGGGTGGAGCAAAAGGTGACGGATCACTTGCTTCCTCTGGAAGTGAGTCTGAAGCCCCGGCCGCTAAGGTGGGGAATGCGCCGAGGCGCGGCAGAGGCCGACCGCCCACCACGGGCGAGTACGCCGGACTTGCCGCTGCTAAGGCTGCTCTGGTTGCTGCCGAGAGGGAGGAGCTAGAGCTGACGGCGGAGAAGGAGGTCGCAGCCATGTCCCAGCGGATTCGTTCGGCGAGGTCGACACCCAGTCGGAGGTCGGAGTCGTCGGCGGACCGGGGGGAGGAACACGTGGCTGACCTCACACACCGGGCAATGGAGTGCGTTTCAAGTAAGCAAGCCGGCCGGGCATCGTATTGGGGGCAAAGCCTGCGCTCTGCCACCGCCAAAGAGGAAGAAGGGAGCTACATTGGTAGCTAGGATAGGAGACTCTGGGCGTCGGGTTCGGGGGGACCCGGCGGTCAACTAGAGAGTCTCGTGAGGGTGCGCGATGTGTCTGAGTCCCACACATCGCCACTGTGACGGGTGGAGCAAAAGCTTCCCGAGACGTGGTCTCAGCGGGCCAGTGTCGTGGGTACGGGGTTGCGGAAGCGTGCATTGAGCCCCCGTGACTCCGGCTCCTATGGCGCCATGAGGGATCTCCCCAGTGGTTTTAGTGGGTAGGCCGTCGGTCGGTCGGGAGGACGGAGAGTCCCACATAACCACTGGCTCCCCCCCCGGGGGCCAGTGGTATGCGTAAGGCATTTCCACTGGGTCAAAAAAAAAAAAAAAAAAAAGGTTAGGTTAGGTTAGGTTAGGTTAGGTTAGGTTAGGTTGGGGTGCGGGGTTCGGGAACCTCCGCGTGGTGCACCCCGGGCATCACACAACAACTTGCCCCGGCGGCATCTTGTTGTGTGATGGCTAATCTCGGACGAGACGGAAGGGCTTCTACACGTGACCCGGGAGGGCCGCGCGTAGAAGCCTACATGGTGCGGGTCCCCCTGGGAGCTGTCTGCTAAGCAGAGAGCTCCCAGGTGGACCAAAAGGGGAGATCTCTTAGGAGATCCTCTCAAAGAGGGGTTTTTCGCCGAGTGGTCTGGGCTGGGTGGGCGCAGGGGAGCTGTAGGTGAGCCCCCGCGGTCATTTGTTTGGTTCGGATCGGTGCGGTGTGGAGGAGATCGAGTTAGGACGAAAGATTTTTATTTTTATTGTTGAGGAAAGGGCTTCTACACGTGACCCGAGAGGGCCACGCGTAGAAGCCTACACGGTGCGGGGTCCCCTGGGAGCTGTCTGCTACGCAGAGAGCTCCCAGGTGGACCAAAAGAGGCGGTGTCTCTTTTGGAGATGGTTAAGATGCTGTGCGTGGCGACATCTGGCGTTTTTCGCTGGGTGTCGCGACGCACAGCAACCAAGTCTCAAGGTTCGGGGGTCGCCGAGGGGAGTGTCTGGCACGTGAGTCCGAGATCGCGCTGCTTACAGGGCGCGGTCTCGGGCTTGCGATCCAGGCATGGTCGGCGGGAAGCCGGCCGCTAGACCCCCACCCAGGGGAGCTATACCAGGCAAATTTAGCAGTAAAAATGTAAATGGAAAGCAATTTTAAAACAACTACCCAGGAGGGTCCCCGAAAGGGGGAATCCCTCCACGTCTCAAAAGAGACGTGCAGCCCCGCGTATTCTGGGGGGGGCAAAAATTGCTCAACAACAACCAATGACGACCACGGCAAACGCTTATCGGACTCCGAACGCATTCGATTGGAAACTGACGGTGGAAGAAAGGAGGCGCGCGTGGTATTGACGCGCACGACGGCGGGAAATGAGTCGGACACGTCCAGCATCAATTCGGTGCTGATGGTGTCCGACTCATCGGAGGGGCGGTCTCGCAAAAGAGGCCTAGAGAGGGGCGAGACCTGTGGCAGCTCTTGCTCGGGCTCCGACGACACCTTGGAGGGCCCGACGGCGACCAAGGTCATCGCCCCCCGGAGAGGGCGAGGCAGAGGCAGGCCGCCCACTACTGGAAAGTACATGGGTATGGCGAAAGCCATTAAAGACCTGAACTCTGCCCGCGAGGAACAGCTCCGACTGGATGCGGAGGCTGAGCTGGCCAAGCAGCAGGCCGAGCGGAATGACAGGGCCCGGGCGTACTTCCGCAAGGACCCTCGCCTCCCTGGGAGTCACGACGCGGCTGCCCTTGAGAGGGTTATCTCGGACTCGGTGGCCACAATCAAAGATGTGGCCGCCAAGTCCAAGCATCTCAAGGGCACGTTTGTGGGTGCCCTCAAGGATGCGGCGAACGTGGTCCAAAACACGTTCGGGGAGATGCGCGGGCGGACGATGTCGGAGGAGGTGGCCTTGTTGGTAGAGGCCAATAACAGGCTCATGGCGGAGCTCAAGGTTCTTCGCCAAGAAAATGAGCAGTTACGAGCCAGGCCACCGCCGCAGGCCCCTCCTCCGGCTCCTCCTACCGAAGAAGCTTCCGCTTCGTTAGAGGACATAATGCCGGCGGCGACATAAATCACCGCCCGCTTTGAAGGGCTAGAGGAGCGGCTGCTCCCTCCACAGCGCCTCAGGCCGCCTCTGGCGGCGGATAGGCGCAGGGAGGAGCCGCCGCCAGTGCCAAGCACCTCGTCTGCGGTACCCAGCTCTGCGGCTGCGCCAAAACGACGCAGGCGCAAAGCTGGGAGAACGCAGGAGCTCCCATCCCTAGAGAATACTCTTCTTGGAGCCGCGACTACGACTTCGCGGCCGGCTCCCTCGTTGGAGACCTGGACCGAAGTCGTCGGACGCGGCTCCAAGAAGAAAAAGAAGAAGAAGAAGGCGGCGCAAGGGCCACGGTCAGCCCCGGCAAAGGCGAAGACCCCTAAACTCCGCCCCCCCCGTACTGCAGCGGTGGTTATCACGCTGCAGCCGGGAGCGGAGGAGAGGGGTCTCTCCTACGCCAGGGTGTTGGGGGAGGCCAGGGGTCGAATAGACCTCGCGGCCCTCAACCTCCCGCCCTTGAGAATGCGCACCACCATGACGGGGGCGCGCATTCTCGAGGTGCCGGGAGAAGAGCGGGAGGCCAAGGCCGACTGCCTGGCCTCCAAACTAAAGGAGGTCTTTGGGAGCTCCTCGGAGCTGACGGTGTCACGCCCGACCCTCACCGCAGATTTGCGTGTGAGTGGTCTGGACGACTCCGTCGGCTCCGACGAGTTGACGGCAGTTCTGGCGCGGGTGGGGGGATGCCCAGCGCCAGAAGTAAAGGTAGGGGAGATAAGGCGGGGCCCAGGTGGCATGGGCACCGCCTTTGTCAGGTGTCCCGTCGTTGCTGCCAAGAAATTGGTGGCAAACGGCGGGCGCCTGTTGGTGGGTTGGGTGGCGGCGTCGGTCAAGCTCTTAGAAGCGAGACCACGCCGCTGCTTCCGCTGCCTTGCACTGGGCCATGTTCAGGCCCAGTGCAAGTCAGAGGTTGACCGCAGCGAACAATGTTACCGCTGCGGTCAACTTGGCCACAAGGCCAAGGGCTGCTCGGCCGCCCCGCACTGCACCCTCTGTGCAGCAGCGGGAAGGCCTGCGGGGCACCTGTCTGGGAGCAGCGCCTGTGCTGAGCCCCCATCAAAGACAGGTGCTCCCAGGAGGCAGTCTGCTGCGACCAGCTCCGGGTCGCAGCTGACCGGCTCCACGGTGGAGCAGCGAGGCAGCATGGAGGAAAGTTAGTATGGCGCCCATACTAACTTTCCTCCAGGCCAATATCAATCACTCCGCCCGTGCACAGGACCTTTTGCTCCAGTGTCGCACGTTTGCGATGCCGCCATGCCCCGCGTAAAGGCCCTCCCAATGAAGCGTCAGGTCTACTGGTGGTCGGCGGAGATTGCGGAGCTCCGGCGGTGCTGCGTAGTGAGAAGGCGCCACTACCAGCACTACCGGCGGAGGAGGCTCCAGGAGCCGGCGGAGTTGGACGCCCGCTATGCCGCCTACAGGGCGGCGTCGCGGGCTCTCCGCACTGCCATCGCCGAGGCCAAGTCGGCATCGTGGAACCAGCTGCTGGAGACACTGGACCGAGATCCGTGGGGGCGTCCCTACCTACTGGCGAGGCGAAAGCTTCGCCCATGGACGCCTCCAGTCACCAGCATGCTGGAGCCACAATTCCTGCGGCGGGTGGTCGAGGGACTATTCCCGGCTAGTCCGGGAATCGACTTTGTCCCTCCCACGGCGATGGTGGCGCGGTTCGAAGACTCCGCCGAGGAGGAGGAGGAGGGGGAGGAGGACGAGCTTCTCGACGTCTCCGAGGGAGAGTTGGGAGCCGCCGTCCTGAGAATGAGGGCCAAGGACACGGCGCCGGGGCCTGATGGCATACCCGGCCGTGCCTGGGCCCTCGCTCAGGACGCCCTCGGCCCTCGCCTCCGGGATCTCCTGAGTCGCTGCATGCGCGAAGGGAGATTCCCGAGGCGATGGAAGAAGGGGAAGCTCGTCCTCCTCCGGAAGGAGGGGCGGCCCGCGGACGAACCCTCGGGGTATCGTCCGATCGTGCTGCTTGACGAGGCGGGCAAGCTCTTGGAGCGTATTATCGCTGCCCGCCTCGCCAAGCACCTCGAAAGGGTGGGCCCGAACCTCTCCGAAAGGCAGTTCGGGTTTCGTAGGGGTCGTTCGACAATCGACGCTATTCGTCTTGTCAACGACCTCTACGAGGGTGTATCCGGGGATGGGGTGTTGTTGGCGGTGTCGCTAGACATAGCGAACGCCTTCAACTCCCTGCCCTGGATCACCATAAAAGAGGCGCTGGGGTACCATAGAGTGCCCCGGTACCTGCGGCGCCTCCTTGGGGACTATCTCTCCGACAGAGAGATAGTCTACCCAAGACGAGATGGGGAAGGGTCGAGCCCCATGTCACGAGGGGTTCCACAGGGGTCTGCTCTCGGGCCACCCCTTTGGAACCTCGGCTACGACTGGGTGCTTAGGTGCGGTAACTTGCATGGCATCAGTTTAATCTGCTACGCTGATGACACGCTAGTTACCGCACGGGGGGGGACCTTTCGCCAGGCGGCGATGCTAGCCACTGCGGGTGTAGCGGCCGTGGTGGCTAGAATAAGGAGTTTGGGCCTGGAGGTGGCGCTCCACAAGTCCGAGGCCATCTGTTTTCATGATGGCCCTCGGCGAGCGCCACCTGCAGGCGCCAATATTGTGGTGGGTGGGGTGACCATCCCTGTCAAGCCGACACTGAAATACCTCGGTGTCGTGCTTGACAGCAGATGGAACTGGGGGCCGCATCTGCGTCAACTTACCCCCAAGTTGACGCAGAGTGCGGCGGCGTTAAGCCGGCTTCTGCCCAATATGGGAGGCGGTGGAGCGCGCTGCCGCCACCTTTACATGGCGGTGGTGCGCTCCATGGCCATGTATGGTGCTCCCATTTGGGCAGGGAGGTTAGGCCGCGCAGAGGAGGCGCTCCTCCACAGTGCCCAGAGGGTGATGGCCGTGAGAGTGTGTCGGGGCTACCGCACGCTCGTGCAAAGTGAGCAGTGCAAAGGAAATGTAGATCGAGGTAGCCAGTGTTACCGATGTGGCCAACCCGGCCACAAAGCGGGCGATTGCTCGGCCGAGCCGCACTGCACTCTTTGTGCAGCAGCTAAAAAGCCGGCTGGGCATCGTATTGGTGGCAAGGCTTGCGCTCTGCCGCCACCAAAGAAGAGGACGGCTACTACTAGAGGTCGGGTAGCTACGACAGGAGGCTCTGGGTAACGGGTTCGGGGGGACCCGCCGCCCAACTAGAGAGCCTCGTGAGGGTGCGCAATGTGTTCGAGTCCCGCACATCGCCACCGTGACGGGTGGAGCAAAAGCTCCCCGAGACGTGGTCCCAGCGGGCCAGCGTCAAGGAGACGGGGTCGCGGAAGAGTACAATGAGCTCCCGTAACTCCGGCTCCTAAGGCGCCTTGAGGGATCTCCCCAGTGGTTTTAGTGGGTAGGCCGTCGGTCGGGAGGACGGAGAGTCCCACATAACCGCTGGCTCCCCCCCGGGGGCTGGTGGTATGCGTAAGGCATTTCCACTGGGTCAAAAAAAAAAAAAAAAAAAAAAAAAAAAGGATTATGGACAACGATTCAGCTAACGAATTGGTGTTAGGTGGTGCGAGTAGGAGAGAGGCAAGAGTTGTGCTCTCTCGCTATGAGGAATGTGGGCGTTTCATGAGTCCAGTGGATGATTCCGACTCTCAAAGCGTGGCTTCCATGGGGTCGCCAACGCCGCGAGAGTTGTCGAGTCGGACAAAAAGGAAACGCTCGAGGTGTGATAGCGGTGACGGAGAACTCGTGACCTCCGGGAGCGAGTCCGAAGCCCCGGCCGCTAAGGTGGGGAATGCGCCGAGGCGCGGCAGAGGCAGACCGCCCACCACGGGCGACTATGCCGGGCTAGCCGCTGCTAAGGCTGCACTGGTTGCTGCTGAGAGGGCGGAGCTGCAGCTGGCGGCAGAGAAGGAGGTCGCTGCTATATCCCAACGGATCCGTTCGGCGAGGACGACACCCAGTCGGGTGTCGGAATCGTCGGCGGACCGAGAGGAGCCGCTAGTGATGGACCTGACAGAGAGAGCCATGGAGTGCATTACTGCGATCGTCTCCGTGGCCGTAAAATCTGGAAATCTCAAGGGTACGTTTGTGCGCACCCTTAAGGATTCGGCGAACTCGCTCCGCGAGATCATTGGTGACCTCAGAGAGAGGACCACCAATGAGGAGACCGAGAAGCTGCAGCGCACAAACTCGCGCTTGCAGACCGAAGTGGCGGAGCTCCGCAAGGAGATCGTAGAGCTCCGCAGAGACATGATTGAGGGGCGTGCAGCAACACCATCAGCTGCACGTGCGAACCCCGGCAAGTCATCGCAGGCCGGCTCGGCTCCAGAGGAGCTAGAGCAGCGGCTTGTAAGACAGGTCGGGGAAATGATGAACGCCAGGTTGGCGGCACTGGAGGAGCGCCTTCTCCCCGAGAAGCGTGCCAGACCTCCTCTTGCTGCCGATCTGCCAATAGTGGAGATGGCTCAACCGCCTCTGAGTGCTCCGGGCCGATACTCCAAGCCCAAAACTGCGGCCGAAATAGCGGACCGGAGGCGGAAGATCCTAGGGCTCCCGCCAGGGGCTCCTCTTCCTCCGGCAATGGACCCCTGGCTGAATCCGCCAGAGGGCATGGTGTTACCTGCGGCCTCTGAGCCAGAAACTTCGGATTCTGTCCCAGTTGGGACTCAGGTCTCACGAGTGGAGAACGAAAATCCCCAGTCAAGTGGCCCCGTCAAGGGGAAGGGCAAAGGCAAGGGGAAGAAATCGAAAGTGGCGAAAACTGTGGCTTCCACAGCTAGTAAGGATCCGGGCTCCTCACTTATCCAAACGGCTGCTAGCAGCTTTGCAGGCGTGGTAAAGGGGGGACCCCAGACGACTTCGAAAACCGGCCAGTCAGGTCAGGCCAGACCGACTGGAGGTGTAGACCCGGGGTCGTCAACACCTACCCACCCCGAAATGGAGGTGGTCATGCCAGCCGGAAGTGCCGTTTCCGCAGTGGGCAAGTACTCCCATAGACGAACGCCCACCGAGATTGCGGAGAGAAGGCGAAAGATTCTGGGGCTTCCGCCGGGGGCGCCTCTGCCTCCAGCTATGGACCCCTGGCTGAATCCTCCAGAGGGAATGATTCCAGAGGTAATGGAGACGAACCCGCCGCCTCCACAAAGTGCCCCAAAGGGCAAAGGAAAAGGGAAGGGGAAGTCCACTAAGACTCCCAAGTTAGTGGCTCCCAGTATCGAAAAGGATCCCGGCCCCTCACAGTCCAAATCAGCCGCAAATGGCTGGACGGATGTGGGTAAGGGAGGATCCAGGAAGGGCTCGAAGAAAGCAGTGGCAAAGGCTGCTCCAACGAAGCCCAAGGCGGCGCCGAAGCCTAGGATACGCATCCCTCGGACCTCGGTTGTTATCATGACGATACAACCCGGGGCAGCCGAGAGAGGCATATCCTACGCTGAGGCATTGACGGAGGCGAAGAGACAGATCGTCCCAGAGGAGCTGGGGATCCAGTCTCTTACTTTCCGAAGGGCGGCCACTGGTGGCCGTGTGTTCGAGTTGGCGGGAGAGGGGAACGCTGCGAAAGCAGATACCCTCGCCAATAGATTAAGGGCTATCTTCAAGCCCGAGGACATCCGGGTCAACAGACCTGAAAAGTGCGCGGAGTTGCGCCTATCCGGTCTGGATGACTCGGTGTCAAAGGTGGAGGTGGCTGAGGCCATTCAGAGGTTGGGAGGATGTGGCCCTGACTCGATCAGGGTCAAGGACATCCGCCGTAACGCTGCAGGTATTGGTACGACCTTCGTCCAATGCCCTGCAGCCGCGGCAAGGAAACTCGCCCAGAGCGAGAGGATCAAGGTGGGGTGGGTGTCAGTTCGCGTCAAGCTGCTGGCCCCACGGCCTTTGCGCTGCTACCGGTGCCTGGAGGTGGGGCATGTCCGGGAGCAGTGCAAAGGTAATGTGGATAGAGGTAGCCAGTGCTACCGGTGTAGCCAACCTGGCCACAAAGCGGGCGATTGCTCGGCCGAGCCGCACTGCACTCTGTGTGAAGCAGCAAGCAAGCCGGCCGGGCATCGTATTGGGGGCAAAGCCTGCGCTCTGCCACCGCCAAAGAGGAAGAAGGGAGCTACACTGGTAGCTAGGATAGGAGACTCTGGGCGTCGGGTTCGGGGGGACCCGGCGGTCAACTAGAGAGTCTCGTGAGGGTGCGCGATGTGTCTGAGTCCCACACATCGCCACTATGACGGGTGGAGCAATAAAAGCTCCCCGAGACGTGGTCCCAGCGGACCAGCGTCGTGGGTACGGGGTGGCGGAAGCGTGCATTGAGCCCCCGTGACTGCCGCACTGCACTTTGTGCGCAGCAGCGAAAAAGCCAGCCGAGCATCGCATCGGAGGCAAGGCTTGCCCATTGCCACCGCCAAAGAGGAAGGCTAGGCTACCGCGGTAGCTGACGTATGAGGCCCTGGGCGTTGGGTTCGGGGGAACCCAGCGTCCGACTAGAGGGTCTCGTGAGGGTGCGTGATGTGTTCGAGTCCCGCACATCGCCACCGAATGGCGGGTGGAGCAGAAGCTCCCCGAGACGTGGTCCCAGGGGACCGGCGCTGTGGATTGGGGTCACAGAAGACTGCAAACGCGTACCTGTGACTCTGACTCCATAAGTGCTTTGAGGGATCTCCCCAGTGGTTTTAGTGGGTAGGCCGTCGGTCGGGAGGACGGAGAGTCCCACATAACCACTGGCTCCCCCCCGGGGGCCGGTGGTATGCGTAAGGCATTTCCACTGGGTCAAAAAAAAAAAAAAAAAAAAAAGGTTGGGATGCGGTGGGGTGCGGGGTTCGGGAACCTCCGCGTGGTGCACCCCGGGCATCACACAACAACTTGCCCCGGCGGCATCTTGTTGTGTGATGGCTAATCTCGGACGAGACGGAAGGGCTTCTACACGTGACCCGGGAGGGCCGCTCGTAGAAGCCTACATGGTGCGGGTCCCCCTGGGAGCTGTCTGCTAAGCAGAGAGCTCCCAGGTGGACCAAAAGGGGAGATCTCTTAAGAGATCCTCTCAAAGAGGGGTTTTTCGCCGAGTGGTCTGGGCTGGGTGGGCGCAGGGGAGCTGTAGGTGAGCCCCCGCGGTCATTTGTTTGGTTCGGATCGGTGCGGTGTGGAGGAGATCGAGTTAGGACGAAAGATTTTTATTTTTATTGTTGAGGAAAGGGCTTCTACACGTGACCCGAGGGGGCCACGCGTAGAAGCCTACACGGTGCGGGGTCCCCTGGGAGCTGTCTGCTACGCAGAGAGCTCCCAGGTGGACCAAAAGAGGCGGTGTCTCTTTTGGAGATGGTTAAGATGCTGTGCGTGGCGACATCTGGCGTTTTTCGCTGGGTGTCGCGACGCACAGCAACCAAGTCTCAAGGTTCGGGGGTCGCCGAGGGGAGTGTCTGGCACGTGAGTCCGAGATCGCGCTGCTTACAGGGCGCGGTCTCGGGCTTGCGATCCAGGCATGGTCGGCGGGAAGCCGGCCGCTAGACCCCCCCCAGGGGAGCTATACCAGGCAAATTTAGCAGTAAAAATGTAAATGGAAAGCAATTTTAAAACAACTACCCAGGAGGGTCCCCGAAAGGGGGAATCCCTCCACGTCTCAAAAGAGACGTGCAGCCCCGCGTATTCTGGGGGGGGCAAAAATTGCTCAACAACAACCAATGACGACCACGGCAAACGCTTATCGGACTCCGAACGCATTCGATTGGAAACTGACGGTGGAAGAAAGGAGGCGCGCGTGGTATTGACGCGCACGACGGCGGGAAATGAGTCGGACACGTCCAGCATCAATTCGGTGCTGATGGTGTCCGACTCATCGGAGGGGCGGTCTCGCAAAAGAGGCCTAGAGAGGGGCGAGACCTGTGGCAGCTCTTGCTCGGGCTCCGACGACACCTTGGAGGGCCCGACGGCGACCAAGGTCATCGCCCCCCGGAGAGGGCGAGGCAGAGGCAGGCCGCCCACTACTGGAAAGTACATGGGTATGGCGAAAGCCATTAAAGACCTGAACTCTGCCCGCGAGGAACAGCTCCGACTGGATGCGGAGCCTGAGCTGGCCAAGCAGCAGGCCGAGCGGAATGACAGGGCCCGGGCGTACTTCCGCAAGGACCCTCGCCTCCCTGGGAGTCACGACGCGGCTGCCCTTGAGAGGGTTATCTCGGACTCGGTGGCCACAATCAAAGATGTGGCCGCCAAGTCCAAGCATCTCAAGGGCACGTTTGTGGGTGCCCTCAAGGATGCGGCGAACGTGGTCCAAAACACGTTCGGGGAGATGCGCGGGCGGACGATGTCGGAGGAGGTGGCCTTGTTGGTAGAGGCCAATAACAGGCTCATGGCGGAGCTCAAGGTTCTTCGCCAAGAAAATGAGCAGTTACGAGCCAGGCCACCGCCGCAGGCCCCTCCTCCGGCTCCTCCTACCGAAGAAGCTTCCGCTTCGTTAGAGGACATAATGCGGGCGGTCATGGTGCAGGTGGGCACCATGATCACCGCCCGCTTTGAAGGGCTAGAGGAGCGGCTGCTCCCTCCACAGCGCCTCAGGCCGCCTCTGGCGGCGGATAGGCGCAGGGAGGAGCCGCCGCCAGTGCCAAGCACCTCGTCTGCGGTACCCAGCTCTGCGGCTGCGCCAAAACGACGCAGGCGCAAAGCTGGGAGAACGCAGGAGCTCCCATCCCTAGAGAATACTCTTCTTGGAGCCGCGACTACGACTTCGCGGCCGGCTCCCTCGTTGGAGACCTGGACCGAAGTCGTCGGACGCGGCTCCAAGAAGAAAAAGAAGAAGAAGAAGGCGGCGCAAGGGCCACGGTCAGCCCCGGCAAAGGCGAAGACCCCTAAACTCCGCCCCCCCCGTACTGCAGCGGTGGTTATCACGCTGCAGCCGGGAGCGGAGGAGAGGGGTCTCTCCTACGCCAGGGTGTTGGGGGAGGCCAGGGGTCGAATAGACCTCGCGGCCCTCAACCTCCCGCCCTTGAGAATGCGCACCACCATGACGGGGGCGCGCATTCTCGAGGTGCCGGGAGAAGAGCGGGAGGCCAAGGCCGACTGCCTGGCCTCCAAACTAAAGGAGGTCTTTGGGAGCTCCTCGGAGCTGACGGTGTCACGCCCGACCCTCACCGCAGATTTGCGTGTGAGTGGTCTGGACGACTCCGTCGGCTCCGACGAGTTGACGGCAGTTCTGGCGCGGGTGGGGGGATGCCCAGCGCCAGAAGTAAAGGTAGGGGAGATAAGGCGGGGCCCAGGTGGCATGGGCACCGCCTTTGTCAGGTGTCCCGTCGTTGCTGCCAAGAAATTGGTGGCAAACGGCGGGCGCCTGTTGGTGGGTTGGGTGGCGGCGTCGGTCAAGCTCTTAGAAGCGAGACCACGCCGCTGCTTCCGCTGCCTTGCACTGGGCCATGTTCAGGCCCAGTGCAAGTCAGAGGTTGACCGCAGCGAACAATGTTACCGCTGCGGTCAACTTGGCCACAAGGCCAAGGGCTGCTCGGCCGCCCCGCACTGCACCCTCTGTGCAGCAGCGGGAAGGCCTGCGGGGCACCTGTCTGGGAGCAGCGCCTGTGCTGAGCCCCCATCAAAGACAGGTGCTCCCAGGAGGCAGTCTGCTGCGACCAGCTCCGGGTCGCAGCTGACCGGCTCCACGGTGGAGCAGCGAGGCAGCATGGAGGAAAGTTAGTATGGCGCCCATACTAACTTTCCTCCAGGCCAATATCAATCACTCCGCCCGTGCACAGGACCTTTTGCTCCAGTGCATGGCGGAGCGATTGATTACGGTGTGTGTGGTTGCCGAACAATACCGGGTCCCCCCCAGGTCGGACTGGGTCGGGGACTTGGACGGTATGGTGGCGATCACCACACAGTCGCCGGCCCTCTCGCCCACTCTCGACAAAGTCACTAGAGGTAGTGGCTTTGTCGCGACTGAGGTGGGAGGCACCGTGGTGGTGGGGGTATACTTTTCTCCCAACAGGGCCCTTGCCGAGTTCGAGAGGTTTCTCGGCGAGGTAGGGACCCTGGTGGGACGGAGTCGCCCCCGCCCAGTCATCGTCCTCGGTGACCTCAACGCCAAATCTGTGGCGTGGGGGTCATCGACGACAGATGCAAAGGGGAGCTGGGGGAGTGGCTCGCGGAAGCGGGGCTCTGTGTCCTCAATAGAGGCACAGAGCACACGTGCGTGCGGCAATGGGGAGGGTCGGTGGTCGATGTGACCTTCGCCACCCCAGAGCTAGCACGCCGTGTCCACGATTGGAAGGTGCTGGTCGATGAGGAGACACTGTCCGATCACCGCTATATATCGTTCAGTGTCTCCCCATCGACGGCGGATAGACAACAGGGAGCCTCCCTGCCGGTGACGGGCCCGCGATGGGGGTTGAAGCGCTTGGACTTGGAGAAGCTGCAGGAGGCAGCCATTGTCCAGGCGTGGAACCCTGCTCCATCACCACCGGTAGACCTAGACGCGGAGGCCGATGCGCTGTGCATGGCGATGTCGCACGTTTGCGATGCCGCCATGCCCCGCGTAAAGGCCCTCCCAATGAAGCGTCAGGTCTACTGGTGGTCGGAGGAGATTGCGGAGCTCCGGCGGTGCTGCGTAGTGAGAAGGCGCCACTACCAGCACTACCGGCGGAGGAGGCTCCAGGAGCCGGCGGAGTTGGACGCCCGCTATGCCGCCTACAGGGCGGCGTCGCGGGCTCTCCGCACTGCCATCGCCGAGGCCAAGTCGGCATCGTGGAACCAGCTGCTGGAGACACTGGACCGAGATCCGTGGGGGCGTCCCTACCTACTGGCGAGGCGAAAGCTTCGCCCATGGACGCCTCCAGTCACCAGCATGCTGGAGCCACAATTCCTGCGGCGGGTGGTCGAGGGACTATTCCCGGCTAGTTCGGGAATCGACTTTGTCCCTCCCACGGCGATGGTGGCGCGGACCGAAGACTCCGCCGAGGAGGAGGACGAGGGGGAGGAGGACGAGCTTCTCGACGTCTCCGAGGGAGAGTTGGGAGCCGCCGTCCTGAGAATGAGGGCCAAGGACACGGCGCCGGGGCCTGATGGCATACCCGGCCGTGCCTGGGCCCTCGCTCAGGACGCCCTCGGCCCTCGCCTCCGGGATCTCCTGAGTCGCTGCATGCGCGAAGGGAGATTCCCGAGGCGATGGAAGAAGGGGAAACTTGTCCTCCTCCGGAAGGAGGGGCGGCCTGCGGACGAACCCTCGGGGTATCGTCCGATCGTGCTGCTTGACGAGGCGGGCAAGCTCTTGGAGCGTATTATCGCTGCCCGCCTCGCCAAGCACCTCGAAAGGGTGGGCCCGAACCTGTCCGAAAGGCAGTTCGGGTTTCGTAGGGGTCGTTCGACAATCGACGCTATTCGTCTTGTCAACGACCTCTACGAGGGTGTATCCGGGGATGGGGTGTTGTTGGCGGTGTCGCTAGACATAGCGAACGCCTTCAACTCCCTGCCCTGGATCACCATAAAAGAGGCGCTGGGGTACCATAGAGTGCCCCGGTACCTGCGGCGCCTCCTTGGGGACTATCTCTCCGACAGAGAGATAGTCTACCCAAGACGAGATGGGGAAGGGTCGAGCCCCATGTCACGAGGGGTTCCACAGGGGTCTGCTCTCGGGCCACCCCTGTGGAACCTCGGCTACGACTGGGTGCTTAGGTGCGGTAACTTGCATGGCATCAGTTTAATCTGCTACGCTGATGACACGCTAGTTACCGCACGGGGTGGGACCTTTCGCCAGGCGGCGATGCTAGCCACTGCGGGTGTAGCGGCCGTGGTGGCTAGAATAAGGAGTTTGGGCCTGGAGGTGGCGCTCCACAAGTCCGAGGCCATCTGTTTTCATGATGGCCCTCGGCGAGCGCCACCTGCAGGCGCCAATATTGTGGTGGGTGGGGTGACCATCCCTGTCAAGCCGACACTGAAATACCTCGGTGTCGTGCTTGACAGCAGATGGAACTGGGGGCCGCATCTGCGTCAACTTACCCCCAAGTTGACGCAGAGTGCGGCGGCGTTAAGCCGGCTTCTGCCCAATATGGGAGGCGGTGGAGCGCGCTGCCGCCACCTTTACATGGCGGTGGTGCGCTCCATGGCCATGTATGGTGCTCCCATTTGGGCAGGGAGGTTAGGCCGCGCAGAGGTGGCGCTCCTCCACAGTGCCCAGAGGGTGATGGCCGTGAGAGTGTGTCGGGGCTACCGCACGCTCTCACACGAGGTGGCATGCGTCCTTGCGGGATCGCTGCCCTGGTGCCTAGAGGCCGAGGTCTTATCCTCGGTCTACTGGCGCCGGGTGCGAGCCCAAGAGGACGAGCTGCGCCCTGCCCCACAGGAGGTGGTGCGGTGGCGCAGTGATGCCAGGGCCATCGCTCTGGAGAGGTGGAGGGAGCGGATTCTCTCTGGATCCGCTCAGCGGGGGGCCGGCGCTCGACGGCTCCTCGAGGCGCTGCGGCCCATACTCGCTGAGTGGGTCCAGAGAGACCATGGGGTACTCACCTTCCGGACTACACAGGTGCTCTCGGGACATGGATGTTTCGGGAGATACTTGTGTAGGGTTGCCGGAAGGGAAGAGACCCCGGTGTGCCACCAGTGCGGTTGCGCGGAAGATACCGCGCAACACGCACTGGAGGCATGCCCGGGGGAGGAGGACACGCGACGTTCCCTGGTCGCGGTCCTGGGGGCAGATCTCTCATTGCCGACCATCTTGTCCAAGATGCTCGACAATGAGAGATCATGGGAAGCTTTCGTCTCCTTCTGTGAGACTATTGTCTCACGGAGGGAGACGGAGGAGCGAGAGAGGGAGCTTGACCCTCTCGCTCCTCCTTGCAGGCGGAAGCGGACACGCGGGCGAGCCACTAGGGCTCGCACCCCGTCTCCGCTCGGAGGGCCTGGGCCATCGGGCACTGCCTGATGGCCCACGCTCCTCCCGAGGTGGGGGACGCGCTGCTATAGGTTCTCCAGCGCGTCCCAGGAGCCACAATGCGGGGGTTCCGACCCCCCGCGAGGCGAGCCCGAAAGGGTGACATGGTGATGTCAGAGTTGCGCGGGCGAATGCGAAAGCGGTTCCGCAACTCTGACATTGCACCATGGTAGGGAAATCTTGTGACGGGGGTTTAGTTGGTATTGTGCCCTTCTGGCACCGAGTCCAACACGGTCCAACACCACAACACTGCGTGCGTAAATGCATTCCCCTACACAAAAAAAAAAAAAAAAAAAAAAAAAAAAAGGTTGGGGTGCGGTGATCGGAAACCTCCTCGTGGTGCATCCTGGGCAATGTCACTCGGTAACTTATCTCTGTATATCTTACCCAGTGGCGGCTAATTCCGGTCGGGGAAGGCCGAACTTCTGAACGTGTTCCTCACCCTTAGAGTTGCACGAGCAGAAGTTCGGTAGGGGGGGACTGAAATGACTTGGAATGTTACTGGGCTGACAATTTGTCTGGCCTACTAACATCCAAGTCATTTCAGAAGTGGCGGTTTTGTCCTCTGGAGGACTCTGATGGCAGAGTCTTGCGCAGACGGGCATCGGGCGCAGTTGGCGCATTTGTGGTGGGATCCACTGTGGATCGGTGAGTTCGCTTTGTGTTGCGACACTTTACGATCTTCGTCGGGTGTCGCAACACAAAGCTCCAAATCTCAAGGTTCGGGGGTTGCCGAGGGGAGTGTCTGGCACGGGAGTCCGAAACTGTGCTGCTTACAGGGCATAGTTTCGGACTCACGATCCAGGCATGGTCGACGGGAGGTCGGCCATTAGACCCCCCCAAAGGGGAGCTTTACCCTTATGAAGCGAGTAAATATGACCAGTGAATTTAAGAGAACAACTACCCAGGAGGGTCCTTGCGAGAGGGAATCCCTCCACGCTCCGGCGTGCAGTCCCCAATCGTACTCTGGGGGGGACAAAATTCACTCGATCGATAACAATGACGACACAGGCAAACGTTTAACGGACTCCGATTTGGCTAACGAATTGGTGATGGGTGGAGCAAGCAGACGCGAGGCGCGCGTTATGCTTAGTAGATACGAGGAGAGCGGTCTGTTTCTCAGTCCAGTGGATGACTCGGACTCTCAAAGCGTGGCCTCCGTGGGGTCGCCACCGCTGAGAGAGTCACCGAGACTCACTCGGCGAAAGCGATCGCGAAATGATAGCGGTGACGGAGAACTCCCTTCCTCCGGGAGTGAGTCTGAAGCCCCGGCCGCTAAAGTGGGGAATGCGCCAAGGCGCGGCAGAGGCCGACCGCCCACTACGGGCGACTACGCCGGACTTGCCGCTGCTAAGGCAGCTCTGGTTGCTGCTGAACGGCAGGAGATGGAGCTACGGGCGGAACAAGAGGTTGCTCAGTTGGCCCAGCGGAGCCGTCCGACTAGATCGACAACCAGTCGGATGTCGGAATCATCGGCGGACCGTCGAGAGGAGCTGACTGATGACCTGGCAATGAGGGCCATGGATTGCGTTGCCACAATCGTTGCTGTGGCAGCGAAATCCAGTAATCTTAAGGGCACGTTTGTGCGTTCCCTGAAGGACGCGGCGACTTCTCTCCGCGAAATCATTGGTGACTTCAGAGAGAGGTCCACAAATGATGAGACGCGGAAGTTACTGGCGGCAAACGGACGCCTGCAATCGGAGGTAGCGGACCTCCGAAGTCAAATTTCGGAGCTCCGCAAGGAGATGATGGAAGAACGCATGGCATCGACATCAGCCGTGCGATCGTCCCCCGGCAAGTCGTCGTCGCAGGCCGGCTCAGCTCCAGAGGAGCTAGAGCAGCGGCTTGTAAGACAAGTCGGGGAAATGATGAGCGCCAGGTTGGCGGCGCTGGAGGAACGGCTTCTCCCAGAGAAGCGCGTCAGACCTCCGCTGTCCGCCGACCGCAAGGAGAAGACACAGGTCAGACCGACTGGAAGTGTAGACCCGGAGCTGTCAACACCTTCCTACCCCGTAGTGGAGTCGGTCGTGCCGGCCGGAAGTGCCGCTGCCGGAGTGGGAAGGTTCTCCCATAAGAGAACGCCCACCGAGATTGCGGAGCGAAGGCGAAAGATTCTGGGGCTTCCGCCGGGGGCGCCTCTGCCTCCAGCTATGGACCCCTGGCTTAATCCTCCAGAGGGGATGATCGCGGAAGTGGAGACGAACCAGCCGCCCCCACAAAGTGCCCCAAAGGGCAAAGGCAAAGGGAAGGGGAAGTCCACTAAGACTCCGAAGTCAGTGGCTCCCAGTGCCGAAATGGATCCAGGCCCCTCACAGTCTAAACCAGCCGCAGAGGGCTGGACGGAAGTGGGTAAGGGGGGATCCAAAAAGGGTTCCAAGAAGATAGCGACTAAGGCTTCTTCAAAGAAACCCAAGGCGGCGCCGAAGCCTAGGATACGCATCTCTCGCACCTCGGTCGTTATCATGACGCTACAACCCGGGGCTGCTGAGAGGGGCATATCCTACGCTGAGGCCTTAACGGAGGCAAAAAGACGGATTGACCCAGAGGAGCTGGGGATCCGATCTCTAACATTTAGACGTGCGGCCACTGGTGGCCGAGTGTTTGAGTTGGCGGGCGAGGAGAACGCTGCAAAGGCAGATACACTCGCCAACAAACTAAGGGCGGTCTTCAAGCCTGAAGACATCCGGATCAACAGACCGGAAAAGTGCGCGGAATTGCGACTTTCTGGTCTGGATGACTCGGTGTCGAAGGTTGAGGTGGCGGAGGTCATCCAAAGGATGGGAGGATGTGGTCCTGACTCAGTCAGGGTCAAGGACATCCGTCGTAACGCTGCAGGTATTGGTACGACCTTCGTCCAATGCCCTGCAGCGGCGGCAAAGAAACTCGCCCAGAGCGAAAGGATCAAGGTGGGGTGGGTGTCAGTGCGCGTCAAGCTGCTGGCCCCACGGCCTTTGCGCTGCTACCGGTGCCTGGAAGTGGGGCATGTCCGGGAGCAGTGCAAAGGGAATGTGGATCGAAGTAGCCAGTGCTACCGATGTAGCCAGCCTGGCCACAAAGCGGGCGATTGCTCGGCCGAGCCGCATTGCACTCTGTGCGAAGCAGCAAGCAAGCCGGCCGGGCATCGTATTGGGGGCAAAGCCTGCGCTCTGCCACCGCCAAAGAGGAAAACGGGAGCTACACCGGTAGCTACGATAGGAGACTCTGGGCGTCGGGTTCGGGGGGACCCGGCGGTCAACTAGAGAGTCTCGTGAGGGTGCGCGATGTGTCTGAGTCCCACACATCGCCATTGTGACGGGTGGAGCAAAAGCTCCCCGAGACGTGGTCCCAGCGGACCAGCGTCGTGGGTACGGGGTTGCGGAAGCGTGCATTGAGCCCCCGCGACTCCGGCTCCTATGGCGTCGTGAGGGATCTCCCCAGTGGTTTTAGTGGGTAGGCCGTCGGTCGAGAGGGCGGAGAGTCCCACATAACCACTGGCTCCCCCCCGGGGGCCGGTGGTATGCGTAAGGCATTTCCACTGGGTCAAAAAAAAAAAAAAAAAAAAAAAAAAGGTTAGGTTAGGTTAGGTTAGGTTAGGTTAGGTTTTTTTTTTTTTTTTTTTTTTTTTTTTTCCTGTCCGGGCTCAGAGGCCCGGCCCGCGAGCTAGGTCCCTAACAAGGTCAGGGTTTAGTACTTGTTTCCTTTATTAGTCTTATTCTATTTCTATTACATTTTTATGATATAAATTTAAGAGCTAATGTTATACATATTTATCCTTATACAGTCTTTGGTTATTTCATATTCTATTTCCTATTACATTTTTGTGAATAAATTTAAGAGCTAAATAATGTTATACATATTTAATTTTATACAGTCTTTGGTTATTTCCTATTCTATTTCCTAATCTATTACTTATTCCATATATTTATATGCAAATATATGTGAATAGTTTCCTGTTTTTTAAAACTACTTATTTATTTTTCTTATTTACTACGCTTATTATTTCTGTACAATATTCTAAAAATGTATTTCTTATGTTTTTATTCATTATAATTTCCTTAAGGTTATCTTCTTTTATTTCTATGTCTATCATTATTTCTGTGTTGAATCGCTTTAGGCCATATATTGGACAATCGGTGATAACGTGTATGACGCTCTCCTCCACCTCTGGGTCGCAGATGCATGAAGGGCTCTCCTTACACTTGAAACGATACAAGTATGAGGAGAACCCACCATGCCCTGTCAGCAGTTGTGTGGTGTGTTTGTTTATGTTCATGTTTTTTATTATGCTGTGTGATTGCATGGCGTCTGGGAAAAAGGTTTTGGTCACCGATGCTGTCTGTCCTTCTACATACCTAATGTTCCATTTAGCTATGGATTCGCGTCTTAGCAAGTATTTTGCGTAAGAAGTGGGGCACTTGTCGTATTTTGGCTTAGTTTTTAGTTGCAGCGCTGCGGTTTTTGCTAGTTCATCGGCCCTTTCATTTCCCTCCAACCCCGCGTGCGCCTTGATCCAATACAGTTGTAAAGTTCTGTTTTGTTTTGCAATTTCTCCAGCATTTTGTCTTATCTGGAGCGCGAGGGGATGGAGGGACGTGAAATTTGTTGCGGTTTCTAGTGCCGATCTAGAGTCACTGAAGATGCAACTGTGTGACTTTTCTTGTTTTAGCGCAATTCTACTTGCTTCGGCAATCGCAAGCAGTTCTGCCTGATAGACAGAGCAGCAATCAGCTAGCTTGTATTTCCGGGTACTTATCTCGACGGTTCCATTCCAAACGGATATGGCCGCTCCGACTTTCCCCTCAATTTTGCTACCGTCAGTGTAGATGTTCATATCGCTGGATTGGGATTGCTCTAGAGCTGCTCTGTCTGCCACGCATTCGTATTTAAGATGCACCCAGTCTGCCGGATGTGGTGCCTGTGCATATGGTGTCGGTTTTTCCATCTCTAGGTCCCCTATTAATTGCTGGGATTTTCCTTTCTTTAACTCATAAAGCGAGGCCGCTTCCCTGATTCTTAAATCAAGCGGAAGCAGCCCAGCAATTAATAGTGCAGAGTGGAGAGACACCGTTCTGTTCGCCTTTGTGATCTTTTGCGCGAATCCCCGTTGCACGGCATCTAGGTGCTTTCTTACGCCAATTTTATTCGTTGCCGGCGCCCATGCGCTGGCCGCGTACAGGATGGTAGGTTCCACAACGGCTGTGTAGAGGGTTCTTACAATTTCCGGGTTTAGCCCCCACTGTGTTTTCGCTGCCCTCGACAGCTGCCTGTAAAAGTTTAATGCCTTCCGGCAGACATTCGCGACGTGACTGTTGAAGGTTAGCTTCTCGTCGATGGTGAGGCCGAGAAGCTTAATCTCTTTGGACATGCCAATGTCAATGCCGCCCATGTTCAGGCGCGGGGTGTCAAATTTAAGTTTGCGGGTGATGGTCATTGCCATGGTTTTGTGTGCCGCAAACTTTTGTTTCACTCTATTACCCCACTCCTGAACACGCGCCAATGTGGCATTTGCATGTCTTTCTATCTCCAACGCCGTTTCACCATCGAAAGCCAGCACTATGTCGTCTGCGAATGCCTGCACGTACTCTCCATTGTCTTCTAATTCCTTTAACAGGGAATCTAAAAGTAGATTCCACAGTGTGGGCCCCCCTATAGAACCCTGTACACAACCCTTGCTTGTTTCCTTCTCAGCTGTTTCCCCTGCGTATCGGACCTCCACTCTCCGGTTGCAGAGGTAACTGTCGATGACCCTCCTTAGGTTTATCGGACATTTTTTCTCAGCCAGTCGGACTCTAATTTCAGGCCACCATGCACCGTCAAAGGCTCCCTCTATATCAAGCGACACCAATGTGATCATGCGTTTCTCCGCGAGCTTCGCATGAATATGTGTCACTAAGGTATAGAGGGAGTCTTCCGTGCTTCTTTGTGGCATGAAACCGTACTGGCGAGTACTCAGTCCGGGTAGGATATGAAACCTAATTCGGGCCATCAACATCCTCTCAAAAAATTTTCCCAAAACCGGTAGGAGGCCTATGGGACGATACGACTTTGTCACATTATAATTATCTCGGCCGGTTTTCCGCAGCGCTACGACTGTAGCCTCTTTCCATTTCCTGGGGAAATATGCGCACTGGAGACATCTGTTCACTATGCTCAGGAAGAGGTCCGGGTCAGTGAAAATCGCCTCTCGGCAGATGTCAGCGGTGAGGCCGTCCGCGCCCGGTGCTTTCTTTACGTTGAAGGCATTCACCGCAGAGAAGAGCTCCGTTTCCGTGAACAGCGGATCACATTTTTCACTATGCGTCATTTTGTTCACTGAGTCGGCTTTCATTCTCACTCTGCGGTGCTCCGTACTATCGCTACTAGTGAGGTCTTCCGGGTAAAATGACTCGGCTAATGCCCTTGCGGAACCTTTCGCGTCTAGTACGTTGCCCTCAACCTCGAGTAGGACGTCTTCCTCTCGTGTCGCGGTTCTGCCGAGGACTCTATAAATTCCCTGCCAGACCGTCTCCCTGTCCTGCTTCTCGCAAAAGTTCTTCCAGCTTTCCGTTTTTGCTCGACCTGCTGCTTGCTCGTATTCCTCTTTTATTTTGAGGTACTCTTCGACAACCCTTTCTCGCCGGTACAGTGTGGCACAGCGAACTCTACGCTTTTTCGTAGCCACTTGTTTTTTGAGTTTTTCAAGCTCTTCAGACCACCACGGCATTTTGAGTTTATGTGTTTGTTTAATTTTTGGAAAAGTGTCTGTACTTATTTGAATAATTGCATTTGTGTATGAGTTTACTACTTTATTTATTTGTTCCTTATTTGTAATGTGTTCCGTGTGCGTGTGTGTGAGTTTATTTTCTTTGAAATTTTCGGCCAGTTTCTTACGAAACTGGTCCCAATTTGCTCTTTTCGTGTTAAATTGTCTTGTTGTCCTTGTGATGTGTGTCCCTTCTGATCTCTGTAACTGTAGTGTAAATGTAATGCCGTTGTGGTCCGAACTCGTCAAACCCTCTTCAACTCTCCAGTTGTCTACTGATGCGAGAATATCCGCTGTGCATGCCGTGATGTCAACGTGGCTTCTGTACCGCTTTCCTCCCCTAATCGTGTCGAAGGTTGGCCCTGAGCTGGTGTTTAGTATTTGCAGGTCGAGCTCGTCGAGTGTAGCTCTAACTTCCTCTCCTCTACAGTTTGTCTCCGTGCTTCCCCACCAGATATTCCAGGCGTTAACGTCTCCACCGACTACCAACCTAGAGTTTCCAATTTTGTTTATGATGCGCTCTATTTGATGCAGGTATGGTTCTAGCGGCTTGTCCTTTTCAAAGTACACAGATACCAGCGTGATCTGCCAGGCCTTTGTTCGGAGTCCCACCACTGTGATGTTGTTTGTGGTGAGTTCTGGGTACTGTATGACGTCCACTGTTTGGTCAAAGACCACAATGGCCGCCTTAACAGTCCCTTCTCCTACTTTATTGCTCTGGTAGACCCTTACGCCCTGGTAGCTGCGCACTTTCTTCGCTCGTCCTACATAAGGTTCCTGCATCAGCGCTGCTACAGCTCTTGATTTAGTCGCTTCAATTAGCAACTCCTCTGTAGCCAGTTGTTTTCGCCCTAGGTTGGCTTGTATGAATCGGTGTAAGGTGCCCTTAGCAGTACGCTACTGTTGATCTTGCAAGTGCGTCCCACTTACGTCTTACAGGGCACTCGTCGCTAAACGCGCTATGCTCGTTTCTCGCTATTTTTGTTTTTACACAATTAATACAGCTTGCGGGCCCATCTGCTAGCCAGACCGGGCACCCAGACCTAAGGTGCGGTCCACCGCAGTGGCTGCACACGTCGACCGGGTCGCGGCAGTACTTCTTTCCGTGTCCGTATCCCAAGCAGCGCGAGCACTGGATCAGTGGGGACTGGTCCGTTACCCGCACGCGCTGCATGTCGACGTGCACAACCCCCGCGGCGGTCGCTTCCTGCCATACTAGCGGCGGCACCCTGACGACCACATTTGTGGTCAGGGGATTCCTTGCTCTCGCTCGGTAACAAATTTTTAACTGTGCGTCATTTACACTACCTTGTCTAAATAGGTGCTGGTTTTGAGACCTCAGGGACTTCACGATGTCCTCGTCCGTGTTATTTCTGAGGACACCGTAAAGTTTTATTAGTGGGTCTTTATTCTTCATATCATCTACAGTAAATTTGTTTTTAGAGGCGATTTTTTCTTTTATCCTGTTTATGTCCTCTTTATTCTTGCACCCTACTATGATTTTACAGTCTCTTGCCCTTCTGATTCTGTCAATCCTTGTCCCCTCTTCTCTTGCATTCAACAGACTCCGCATATTTTCGAAGACCTCCTCTCCTGTGTCCTTTTTATTTTGCGATCCAACGATTATCGAGTGCATTGCTGACGACCCCGGCCGCGCTCCGGGCAGAGTCGCCGCCACACTCGAGTATGTCGGTCGGTCAGTGCGTGTGTCTGTTTGTCTTGTCTGTATGTGTTTGGAGAGTTCTTCGATTTTTCTTTTGTTTTCAACTATTATTTCCGTTTGTTTATCTAATTTTGCTATTAATGTTTCGTGCTGTTCCGTCTGTATGTTCGTCTGTCTGTCTGTTTGTGTCTGTATGTCTGTTTTCTGTGTTGTTCGGGGCGGTCCAGTGGTCGCTTGGCTCTCTTTCACTAATTGAAATAAGCGCTCGACCACCTCTACTACGTTCTTTATAACGTCCTTGCTCGTGTTTCTAGCGCCTTTTTATAAGTGTGTTTTGGCTTTTACGAGCAAGGATCGCGCTTCCGCGACCCGGTCGTCAGCCGCCGTCCTCTCCCGTCGCGGCGGGCTCACCTGCATCCCGAAGGATAGCCTTCGAGCTGCCGGCGAATCCCCCGCCGTCCTCGATGTTGGTGAGGAGGCTGGCGAGGAGGCGGCCGTTGTGCTCTGGCTCGGTGCGTCTGGTGTTTTTTCGCGTTCAGTATCACGCGGACTTATTTTTGTGTTTTTACTGGGACCGGCCAGTGTCAAGGTGCGGTTTGCGTCTATGGCGTCAGGTTTTGCTGGTGTGCGGAACATTTCCGCTTAGGTTTTAGCAAGGAGAAGGAAGAAGGGTGACAGAAGCAGACGTCGGGCGCCGCGCTTTTAAAATTGTTTTTTAAAATTCAATATAAAATTATTAGAATATAATTATCTGACTCAGTGTAAAGGGCCGAGTCAGGTTTGTCTATACAATTTTGTGAATGTCACAATTATACCTAATTTAAATAATAATAATAATAATAATTAATAAAATCAATGTCAACTATTCTGTTTTATTTGTTTCAGGTTTTTCCCGAGAGAACCTCTTCGTCCAGCGGCCTACTGTGTGGTGTGATGGAAGTGCGGTGATGGGAGAGCAGTACTGGTAAGTATTGTATGCGTGTGTGTGTGTACGTCAGAAGTGTGCGTGTTTCAATTTGTTTCGTCAATCAGTCAACCAGCGTCGTCCGGCGATCGCCGACCAGTTAGTGAGTTGAGTGTGTATGTGTGTGTGTGTATGTGTGTGTGTGTTGGTAAGAATGATTTGAGTTTGATTGTGTATTTTAGTTTGTATGTCTTTTATGTATGTAAGGGTGTGTGTGACTGTATGTGTGTAGTGCTCTGAAGATCGCGTTTCACCCACCACTGATTTTACAGTTTTGCTCTATGTAGAGTCTTTTTTGTAGAGTCCTTGGGTTGCTCTATTTGGCCTGTTAAACGTTACACGAAGACAAGTCTGAGTCAAGAAATATTTTACATTAACGCTCTATGTAGAGTCACCTTAATAGAGACTTTGGGTTACTCTATCTAGTCTATTTATATCATATATCGAAACAGTTTCTTAAATCTAATTATTTTACAAATTTTCTCTATGTAGAGCTTTTATTGCTCTATCCTGTTGTTTTGGTTCGGGTCACCTCCACCCCGAAAACCGTCTTCCAATCGGACTGTTGGTTCTCGAGTTATTTACAAATTAAATTTCCCATACAGTTTTAAATGGGTCCAGTTATGCTGGTCAAGTTTTTAATTTAGGGGTAGGGGGTTGTAAATTTGGGGGTGTGTTCGGGAGGGTCGGTTTTGTGCGTAGCGGTGGGTGGGTTTAAGGGAGGGGGGGCAAAATTTTGTCCTTTTTGACCTAGGACGCACCGTTTTTGAGTTATAAGGTGTTTTTTGAAATATCCTTATCTTTACCGTCTTATTTTTTGCGGTTAGGGGAATCTGACTAAGTTTATTAAATTTGTTATCTAGGCCAAAACTATGATTTGATTTTTGTTAAAATTTTGAGTCTTATGGGGAATGAATTAAGCTTGACGGGAGGCGTACCAGCTAATGTGTAACTATGGGGGTTGATTTTTTACGGAATTTTCAAATTTAGGGGTTGTTGTTTTCCAACTTCAAGTGGTTGGTTTCGCGGTTAGGGGTGGTGCTGTGTCCTCGGGAAAAGTATGATGGGGTGAATGGGGACCCAAATTTATCAACAGGGGGCTATGTTTACGAAAAGGGGTGCGGGGTGTCCCAAATTTTTTGTGTTTTTTGAAAAAATCTCACCGGGGGTGGTTTTTGGGGGTTGGTATGAGTAGATTGTCCCTATATATAGCCATATATATAGCGATATCTCGCACCCCCTCGGAGTTATAAGGGTTACAAACTTAACTGGTAATGGAGTTTGTATCCCTTTTTTACCTTAAAATCTTCAAAAAACACAAAACAAATAAATCTTAAAATACAAAAATTTCCTACCGCAGAGGTTGAGCTCTTCTCGCGACGTCAGCTGTCAGATGCTTCCTAGGGGGTATTTCACACCCTCCAGAAGCTGTCCAAGTTAGGGGTGGCTGACAATTTTCTGCAAATGACCGCTATTTTCTAAGATGTAGGTCGAAAACTTTTCTTCGGGAACAAACTTTCTTCAGCGGGGTCCTTATGTGTTTTTCCACCCGGTCTTTTCCCAATTTTCGGGGTTGCGGTTCCTTGTTGGTCTCGCCGCTTTGCGTTTTGCAGTAAAATTTTTGGCTCTGTTCAGTACAATTTTTCCCTGTGCAAAAAGTTTCAGTCCGAATTTAGTTATATTGGTGCATATCCAGTTGGTGTGGACTGTGCTCTCTTTTAGAGCTCTGAAATCACAGTGTAGTCGCTGCCAGTTTTTTAAAAATGGGGTTCAAAAAATGTAAAAGAATTTCACCAACTGCACACGTCTTGTTTCTCCGCTCCTGGTTTGCATTTTCCAGCGGGCAAAACCTTCCCGTGCTCCTCCTGAGTCAAGCTACAGAGGGGGCCCGATTGAGTTGTTCCAGAACTTGAATCCTGGAAGTTGGGCTCCTCGTGGTTTTCCTGTTTTCCTCTGTATCTCTCAGGGGCGCGACGGGAAAAATCTGGAACTTTGCCCGTGGATGCTCCTTGATATTGTCCAGAGAGTGACAATTGAAAAACTGTGGGATAAGCCTCTAATTTAGCCAGCGTTAGCGTTTCAAGGTCAAACATTTTTTATTTCTAACCCCAAAACGTGGCAAAATATGGAAAATCCGTTCCTGTGTGTCCAGTTTTCGCTGGACTCGGGATTTTTTTTTCTGCCACCACCGTTTGTTGTCACTTGCACTTGTTTTAGTATAACTTTCACTGGTTTTTTCGCACTTTGAACTATTTTCACGAATTTTTTAGCGCGGAGCTGAACGTTTTTAATGCGCGCTCGGCCAGGGGAGGTGCGGGACTGGTTAGGTTAGGTTAGGTTAGGTTAGGTTAGGTTAGGTTAGGTTAGGTTAGGTTAGGTTAGGTTAGGTTAGGTTAGGTTAGGTTAGGTTAGGTTAGGTTAGGTTAGGTTAGGTTAGGTTAGGTTAGGTTAGGTTAGGTTAGGTTAGGTTAGGTTAGGTTAGGTTAGGTTAGGTTAGGTTAGGTTAGGTTAGG
>OY856367.1:15773463-15779509 GCA_963693475.1 Ectropis crepuscularia
TTAGGTTAGGTTAGGTTAGGTTAGGTTAGGTTAGGTTAGGTTAGGTTAGGTTAGGTTAGGTTAGGTTAGGTTAGGTTAGGTTAGGTTAGGTTAGGTTAGGTTAGGTTAGGTTAGGTTAGGTTAGGTTAGGTTAGGTTAGGTTAGGTTAGGTTAGGTTAGGTTAGGTTAGGTTAGGTTAGGTTAGGTTAGGTTAGGTTAGGTTAGGTTAGGTTAGGTTAGGTTAGGTTAGGTTAGGTTAGGTTAGGTTAGGTTAGGTTAGGTTAGGTTAGGTTAGGTTAGGTTAGGTTAGGTTAGGTTAGGTTAGGTTAGGTTAGGTTAGGTTAGGTTAGGTTAGGTTAGGTTAGGTTAGGTTAGGTTAGGTTAGGTTAGGTTAGGTTAGGTTAGGTTAGGTTAGGTTAGGTTAGGTTAGGTTAGGTTAGGTTAGGTTAGGTTAGGTTAGGTTAGGTTAGGTTAGGTTAGGTTAGGTTAGGTTAGGTTAGGTTAGGTTAGGTTAGGTTAGGTTAGGTTAGGTTAGGTTAGGTTAGGTTAGGTTAGGTTAGGTTAGGTTAGGTTAGGTTAGGTTAGGTTAGGTTAGGTTAGGTTAGGTTAGGTTAGGTTAGGTTAGGTTAGGTTAGGTTAGGTTAGGTTAGGTTAGGTTAGGTTAGGTTAGGTTAGGTTAGGTTAGGTTAGGTTAGGTTAGGTTAGGTTAGGTTAGGTTAGGTTAGGTTAGGTTAGGTTAGGTTAGGTTAGGTTAGGTTAGGTTAGGTTAGGTTAGGTTAGGTTAGGTTAGGTTAGGTTAGGTTAGGTTAGGTTAGGTTAGGTTAGGTTAGGTTAGGTTAGGTTAGGTTAGGTTAGGTTAGGTTAGGTTAGGTTAGGTTAGGTTAGGTTAGGTTAGGTTAGGTTAGGTTAGGTTAGGTTAGGTTAGGTTAGGTTAGGTTAGGTTAGGTTAGGTTAGGTTAGGTTAGGTTAGGTTAGGTTAGGTTAGGTTAGGTTAGGTTAGGTTAGGTTAGGTTAGGTTAGGTTAGGTTAGGTTAGGTTAGGTTAGGTTAGGTTAGGTTAGGTTAGGTTAGGTTAGGTTAGGTTAGGTTAGGTTAGGTTAGGTTAGGTTAGGTTAGGTTAGGTTAGGTTAGGTTAGGTTAGGTTAGGTTAGGTTAGGTTAGGTTAGGTTAGGTTAGGTTAGGTTAGGTTAGGTTAGGTTAGGTTAGGTTAGGTTAGGTTAGGTTAGGTTAGGTTAGGTTAGGTTAGGTTAGGTTAGGTTAGGTTAGGTTAGGTTAGGTTAGGTTAGGTTAGGTTAGGTTAGGTTAGGTTAGGTTAGGTTAGGTTAGGTTAGGTTAGGTTAGGTTAGGTTAGGTTAGGTTAGGTTAGGTTAGGTTAGGTTAGGTTAGGTTAGGTTAGGTTAGGTTAGGTTAGGTTAGGTTAGGTTAGGTTAGGTTAGGTTAGGTTAGGTTAGGTTAGGTTAGGTTAGGTTAGGTTAGGTTAGGTTAGGTTAGGTTAGGTTAGGTTAGGTTAGGTTAGGTTAGGTTAGGTTAGGTTAGGTTAGGTTAGGTTAGGTTAGGTTAGGTTAGGTTAGGTTAGGTTAGGTTAGGTTAGGTTAGGTTAGGTTAGGTTAGGTTAGGTTAGGTTAGGTTAGGTTAGGTTAGGTTAGGTTAGGTTAGGTTAGGTTAGGTTAGGTTAGGTTAGGTTAGGTTAGGTTAGGTTAGGTTAGGTTAGGTTAGGTTAGGTTAGGTTAGGTTAGGTTAGGTTAGGTTAGGTTAGGTTAGGTTAGGTTAGGTTAGGTTAGGTTAGGTTAGGTTAGGTTAGGTTAGGTTAGGTTAGGTTAGGTTAGGTTAGGTTAGGTTAGGTTAGGTTAGGTTAGGTTAGGTTAGGTTAGGTTAGGTTAGGTTAGGTTAGGTTAGGTTAGGTTAGGTTAGGTTAGGTTAGGTTAGGTTAGGTTAGGTTAGGTTAGGTTAGGTTAGGTTAGGTTAGGTTAGGTTAGGTTAGGTTAGGTTAGGTTAGGTTAGGTTAGGTTAGGTTAGGTTAGGTTAGGTTAGGTTAGGTTAGGTTAGGTTAGGTTAGGTTAGGTTAGGTTAGGTTAGGTTAGGTTAGGTTAGGTTAGGTTAGGTTAGGTTAGGTTAGGTTAGGTTAGGTTAGGTTAGGTTAGGTTAGGTTAGGTTAGGTTAGGTTAGGTTAGGTTAGGTTAGGTTAGGTTAGGTTAGGTTAGGTTAGGTTAGGTTAGGTTAGGTTAGGTTAGGTTAGGTTAGGTTAGGTTAGGTTAGGTTAGGTTAGGTTAGGTTAGGTTAGGTTAGGTTAGGTTAGGTTAGGTTAGGTTAGGTTAGGTTAGGTTAGGTTAGGTTAGGTTAGGTTAGGTTAGGTTAGGTTAGGTTAGGTTAGGTTAGGTTAGGTTAGGTTAGGTTAGGTTAGGTTAGGTTAGGTTAGGTTAGGTTAGGTTAGGTTAGGTTAGGTTAGGTTAGGTTAGGTTAGGTTAGGTTAGGTTAGGTTAGGTTAGGTTAGGTTAGGTTAGGTTAGGTTAGGTTAGGTTAGGTTAGGTTAGGTTAGGTTAGGTTAGGTTAGGTTAGGTTAGGTTAGGTTAGGTTAGGTTAGGTTAGGTTAGGTTAGGTTAGGTTAGGTTAGGTTAGGTTAGGTTAGGTTAGGTTAGGTTAGGTTAGGTTAGGTTAGGTTAGGTTAGGTTAGGTTAGGTTAGGTTAGGTTAGGTTAGGTTAGGTTAGGTTAGGTTAGGTTAGGTTAGGTTAGGTTAGGTTAGGTTAGGTTAGGTTAGGTTAGGTTAGGTTAGGTTAGGTTAGGTTAGGTTAGGTTAGGTTAGGTTAGGTTAGGTTAGGTTAGGTTAGGTTAGGTTAGGTTAGGTTAGGTTAGGTTAGGTTAGGTTAGGTTAGGTTAGGTTAGGTTAGGTTAGGTTAGGTTAGGTTAGGTTAGGTTAGGTTAGGTTAGGTTAGGTTAGGTTAGGTTAGGTTAGGTTAGGTTAGGTTAGGTTAGGTTAGGTTAGGTTAGGTTAGGTTAGGTTAGGTTAGGTTAGGTTAGGTTAGGTTAGGTTAGGTTAGGTTAGGTTAGGTTAGGTTAGGTTAGGTTAGGTTAGGTTAGGTTAGGTTAGGTTAGGTTAGGTTAGGTTAGGTTAGGTTAGGTTAGGTTAGGTTAGGTTAGGTTAGGTTAGGTTAGGTTAGGTTAGGTTAGGTTAGGTTAGGTTAGGTTAGGTTAGGTTAGGTTAGGTTAGGTTAGGTTAGGTTAGGTTAGGTTAGGTTAGGTTAGGTTAGGTTAGGTTAGGTTAGGTTAGGTTAGGTTAGGTTAGGTTAGGTTAGGTTAGGTTAGGTTAGGTTAGGTTAGGTTAGGTTAGGTTAGGTTAGGTTAGGTTAGGTTAGGTTAGGTTAGGTTAGGTTAGGTTAGGTTAGGTTAGGTTAGGTTAGGTTAGGTTAGGTTAGGTTAGGTTAGGTTAGGTTAGGTTAGGTTAGGTTAGGTTAGGTTAGGTTAGGTTAGGTTAGGTTAGGTTAGGTTAGGTTAGGTTAGGTTAGGTTAGGTTAGGTTAGGTTAGGTTAGGTTAGGTTAGGTTAGGTTAGGTTAGGTTAGGTTAGGTTAGGTTAGGTTAGGTTAGGTTAGGTTAGGTTAGGTTAGGTTAGGTTAGGTTAGGTTAGGTTAGGTTAGGTTAGGTTAGGTTAGGTTAGGTTAGGTTAGGTTAGGTTAGGTTAGGTTAGGTTAGGTTAGGTTAGGTTAGGTTAGGTTAGGTTAGGTTAGGTTAGGTTAGGTTAGGTTAGGTTAGGTTAGGTTAGGTTAGGTTAGGTTAGGTTAGGTTAGGTTAGGTTAGGTTAGGTTAGGTTAGGTTAGGTTAGGTTAGGTTAGGTTAGGTTAGGTTAGGTTAGGTTAGGTTAGGTTAGGTTAGGTTAGGTTAGGTTAGGTTAGGTTAGGTTAGGTTAGGTTAGGTTAGGTTAGGTTAGGTTAGGTTAGGTTAGGTTAGGTTAGGTTAGGTTAGGTTAGGTTAGGTTAGGTTAGGTTAGGTTAGGTTAGGTTAGGTTAGGTTAGGTTAGGTTAGGTTAGGTTAGGTTAGGTTAGGTTAGGTTAGGTTAGGTTAGGTTAGGTTAGGTTAGGTTAGGTTAGGTTAGGTTAGGTTAGGTTAGGTTAGGTTAGGTTAGGTTAGGTTAGGTTAGGTTAGGTTAGGTTAGGTTAGGTTAGGTTAGGTTAGGTTAGGTTAGGTTAGGTTAGGTTAGGTTAGGTTAGGTTAGGTTAGGTTAGGTTAGGTTAGGTTAGGTTAGGTTAGGTTAGGTTAGGTTAGGTTAGGTTAGGTTAGGTTAGGTTAGGTTAGGTTAGGTTAGGTTAGGTTAGGTTAGGTTAGGTTAGGTTAGGTTAGGTTAGGTTAGGTTAGGTTAGGTTAGGTTAGGTTAGGTTAGGTTAGGTTAGGTTAGGTTAGGTTAGGTTAGGTTAGGTTAGGTTAGGTTAGGTTAGGTTAGGTTAGGTTAGGTTAGGTTAGGTTAGGTTAGGTTAGGTTAGGTTAGGTTAGGTTAGGTTAGGTTAGGTTAGGTTAGGTTAGGTTAGGTTAGGTTAGGTTAGGTTAGGTTAGGTTAGGTTAGGTTAGGTTAGGTTAGGTTAGGTTAGGTTAGGTTAGGTTAGGTTAGGTTAGGTTAGGTTAGGTTAGGTTAGGTTAGGTTAGGTTAGGTTAGGTTAGGTTAGGTTAGGTTAGGTTAGGTTAGGTTAGGTTAGGTTAGGTTAGGTTAGGTTAGGTTAGGTTAGGTTAGGTTAGGTTAGGTTAGGTTAGGTTAGGTTAGGTTAGGTTAGGTTAGGTTAGGTTAGGTTAGGTTAGGTTAGGTTAGGTTAGGTTAGGTTAGGTTAGGTTAGGTTAGGTTAGGTTAGGTTAGGTTAGGTTAGGTTAGGTTAGGTTAGGTTAGGTTAGGTTAGGTTAGGTTAGGTTAGGTTAGGTTAGGTTAGGTTAGGTTAGGTTAGGTTAGGTTAGGTTAGGTTAGGTTAGGTTAGGTTAGGTTAGGTTAGGTTAGGTTAGGTTAGGTTAGGTTAGGTTAGGTTAGGTTAGGTTAGGTTAGGTTAGGTTAGGTTAGGTTAGGTTAGGTTAGGTTAGGTTAGGTTAGGTTAGGTTAGGTTAGGTTAGGTTAGGTTAGGTTAGGTTAGGTTAGGTTAGGTTAGGTTAGGTTAGGTTAGGTTAGGTTAGGTTAGGTTAGGTTAGGTTAGGTTAGGTTAGGTTAGGTTAGGTTAGGTTAGGTTAGGTTAGGTTAGGTTAGGTTAGGTTAGGTTAGGTTAGGTTAGGTTAGGTTAGGTTAGGTTAGGTTAGGTTAGGTTAGGTTAGGTTAGGTTAGGTTAGGTTAGGTTAGGTTAGGTTAGGTTAGGTTAGGTTAGGTTAGGTTAGGTTAGGTTAGGTTAGGTTAGGTTAGGTTAGGTTAGGTTAGGTTAGGTTAGGTTAGGTTAGGTTAGGTTAGGTTAGGTTAGGTTAGGTTAGGTTAGGTTAGGTTAGGTTAGGTTAGGTTAGGTTAGGTTAGGTTAGGTTAGGTTAGGTTAGGTTAGGTTAGGTTAGGTTAGGTTAGGTTAGGTTAGGTTAGGTTAGGTTAGGTTAGGTTAGGTTAGGTTAGGTTAGGTTAGGTTAGGTTAGGTTAGGTTAGGTTAGGTTAGGTTAGGTTAGGTTAGGTTAGGTTAGGTTAGGTTAGGTTAGGTTAGGTTAGGTTAGGTTAGGTTAGGTTAGGTTAGGTTAGGTTAGGTTAGGTTAGGTTAGGTTAGGTTAGGTTAGGTTAGGTTAGGTTAGGTTAGGTTAGGTTAGGTTAGGTTAGGTTAGGTTAGGTTAGGTTAGGTTAGGTTAGGTTAGGTTAGGTTAGGTTAGGTTAGGTTAGGTTAGGTTAGGTTAGGTTAGGTTAGGTTAGGTTAGGTTAGGTTAGGTTAGGTTAGGTTAGGTTAGGTTAGGTTAGGTTAGGTTAGGTTAGGTTAGGTTAGGTTAGGTTAGGTTAGGTTAGGTTAGGTTAGGTTAGGTTAGGTTAGGTTAGGTTAGGTTAGGTTAGGTTAGGTTAGGTTAGGTTAGGTTAGGTTAGGTTAGGTTAGGTTAGGTTAGGTTAGGTTAGGTTAGGTTAGGTTAGGTTAGGTTAGGTTAGGT
>OY856368.1:2500-12500 GCA_963693475.1 Ectropis crepuscularia
AACCTAACCTAACCTAACCTAACCTAACCTAACCTAACCTAACCTAACCTAACCTAACCTAACCTAACCTAACCTAACCTAACCTAACCTAACCTAACCTAACCTAACCTAACCTAACCTAACCTAACCTAACCTAACCTAACCTAACCTAACCTAACCTAACCTAACCTAACCTAACCTAACCTAACCTAACCTAACCTAACCTAACCTAACCTAACCTAACCTAACCTAACCTAACCTAACCTAACCTAACCTAACCTAACCTAACCTAACCTAACCTAACCTAACCTAACCTAACCTAACCTAACCTAACCTAACCTAACCTAACCTAACCTAACCTAACCTAACCTAACCTAACCTAACCTAACCTAACCTAACCTAACCTAACCTAACCTAACCTAACCTAACCTAACCTAACCTAACCTAACCTAACCTAACCTAACCTAACCTAACCTAACCTAACCTAACCTAACCTAACCTAACCTAACCTAACCTAACCTAACCTAACCTAACCTAACCTAACCTAACCTAACCTAACCTAACCTAACCTAACCTAACCTAACCTAACCTAACCTAACCTAACCTAACCTAACCTAACCTAACCTAACCTAACCTAACCTAACCTAACCTAACCTAACCTAACCTAACCTAACCTAACCTAACCTAACCTAACCTAACCTAACCTAACCTAACCTAACCTAACCTAACCTAACCTAACCTAACCTAACCTAACCTAACCTAACCTAACCTAACCTAACCTAACCTAACCTAACCTAACCTAACCTAACCTAACCTAACCTAACCTAACCTAACCTAACCTAACCTAACCTAACCTAACCTAACCTAACCTAACCTAACCTAACCTAACCTAACCTAACCTAACCTAACCTAACCTAACCTAACCTAACCTAACCTAACCTAACCTAACCTAACCTAACCTAACCTAACCTAACCTAACCTAACCTAACCTAACCTAACCTAACCTAACCTAACCTAACCTAACCTAACCTAACCTAACCTAACCTAACCTAACCTAACCTAACCTAACCTAACCTAACCTAACCTAACCTAACCTAACCTAACCTAACCTAACCTAACCTAACCTAACCTAACCTAACCTAACCTAACCTAACCTAACCTAACCTAACCTAACCTAACCTAACCTAACCTAACCTAACCTAACCTAACCTAACCTAACCTAACCTAACCTAACCTAACCTAACCTAACCTAACCTAACCTAACCTAACCTAACCTAACCTAACCTAACCTAACCTAACCTAACCTAACCTAACCTAACCTAACCTAACCTAACCTAACCTAACCTAACCTAACCTAACCTAACCTAACCTAACCTAACCTAACCTAACCTAACCTAACCTAACCTAACCTAACCTAACCTAACCTAACCTAACCTAACCTAACCTAACCTAACCTAACCTAACCTAACCTAACCTAACCTAACCTAACCTAACCTAACCTAACCTAACCTAACCTAACCTAACCTAACCTAACCTAACCTAACCTAACCTAACCTAACCTAACCTAACCTAACCTAACCTAACCTAACCTAACCTAACCTAACCTAACCTAACCTAACCTAACCTAACCTAACCTAACCTAACCTAACCTAACCTAACCTAACCTAACCTAACCTAACCTAACCTAACCTAACCTAACCTAACCTAACCTAACCTAACCTAACCTAACCTAACCTAACCTAACCTAACCTAACCTAACCTAACCTAACCTAACCTAACCTAACCTAACCTAACCTAACCTAACCTAACCTAACCTAACCTAACCTAACCTAACCTAACCTAACCTAACCTAACCTAACCTAACCTAACCTAACCTAACCTAACCTAACCTAACCTAACCTAACCTAACCTAACCTAACCTAACCTAACCTAACCTAACCTAACCTAACCTAACCTAACCTAACCTAACCTAACCTAACCTAACCTAACCTAACCTAACCTAACCTAACCTAACCTAACCTAACCTAACCTAACCTAACCTAACCTAACCTAACCTAACCTAACCTAACCTAACCTAACCTAACCTAACCTAACCTAACCTAACCTAACCTAACCTAACCTAACCTAACCTAACCTAACCTAACCTAACCTAACCTAACCTAACCTAACCTAACCTAACCTAACCTAACCTAACCTAACCTAACCTAACCTAACCTAACCTAACCTAACCTAACCTAACCTAACCTAACCTAACCTAACCTAACCTAACCTAACCTAACCTAACCTAACCTAACCTAACCTAACCTAACCTAACCTAACCTAACCTAACCTAACCTAACCTAACCTAACCTAACCTAACCTAACCTAACCTAACCTAACCTAACCTAACCTAACCTAACCTAACCTAACCTAACCTAACCTAACCTAACCTAACCTAACCTAACCTAACCTAACCTAACCTAACCTAACCTAACCTAACCTAACCTAACCTAACCTAACCTAACCTAACCTAACCTAACCTAACCTAACCTAACCTAACCTAACCTAACCTAACCTAACCTAACCTAACCTAACCTAACCTAACCTAACCTAACCTAACCTAACCTAACCTAACCTAACCTAACCTAACCTAACCTAACCTAACCTAACCTAACCTAACCTAACCTAACCTAACCTAACCTAACCTAACCTAACCTAACCTAACCTAACCTAACCTAACCTAACCTAACCTAACCTAACCTAACCTAACCTAACCTAACCTAACCTAACCTAACCTAACCTAACCTAACCTAACCTAACCTAACCTAACCTAACCTAACCTAACCTAACCTAACCTAACCTAACCTAACCTAACCTAACCTAACCTAACCTAACCTAACCTAACCTAACCTAACCTAACCTAACCTAACCTAACCTAACCTAACCTAACCTAACCTAACCTAACCTAACCTAACCTAACCTAACCTAACCTAACCTAACCTAACCTAACCTAACCTAACCTAACCTAACCTAACCTAACCTAACCTAACCTAACCTAACCTAACCTAACCTAACCTAACCTAACCTAACCTAACCTAACCTAACCTAACCTAACCTAACCTAACCTAACCTAACCTAACCTAACCTAACCTAACCTAACCTAACCTAACCTAACCTAACCTAACCTAACCTAACCTAACCTAACCTAACCTAACCTAACCTAACCTAACCTAACCTAACCTAACCTAACCTAACCTAACCTAACCTAACCTAACCTAACCTAACCTAACCTAACCTAACCTAACCTAACCTAACCTAACCTAACCTAACCTAACCTAACCTAACCTAACCTAACCTAACCTAACCTAACCTAACCTAACCTAACCTAACCTAACCTAACCTAACCTAACCTAACCTAACCTAACCTAACCTAACCTAACCTAACCTAACCTAACCTAACCTAACCTAACCTAACCTAACCTAACCTAACCTAACCTAACCTAACCTAACCTAACCTAACCTAACCTAACCTAACCTAACCTAACCTAACCTAACCTAACCTAACCTAACCTAACCTAACCTAACCTAACCTAACCTAACCTAACCTAACCTAACCTAACCTAACCTAACCTAACCTAACCTAACCTAACCTAACCTAACCTAACCTAACCTAACCTAACCTAACCTAACCTAACCTAACCTAACCTAACCTAACCTAACCTAACCTAACCTAACCTAACCTAACCTAACCTAACCTAACCTAACCTAACCTAACCTAACCTAACCTAACCTAACCTAACCTAACCTAACCTAACCTAACCTAACCTAACCTAACCTAACCTAACCTAACCTAACCTAACCTAACCTAACCTAACCTAACCTAACCTAACCTAACCTAACCTAACCTAACCTAACCTAACCTAACCTAACCTAACCTAACCTAACCTAACCTAACCTAACCTAACCTAACCTAACCTAACCTAACCTAACCTAACCTAACCTAACCTAACCTAACCTAACCTAACCTAACCTAACCTAACCTAACCTAACCTAACCTAACCTAACCTAACCTAACCTAACCTAACCTAACCTAACCTAACCTAACCTAACCTAACCTAACCTAACCTAACCTAACCTAACCTAACCTAACCTAACCTAACCTAACCTAACCTAACCTAACCTAACCTAACCTAACCTAACCTAACCTAACCTAACCTAACCTAACCTAACCTAACCTAACCTAACCTAACCTAACCTAACCTAACCTAACCTAACCTAACCTAACCTAACCTAACCTAACCTAACCTAACCTAACCTAACCTAACCTAACCTAACCTAACCTAACCTAACCTAACCTAACCTAACCTAACCTAACCTAACCTAACCTAACCTAACCTAACCTAACCTAACCTAACCTAACCTAACCTAACCTAACCTAACCTAACCTAACCTAACCTAACCTAACCTAACCTAACCTAACCTAACCTAACCTAACCTAACCTAACCTAACCTAACCTAACCTAACCTAACCTAACCTAACCTAACCTAACCTAACCTAACCTAACCTAACCTAACCTAACCTAACCTAACCTAACCTAACCTAACCTAACCTAACCTAACCTAACCTAACCTAACCTAACCTAACCTAACCTAACCTAACCTAACCTAACCTAACCTAACCTAACCTAACCTAACCTAACCTAACCTAACCTAACCTAACCTAACCTAACCTAACCTAACCTAACCTAACCTAACCTAACCTAACCTAACCTAACCTAACCTAACCTAACCTAACCTAACCTAACCTAACCTAACCTAACCTAACCTAACCTAACCTAACCTAACCTAACCTAACCTAACCTAACCTAACCTAACCTAACCTAACCTAACCTAACCTAACCTAACCTAACCTAACCTAACCTAACCTAACCTAACCTAACCTAACCTAACCTAACCTAACCTAACCTAACCTAACCTAACCTAACCTAACCTAACCTAACCTAACCTAACCTAACCTAACCTAACCTAACCTAACCTAACCTAACCTAACCTAACCTAACCTAACCTAACCTAACCTAACCTAACCTAACCTAACCTAACCTAACCTAACCTAACCTAACCTAACCTAACCTAACCTAACCTAACCTAACCTAACCTAACCTAACCTAACCTAACCTAACCTAACCTAACCTAACCTAACCTAACCTAACCTAACCTAACCTAACCTAACCTAACCTAACCTAACCTAACCTAACCTAACCTAACCTAACCTAACCTAACCTAACCTAACCTAACCTAACCTAACCTAACCTAACCTAACCTAACCTAACCTAACCTAACCTAACCTAACCTAACCTAACCTAACCTAACCTAACCTAACCTAACCTAACCTAACCTAACCTAACCTAACCTAACCTAACCTAACCTAACCTAACCTAACCTAACCTAACCTAACCTAACCTAACCTAACCTAACCTAACCTAACCTAACCTAACCTAACCTAACCTAACCTAACCTAACCTAACCTAACCTAACCTAACCTAACCTAACCTAACCTAACCTAACCTAACCTAACCTAACCTAACCTAACCTAACCTAACCTAACCTAACCTAACCTAACCTAACCTAACCTAACCTAACCTAACCTAACCTAACCTAACCTAACCTAACCTAACCTAACCTAACCTAACCTAACCTAACCTAACCTAACCTAACCTAACCTAACCTAACCTAACCTAACCTAACCTAACCTAACCTAACCTAACCTAACCTAACCTAACCTAACCTAACCTAACCTAACCTAACCTAACCTAACCTAACCTAACCTAACCTAACCTAACCTAACCTAACCTAACCTAACCTAACCTAACCTAACCTAACCTAACCTAACCTAACCTAACCTAACCTAACCTAACCTAACCTAACCTAACCTAACCTAACCTAACCTAACCTAACCTAACCTAACCTAACCTAACCTAACCTAACCTAACCTAACCTAACCTAACCTAACCTAACCTAACCTAACCTAACCTAACCTAACCTAACCTAACCTAACCTAACCTAACCTAACCTAACCTAACCTAACCTAACCTAACCTAACCTAACCTAACCTAACCTAACCTAACCTAACCTAACCTAACCTAACCTAACCTAACCTAACCTAACCTAACCTAACCTAACCTAACCTAACCTAACCTAACCTAACCTAACCTAACCTAACCTAACCTAACCTAACCTAACCTAACCTAACCTAACCTAACCTAACCTAACCTAACCTAACCTAACCTAACCTAACCTAACCTAACCTAACCTAACCTAACCTAACCTAACCTAACCTAACCTAACCTAACCTAACCTAACCTAACCTAACCTAACCTAACCTAACCTAACCTAACCTAACCTAACCTAACCTAACCTAACCTAACCTAACCTAACCTAACCTAACCTAACCTAACCTAACCTAACCTAACCTAACCTAACCTAACCTAACCTAACCTAACCTAACCTAACCTAACCTAACCTAACCTAACCTAACCTAACCTAACCTAACCTAACCTAACCTAACCTAACCTAACCTAACCTAACCTAACCTAACCTAACCTAACCTAACCTAACCTAACCTAACCTAACCTAACCTAACCTAACCTAACCTAACCTAACCTAACCTAACCTAACCTAACCTAACCTAACCTAACCTAACCTAACCTAACCTAACCTAACCTAACCTAACCTAACCTAACCTAACCTAACCTAACCTAACCTAACCTAACCTAACCTAACCTAACCTAACCTAACCTAACCTAACCTAACCTAACCTAACCTAACCTAACCTAACCTAACCTAACCTAACCTAACCTAACCTAACCTAACCTAACCTAACCTAACCTAACCTAACCTAACCTAACCTAACCTAACCTAACCTAACCTAACCTAACCTAACCTAACCTAACCTAACCTAACCTAACCTAACCTAACCTAACCTAACCTAACCTAACCTAACCTAACCTAACCTAACCTAACCTAACCTAACCTAACCTAACCTAACCTAACCTAACCTAACCTAACCTAACCTAACCTAACCTAACCTAACCTAACCTAACCTAACCTAACCTAACCTAACCTAACCTAACCTAACCTAACCTAACCTAACCTAACCTAACCTAACCTAACCTAACCTAACCTAACCTAACCTAACCTAACCTAACCTAACCTAACCTAACCTAACCTAACCTAACCTAACCTAACCTAACCTAACCTAACCTAACCTAACCTAACCTAACCTAACCTAACCTAACCTAACCTAACCTAACCTAACCTAACCTAACCTAACCTAACCTAACCTAACCTAACCTAACCTAACCTAACCTAACCTAACCTAACCTAACCTAACCTAACCTAACCTAACCTAACCTAACCTAACCTAACCTAACCTAACCTAACCTAACCTAACCTAACCTAACCTAACCTAACCTAACCTAACCTAACCTAACCTAACCTAACCTAACCTAACCTAACCTAACCTAACCTAACCTAACCTAACCTAACCTAACCTAACCTAACCTAACCTAACCTAACCTAACCTAACCTAACCTAACCTAACCTAACCTAACCTAACCTAACCTAACCTAACCTAACCTAACCTAACCTAACCTAACCTAACCTAACCTAACCTAACCTAACCTAACCTAACCTAACCTAACCTAACCTAACCTAACCTAACCTAACCTAACCTAACCTAACCTAACCTAACCTAACCTAACCTAACCTAACCTAACCTAACCTAACCTAACCTAACCTAACCTAACCTAACCTAACCTAACCTAACCTAACCTAACCTAACCTAACCTAACCTAACCTAACCTAACCTAACCTAACCTAACCTAACCTAACCTAACCTAACCTAACCTAACCTAACCTAACCTAACCTAACCTAACCTAACCTAACCTAACCTAACCTAACCTAACCTAACCTAACCTAACCTAACCTAACCTAACCTAACCTAACCTAACCTAACCTAACCTAACCTAACCTAACCTAACCTAACCTAACCTAACCTAACCTAACCTAACCTAACCTAACCTAACCTAACCTAACCTAACCTAACCTAACCTAACCTAACCTAACCTAACCTAACCTAACCTAACCTAACCTAACCTAACCTAACCTAACCTAACCTAACCTAACCTAACCTAACCTAACCTAACCTAACCTAACCTAACCTAACCTAACCTAACCTAACCTAACCTAACCTAACCTAACCTAACCTAACCTAACCTAACCTAACCTAACCTAACCTAACCTAACCTAACCTAACCTAACCTAACCTAACCTAACCTAACCTAACCTAACCTAACCTAACCTAACCTAACCTAACCTAACCTAACCTAACCTAACCTAACCTAACCTAACCTAACCTAACCTAACCTAACCTAACCTAACCTAACCTAACCTAACCTAACCTAACCTAACCTAACCTAACCTAACCTAACCTAACCTAACCTAACCTAACCTAACCTAACCTAACCTAACCTAACCTAACCTAACCTAACCTAACCTAACCTAACCTAACCTAACCTAACCTAACCTAACCTAACCTAACCTAACCTAACCTAACCTAACCTAACCTAACCTAACCTAACCTAACCTAACCTAACCTAACCTAACCTAACCTAACCTAACCTAACCTAACCTAACCTAACCTAACCTAACCTAACCTAACCTAACCTAACCTAACCTAACCTAACCTAACCTAACCTAACCTAACCTAACCTAACCTAACCTAACCTAACCTAACCTAACCTAACCTAACCTAACCTAACCTAACCTAACCTAACCTAACCTAACCTAACCTAACCTAACCTAACCTAACCTAACCTAACCTAACCTAACCTAACCTAACCTAACCTAACCTAACCTAACCTAACCTAACCTAACCTAACCTAACCTAACCTAACCTAACCTAACCTAACCTAACCTAACCTAACCTAACCTAACCTAACCTAACCTAACCTAACCTAACCTAACCTAACCTAACCTAACCTAACCTAACCTAACCTAACCTAACCTAACCTAACCTAACCTAACCTAACCTAACCTAACCTAACCTAACCTAACCTAACCTAACCTAACCTAACCTAACCTAACCTAACCTAACCTAACCTAACCTAACCTAACCTAACCTAACCTAACCTAACCTAACCTAACCTAACCTAACCTAACCTAACCTAACCTAACCTAACCTAACCTAACCTAACCTAACCTAACCTAACCTAACCTAACCTAACCTAACCTAACCTAACCTAACCTAACCTAACCTAACCTAACCTAACCTAACCTAACCTAACCTAACCTAACCTAACCTAACCTAACCTAACCTAACCTAACCTAACCTAACCTAACCTAACCTAACCTAACCTAACCTAACCTAACCTAACCTAACCTAACCTAACCTAACCTAACCTAACCTAACCTAACCTAACCTAACCTAACCTAACCTAACCTAACCTAACCTAACCTAACCTAACCTAACCTAACCTAACCTAACCTAACCTAACCTAACCTAACCTAACCTAACCTAACCTAACCTAACCTAACCTAACCTAACCTAACCTAACCTAACCTAACCTAACCTAACCTAACCTAACCTAACCTAACCTAACCTAACCTAACCTAACCTAACCTAACCTAACCTAACCTAACCTAACCTAACCTAACCTAACCTAACCTAACCTAACCTAACCTAACCTAACCTAACCTAACCTAACCTAACCTAACCTAACCTAACCTAACCTAACCTAACCTAACCTAACCTAACCTAACCTAACCTAACCTAACCTAACCTAACCTAACCTAACCTAACCTAACCTAACCTAACCTAACCTAACCTAACCTAACCTAACCTAACCTAACCTAACCTAACCTAACCTAACCTAACCTAACCTAACCTAACCTAACCTAACCTAACCTAACCTAACCTAACCTAACCTAACCTAACCTAACCTAACCTAACCTAACCTAACCTAACCTAACCTAACCTAACCT
>OY856368.1:15000-27500 GCA_963693475.1 Ectropis crepuscularia
TACCTAACCTAACCTAACCTAACCTAACCTAACCTAACCTAACCTAACCTAACCTAACCTAACCTAACCTAACCTAACCTAACCTAACCTAACCTAACCTAACCTAACCTAACCTAACCTAACCTAACCTAACCTAACCTAACCTAACCTAACCTAACCTAACCTAACCTAACCTAACCAACCTAACCTAACCTAACCTAACCTAACCTAACCTTTTTTTTTTTTTTTTTTTTTTTTTTTTTTGACCCAGTGGAAATGCCTTACGCATACCACCAGCCCCCGGGGGGGAGCCGGTGGTTATGTGGGACTCTCCGTCACTCCCGACCGACGGCCTACCCACTAAAACCACTGGGGAGATCCCTCAAGGCGCCAAAGAGCCGGAGTTACGGGGGCTCATTGCACGCGTCCGCGACCCCCGTCTCCACGGCGCTGATCCCCTAGGACCACGTCTCGGGAAGCTTCTGCTCCATCCGCCACGGTGGCGATGTGCGGGACTCGAACACATCGCACACCCTCACAAGACCCTCTAGTCGGACGTCGGGTCCCCCCGAACCCAACGCCCAGGATCTCTTACCAGTCAGCTACCGCGGTAGCCGACCCTTTCTTTTCGGCGGTGGCAAAGGGCAGGCCTTGCCTCCGATACGATGCTCGGCTGGCTTTTTCGCTGCTGCACACAAAGTGCAGTGCGGCTCAGCCGAGCATTCCACCGCTTTATGGCCGGTCTGGCCACAGCGGTAGCACTGGCTACCTCTGTCGACTTGACTTTTGCATTGCTCCCGGACATGCCCTACCTCTAGGCAACGGAAGCAGCGCAAAGGTCGTGGGTCTAGTAGCTTTACGCGTACCATGACCCACCCCACCTTTATTTTCTCGAACTGTGCGAGTTTTTTCGCCACTGCTGTCGGGCATTGGACGAAAGTCGTCCCAACACCTGCGGCGTTACGGCGGATGTCCTTGACTCTAAGTGAGTCAGGACAGCAACCTCCTAACCGTTGTATGGCCTCTGCGAGCTCAACCTTGGACACCGAGTCGTCCAGTCCTGAAAGACGCAGCTCCGCGCTTTTCTCCGGTCTGGAGACCCGGATGTCTTCGGGCTTGAGAACAGCCCTCAAGCTATTGGCGAGAGCATCTGCTTTCGCAGCATTGTTCTCACCCGCCAATTCCAACACTCTGCCGCCAGTGGCCGCATGACGAAACTTCACCGACTGGATGCCCAACTCCTCTGGGTTTATTTTCCGTTTTGCCTCCTCGAGTACCTGAGCATAAGTTACGCCTCTCTCCCCAGCCCCGGGCTGCATCGTCATAATGACAACCGAGGTTCGGGGGATGCGCAACCTTTGCTTGCGCGCCGCCTTTGGCTTTTTGGGCGCAGCTTTTTTGGCTGGCTTTTTTGAAGTCTTCTGGGATGCCCCCTTTACCACGCCCGCAAAGCTGCTGGCAGCCGTTTGGGTATGTGAGGGGCCTGGTTCCTCACTGAATGTGGAAGCCACAGTTTTTGCCGCTTTAGATTTCTTCCCCTTGCCTTTGCCCTTCCCCTTGACGGGGCCACTTGGCTTGGGATTCTCATTCTCCACGTGTGAGACCTGAGTCCCAACTGGGACAGAATCCAAAGTTTCTGGCTCAGATTCCGCAGGTATCACCATGCCCTCTGGCGGATTAAGCCAGGGGTCCATTGCCGGAGGCAGAGGAGCCCCTGGCGGGAGCCCCAGGATCTTCCGCCTCCGCTCCGCTATTTCGGCCGCAGTCTTGGGCTTGGAGTATCGGCCCGGAGCACCCAGAGGCGGTTGAGCCATTTCCACTACTGGCCGATCGATAGCAAGAGGAGGTCTGGCACGCTTCTCGGGGAGAAGGCGCTCCTCCAGTGCCGCCAACCTGGCGTTAATCATTTCCCCGACCTGTCTTACAAGCCGCTGCTCTAGCTCCTCTGGAGCTGAGGCGGCTTGTGATGACTTGCCGGGGTTCGCACGTGCAGCTGATGGTGTTGCTGCACGCCCCTCAATCACGTCTCTACGGAGCTCTACGATCTCCTTGCGGAGCTCCGCCACTTCAGTCTGCAGGCGCGAGTTTGCGCGCTGCAGCTTCTCTGTCTCCTCGTTGGTGGTCCTCTCTCTGAGGTCACCAATGATCTCGCGGAGCGAGTTTGCCGAGTCCTTAAGGGTGCGCACAAACGTACCCTTGAGATTCCCAGATTTTACCGCCACGGAGACGATCGCGGTAATGCACTCCATGGCCCTGTCTGTCAGGTCCATCACTAGCGGCTCCTCTCGGTCCGCCGACGATTCCGACACCCGACTGGTTGTCGGCCTCGCCGAACGTATCCGCTGGGACATTGCTGCGACCTCCTTTTCCGCCTGAAGTTCCAGCTCTTGCCTCTCAGCAGCAACCAGTGCAGCCTTAGCAGCGGCGAGCCCGGCATAGTCGCCCGTGGTGGGCGGTCGCCCTCTGCCGCGCCTTGGCGCATTCCCCACCTTAGCGGCCGGGGCGTCAGACTCGCTCCCGGAGGTCACGAGTTCTCCGTCACCGCTATCACACCTCGAACGTTTCCGTTTTGTCCTACTCGACAACTCTCGCGGCGTTGGCGACCCCATGGAAGCCACGCTTTGAGAGTCGGAGTCATCCACCGGACTCATGAAACGCCCACACTCTTCGTAGCGAGAGAGCACCACCCTTGCCTCTCTCCTACTTGCACCTCCCAAAACCAATTCGTTTGCGGATTCGGTATCCATTATTCGTTTGCCAGGTTCGTCGGTAGAGTCAGAGCGATTTTTGCCACCCCCAGAGTACGTGTGGCAGCACACTTCAGATGAAGTGTGAAGGGATTCCTCCGTTGGGAGACCCTCCTGGGTAATACTTGTAAAATCGCCTTTTTCCATTATTGTTTTGCTTCATTAAGGGTTGAAGCTCCCCTGTGGGGGGGTCTAGTGGCCGACCTCCCGTCGACCATGCCTGGATCGTGATTCTGAAACTACGCCCTGTAAGCAGCGCAGTTTCAGCCTCACGTGCCAGACACTCCCCTCGGCAACCCCCGAACCTTGAGATTTGGTTACTTTGTGTTGCGACACCCGACGAAAACTCGCAAAGTGTCGCAACACAAAGCGATCTCACCGACCCATCACAGATCTCTACTCAAATGCGCCTCCAGCGCCCGATGCCCGTCTGCGCGAGACTCTGGAACCAGAGTCCCCCAGAGGACAGACCACCACTTTCTGAAATGACTTGGATGTTAGTAGGCCAGATAGCGTATCAGCCCACTAACATTCCAAGTCATTTCAGTCCCCCCCCCATACCGAACTTCTACTCGTGCAACTCTAAGGGTGAGAAGCACGTTCAGAAGTTCGGCCTTCCCCGACCGGAATTAGCCGCCACTGGGTAAGATATACGGAGATAAGTTACCGAGTGACGTTGCCCAGGATGCACCACGAGGAGGTTTCCGATCACCGCATCCCAACCTAACCTAACCTAACCTAACCTAACCTAACCCTTTTTTTTTTTTTTTTTTTTTTTTGTTGCCCAGTGGAAATGCGTTACGCATACCACCGGCCCCCGGGGGGAAGCCGGTGGTTATGTGGGACTCTCCGTCACTCCCGACCGACGGCCTACCCACTAAAACCACTGGAGTGTCTCCTCTCACCGCTCGGCGACAGGGAGCAGGGTCACGGTTGCACTCACCACTGCCCTGCCACGTCGCGCCGGCCGCTGGGCCTCCTCTCGGGGAGCCTTTGGCTCCAGCCGTCTCTGCGGCGATGTGCGAGACACCGGCACATCGCTCGCCCTCACGCACTCCTAAGTGGCCGCCGGGTTCCCCCGAACCCGACGCCCAGAGTCGCCTGGCTTCTGCCTCTCTGGCAGACCAGGCTTGCGCCTCGGTGGCAAGATGCAACCCTTGCCGCCGATGCGATGCTCGGCTGGCTGACTCGCTTCTGCGCACAATACGCAGTGTGGCTCAGCCGAGCACTCGCTGGCCCTATGTCCAGGTCGACTGCACCGGTAGCAGGTGCTACTACGGTCGACCTCGGACTTGCACTGCTCCCGGACGTGCCCAGCTACCAGGCACCGGAAGCAGCGCAGTGGGCGTGGATCCAGCACGCGAAGGCGCGCCGAACTCCACCCCACCTTGAGGCGGTCGCACTTTGCGACCCGCCTCGCCGCCGTCGCGGGACAACGGACCATCGCCGTACCGTTGCCCGCCATGTTGCGGCGGATGTCACCGACCTTCACCAGGTCATCAGGACACTCCGCCGCTACTGATATGGCCAAAGCCACCTCCTCCTTTGTTACCGTATCATCCAGACCAGAGACACGCAGCTCCGCGCATTTCTCCGGTCTGGTGATTCGGACGTCCTCCACCTTAAAGACCTCTCTCAGCTTAATGGCAAGGGAGTTCGCCTTCGCGGCGTTGTCCTCCCCCGCAAGCTCCATAACTTTCCCTCCAGTTGCGGCCGTACGGAAGCCAAGGGGCTCGATCCCCATCGCCTCCAGATCGATGCGTTCCTTGGCTGCCTCCAAGGCCGCTTTGTAGGTAAGGCCTCGCTCCGCTGCACTCGGCTGGATTGTAAGCACCACAGCTGAGGTGCGCGGGACCCGGATCCTCGGCTTCGGCGTCCTCTTCGCCTTAGGTGCCGAGGTCCCGGTTGCCTCCTTCTTCTTCTTCCTCCTCCTGTTTCGCCCCTTATTTACCACCTCCGTCCAGCCACTGCCAGCTGTTTGAGATGGAGGGGCTGCATCCACTCCGGTGTTTGCGGCCTTGCCACTCACTGTCCCGTCCGGTTTCTTGGCCGCCTTCCCTTTTCCCTTCCCTGGGCCCTTGCCCTTGGGGTACTTCGGGGGCGGCCATGTTTCCTCCAAGACCGCAGTCGAGGCTGTCGGCTCCTGGTCCATGGGTGCAGACGAGCACCCAGGTACCGGTACCTGCGCCTCCAGACTGAGATCGGCGGCGAGTGAAGGTCTGGCGCGCTTCTCGGGGAGAAGGCGCTCCTCCATTGCCGCCAGTCTGGCGTTCACCATATCCCCGACCTGCCGCACTATCCGCTGCTCCAGCTCTTCCAGAGCCGGTGCGGACCGTGCTGACGGGCCGGGGTCCTTCTTAGGCGCCGGCGGTGGAGCCGCGGCGCGAACCTCCTTTAGCTCCTTTCGGAGCGTTTCAACCTCCTTGCGGAGCCCCTTAATCTCGGCTCGATGGCGGATATTTGCGTTTTCCATCGAGTCGTACTCCCTCTCACCAGTCCTTTCACTGTACTCCTTAAAAATCACCTGCATAGAGCGTACTGCTTCACGCAGTGCATTTTTAAATGGCCCAGACAGGTTACCGGAGTGATCCGCCACGTGAGTGATTGTGGCGTAGCACTCCCTCAACTTGCTGGACATCTCCATCTCGTGCTCGACAAAAGCTTCCTTCTCTTCTGCGGTAAAGGACAACCCCCATGATGACTCCGTCTCCGACTCAGACGTTGGCCTCAAAGAGGCATCCGCCGAGTGGGTGGGAGTGGTCATGCGGGCCACCAGCTCCTCCGCCCTTCTCTCCATTTCCCTCTTTTGTGCGGCCAACGCTGCCGTCCTAGCTGCCGCTCGGCCAATGCCCACGCCTGTCGTCGGCGGTCGGCCTCTGCTGCGCCTCGGCGCATTCTGCACCTTAGCGGCCGGAGCATCCGACTCAGGGTCGGTGCTCAACGGCTCGCCTCCGCAGCTGCTCCGATCCTCGGAGCGAGGCCGCTTCCTCTCGGAAGAGACTGATGTCCTGTTACGCCTCAAGGAGGGGTTGGAGTCCCCTTCAGGTTGTACGAAGAGTGTACACTCCTTTCTCCTTGAGCGCGCAACACGAGTCTCTTTCCTACTCGTACCATCCGAAACCATTCCAGTTGCATGATCGGTGTCAGTTATTCGTGAGCCAGTGTCATCGTGTTGTGATCGCAAACGATTTTTGTCCCCCCCAGAATACGATCGGGGACTGCAGGCCGGAGCCTGGAGGGATTCCCCCTTTCGGGGACCCTCCTGGGTAAATCTCTTAAAATCGCTGTTCTCCATTACAAAATGTGCCTCATGAGGGTGAAGCTCCCCTGTGTGGGGGGTCTAACGGCCGACTTCCCGTCGACCATGCCTGGATCGCCAGCCCGAAACTACACCCTATAAGCAGCGGAGTTTCGGGCTGCCGTGCCAGACACTCCCTTCGGCAACCCCCGAACCTTGAGATGTGGCACTTTGGTTTGCGACACCAGACGAAAATCGCTAAGTGTCGCAACACAAAGCAAACTCTCAAACCAACACTGCGCTGAGAAGCGCCCGTGTCTTTCCGCGCTGGACTCTGCCATCAGAGTCCACCGGAAGACACGCCACCACTTTCTGAAATGACTTGGATGTTAGAAGGCCAGATAGCGTATCAGCCCACTAACATTCCAAGTCATTTCAGTCCCCCCCCCATACCGCACTTCTGCTCGTGCAACTCTAAGGGTGAGGAGCACGTTCAGAAGTTCGGCCTTCCCCGACCGGAATTAGCCGCCACTGGGTAAGATATACGGAGATAAGTTACCGAGTGACGTTGCCCAGGATGCACCACGAGGAGGTTTCCGATCACCGCACCCCAACCTAACCTAACCTAACCTAACCCAGTGCCAACCCAAGAGCGAGTCGGGCAACACGCATTCTATCGAGTTAAAATTATTTGAAATTTATTATAAATTGTTTCGATTTGTTGCCCGCCAAAAAGTGAAATTAAACCATTTAAACCTCGCCAAAATCACAAGTGTTGCACACCATTTTGTACATAAAGAAGACTGGATTACAGTGAAAAAGAAAAAATTGAAGATCGGTCAATAATTGACCGAAATATCACCAATAAAACCGCAAACCGACGAGATATAGGACTGGTTCCTGTATCTTCAAAAATTAACGCTGGTCAAACAAGATCTGTAACCCCCTCCTTTGCAGTTTTCAGACTAATCACCTTTTCACGCCCTATCTGTGGACACCAATTTGGACCATTGGACACCCACCGCGTACAAGGACGAAGCTGCGAAGGAGAAACAACAGGAAGTCCGGAAGCCCGGAAAACGTTATCCCGATCCCGGAACAGAAGAGCCAAACCAAGCACAGGACTGCAAGCAGGACGTCGACACCAACTCGGGGACACCGGGATCGACGAAATCGGACGAAGATCGGGTTAGTTATAAGTAGTTTTGTAAAAATTTGTAATTGGTAAAAATCTAGAACAGTTTTTAAAACTTGATTACTAGAAATTGTGTTGCATGAAAAATATAACGTTATATGTATAAAATAGTCTAACTCAAAACAAAAAGATTGACGGTCAATTTGGATTTTTATGTTAATAACTGACGAAGATACAAGACATTAATCCCAAACGGGAATTACCAAAAACCGCACGATAGTGTGGTAAAGTCCATTGGCCGATTGACCTACTTTCAAAGTAGCTTCACTTACTTAGAGAACGAGAACGACGCTGGCCTGAAGGTGAGCTTCCGTAGAATTTGTTTGTATGAAAAATTTCAAAATTTAAAACATTAGTTTTTGACATTCTGACCGTGCCAGATCGTGGAGGGCACGTTTTTGGACGATACTATATAAATTCCATTTAATATTTCTCCCCCCTTGACCCCCAATCACTTAAAAAAGGGGAAAGGGGTGCAAACTTTGAGGCTAAATAACTTCAGATTAGAGGGTCGCAGAGACGTTTCGAAAAAGCCGTATTGTTAGTAACCTCATTCTTTATCTGCGACAAACCTTCTTCCCCCCCTCCCCCCCAAAATATAATTAAAACGCAAATATCTCAAAAACGGTACGTTTTAGACAAAAATTGAGACGACTTTATGGTATACTTCGTATACCACAAATATTGACCCCCGACCTTATTAAAACCTAACCCCACCCTTAACAACCCCTCTTTTTCCAAACATTTTTTTTATATTTTATAGAAAAACCCTAAATATCTCCGGAACGGAGGGTCGTAGACGAAATTGGACGGAAGTTGTGTATACTAGTATACACAAGTTCTACGCATATCTTTCCTCAAGCAAGTATCCCCTCCCCCCCATACCACCCCCCCCCCCCTCCTCAAAAAAAATAAAATTGTATACTAGTGTTATCGCCACAAGCTCCCTAACTCAATACATTACATTTAGTAAATTGAAAAATTATCAGCACATCATCATCATAATCAGCCGTACAAATATTGCAGCCATCCGTAGTATAGAGATAAAATAATAATAATTATATATCCCATAATCAAAACCAATTCAGGAATAGAGATTCTAAATTCAAATAGTCATCATCATCATCATTATAAAATACAAGTAACCTACCTATAATACAATACCTGGGATCACTCCGCTCCGCGCCGCGCGCCGCCCCGCCCCCCCCGCCCCGCGCCCCGCCCCGCCGCCGCGCGCCCGACCTGCGCTCGCTCGGTGCATCACCTCCCGTCCCGAGCCCCGCTTGCCCCACCATTTATTCAAAGATAAATATTAAAATCTTCAGAATGCAATAACTTTAAAACCAGGCTTAGTACAAATTATCTGAAAAAACCGTCGGGATCAGCGTCTCCATATCTTTATATACATAACTTTATTCACTTATTTCCTCCCCCCCCCTGTCATACTACACCCCCTCCCCTTAAAATTATCTGTATACAAAACGTTAACAGTAAGTAAATATAGTTACACATTCATATTTATAATATAGCAATCATACTGCCACAGTCACGCAAACCATCATCATCATCATCTACATCAAACAGCTAACCTTTATATAAATTTATATATCTATCCACCAATATTCCAATATTCATAATATAAATATATTCGATACCAGTACACTCCGCCCCTCCCCCCCCCCCCCCCCCCGCCCCCCCGTCACCGCTCGCCCGCGCCCGACCGCCGCATCTCGGTGCATCGACCGCCCGTCCCGACCCCCCGCTCGCCATTTATTCACCTGATAAATATAATTCATATATCACAATCGCTTAGTGGAGCGTGGGAACTGATTGACCGTGGGAAAATTCTATCGACCGTGGGAAATTCTATTGTTATAAAATAATAAAATCTTTTACGAGCTCATAGCGTGGGAAAATCTATTGTTACAAAATAATATTATTTAAGAAAATACACATTATCATCGATTTGTACCTAAATTCAAGCCTTTTAAAAACACGGCAATATACTACGCTCGTCATTCGAATAGTGTAAACAGTATTATCTTCGGAACGGAGCGTCGGATTTGAAACCTGAAAACGGATTCAGATTCTACGCCACCGGCCGCACAAATTGCATATATCCAAAAAACCCCGCTTCCCTCCCTTCTCCCCCCCAAAATTATAAAAACAATAATCATTATATGTACCATAGCTCATTATTAAATATAATTATCTAAAACCCAACCCACAACCCACCGCTCACCCGCACCGCCCCCAGCCCCGCCGCACACTCCCGTCCCTCACTCTCTGGACTGGGGTTGTCATTTGTAATTTTAACGTAGAGGCGCAACATCAGTGGACCAGACGGACATACAAATAACAAACAAAACCTTGCTCCGACCCCCTTAACACCCTTAGAAAGTTTAAATCTGTCAAAATTAGTGTTATAGAGACTCGCAGATAAACCGGTAAATAAAGGAAGCGACACCTTTGGGCTAAGCAACCCTGCACTCCCACCTCGGGCGCAAACCATTGTTTGAGGCACTTAGGATAAGTACTTAGGATAAATTAGAATAAGTAATCGTGGACAAATCTATTATATAGGTACGCCACCTGAAAATAAATCTGTACACTGTAACAAAATACACTGCAGTATAGCATTGTATCTATTGATACAAAAAGTGCCAATAAGAGGTAAACAGCGCGAAGAAACCTTTTAAAATAGAGAAGTAACCGCAGAATCACACACAGTCAAGACACACTCTTTGACTCGACACAAACACTCATACATCCTCTCACTCTCACATCACTTACGCACAACTAACAAAACACACTTTATACACACACCCACACAATACTCACCTGCACTACTTACTCTCCACTGAACCGCGCTCCCGACACACCACACAGCTGGCTGCCGGACGGAGAGTACTTACCTCATAACCTGAAACAAACAAACGGATAAATTGACACCTGAATTATATTTTACTATTAAAAAATTATTGACAATAATACGGACAAAGCTGACTCGGCCTTTTACACCGAAAACAGATAAATTACATATAAAACTACATTACCGGCAAACCAATATTCTATTTATATTACTGTTTATTATTAGCGAACTGCGCTAAATAGCGGTAAGGCGCTTTGACGATCACATCAGTGTTCCCTTCTCTCGCATATCCGTACCGACAACAAGGCAATATGTTCCGAACTCCAGCGAAAGCCGGAAACGATAGCGCAAACAGAACTCTCACGTTGGCTGGACCCAGTGACACAACGGAACCCGGACACAGCCGGGACCAGGCCTCGCCGGCCGCCGCCGCGCCGGGCCGGAACCGGGCCTCGCCGGCCGTGGCCGCGCCGGGCCGGGACCGGGCCTCGCCGGCCGTGGCCGCGCCGGGCCGGGACCGGGCCTCGCCGGCTGCCGCCGCGCCCGCGCGCTCACCAACACTGAGCTCGGCGGGGGGATCGCCCGTGACTCGGAGGCGTTCCTTCGAGATGCAGGTGAGCCCGCCGCGGCGGGGGAGGACGGCGGCCGACGACCGGGTCGCGGAGGCGCGCTCCCTACTGGTGAAGGCGAAAATCTTTTTAAAGAAGGGCGCAAAAAACACCAGTAGGGAGGTGATAAAGAATGTCACCGAGGCGGTGGAACGTATGTTCCAGCTCGTAAAGGAGAGCCAGACGCCCGCGGCGACCGCCGGATCGAAACCAACCACACGGGACGAGGGATCGCAAACCGTATATAAAGCCAACACAGACATACAGACGGACATACAGAAGGACATACAGACGGACACACAAAGTAAACAACATGACATTTTAATAGAAAAAATAGACAAACAGCATCAAATATTACAGGAAAACACAACAAAAATAGAAGAACTCTCCCGACTCATCTTGACGAAACAAACGGACACACAGACCGACAGACAGACGTATGCGGGTGCGGTGGCGGCTGCGCCGCCTGTACGGCCGGAGTCGTCCGCAATGCACTCCGTTATCGTAGGATCGACGAACCAGGATGAAACGGGAGACGAAGTTTTTGAAAGGATGCGAAAAGTGTTAAACGCGAGGGAAGATGGAACTAAAATAGATAAAATAAGAAGGGCAAGGGACAGGAAAATAATTATAGGATGCAGGGAAAAGGAAGACATAAAACGTGTACGGGAAAAAATCACAGCAAACAACAAAAATTTCACAATAGTGGAAATGAAGAATAAGAACCCGCTTATCAAACTTTACGGTGTCCTCAGAAGCAACACGGACGAGGACATCGTAAAGTCCATAAAGTCCCAAAATCACCACTTTTTTATTAATTGTGACGCAAATAAAGCCCAGCTCGAGGTGTATTACCGGGCGAGGGCGAGAAACTCGTTAACAACAAACGTGGTCGTCAAGGTGCCGCCGAGCGTGTGGCAGGCTGCGACCGCCGCCGGGGTCGCGCACGTCGACATGCAGCGCGTGCGGGTCACGGACCAGAGTCCACTGATCCAGTGCTCGCGCTGCCTCGGGTACGGCCACGGTAAAAAGTTTTGCCAGGACCCGGTGGACGTGTGCGGCCACTGCGGAGGAACGCACCTTAGGTCCGGGTGCCCGGTTTGGCTCGCAGAGGGCCCCGCACATTGTGTTAATTGCGCCAAAGCAAAGCTTGAAAAACTCGAACACAATGCCTTCAGCGGTGAGTGTCCTGTACGAAGAAAGTGGGACGCGCTAGCGCGGTCCACTGTGGCGTACTGCTGAAGGCAACACAACTGAAATCCAAGCTTTCGCGAGCTCTGACTGCAGCGACTTCTCATTTAACATACACAGAAATACAACAAAAAACAGACAAACTACAGAATACACACAAGCTTACTATACATACCACGTAAATAAGATGCGGTTTCATTTGAAACCGGGTCGAATTTCAATTGGAAATATAAACACAAAAACAGACAAAAACCACTACACACGCACAAATAAAACAAAAATCACAAACACCCAAGCAATCACATATACAAACAAGCACAAAACATACAGAACAATGCACAAATACTCACCTACAGAGTCGCGGCGGACAGACTACATCGCGAAATGCAAAACTATCAAAGAAAACAGTAAGGGCGGTGCCACCTGGAAGCCAAAACAAAAAACCATATACGTAGTTCACAGACACAAAAAGTACACTAAGACATTAACACAAAACACAACACGAATAAATACACAAACAGTACATAACAATAAAATGGATGGACAAGATGGTCTATGGCCCAAACATTTAGATAAAATAAAAACAACTCATTAAATGACAAACAAATACAGTAAACATTGACAAACCAATAAACACTACACAAACGAATAAAAACATAGATATATATAC